>JAFEMH010005016.1:0-181731 GCA_022495995.1 Adenophora triphylla var. japonica | reverse complement strand
GCTCCCCATCACGCATTCAATGCGGCTCGGTCGAGCCTGCTATTCCATTTAATGCTCCAAGCCATTTACCCCGGCTCATGTCACTTTCCTTCGTACCCCCTCTGCCGGAGTCAATGTTCCCTCTGACGGGGGCCCGATTAGGCTAGGCCAGCGTGTAGCTAGTCCAAATACGAAAGTGCCCCCTAGGGCTGATCTCATTAACTTACCTCGACAAGCACCATTGCATTGCCTATAAATAGAAGGCCTTTACCCCCTTGGGCCAAGGTAAGTTCCATAGACAATTGAGTAAGCCATATTACTCTAAACCCTAAGCACAGTAGCAGCTCCAAGGTATTGGCCTTATTATCTCGGTATTCTTACTCTCGCACCCGAGGGCACGAGTTGGAGTAACATCCCGACTTTGACCTTAACGGTGCTTCTTTGTGTTGTGATCTAGGTACAAACAAACCACCAAAATATCCTGGCCGAGATATCCTCCCGAACCGCTCCCGACCACGAAACGGCTTAGCGTCGTCGTTAGTTCCGTTGCAGAATAAGGAACGGTTTAATCTTTTCTTTATTTACTTCCCGTATATTTTGTTTCCAAAGGCACCTCTCGTGTCCTAAACAAAAGCGAGTGCCGAAAGGCTCTTCTTTTTCCGTCATCTTTTCACGAGAATATGTCACAAGATCTTTGGAAAGCGTGGTCATTTGACCTTGGAGGATGAGAACCAAGCCTCGCCCTCTGCTATCAATAAGGGTAGGCAAACTAACTTTCTGTCTTCAACGAGAATGGGGGCCCGTTCCCGGTGCGCTCACACCCTTTCCCCGGTCGAGAAAGCCATGCACAAGCTCACGGACCAAATACGTCTTTGTGAGAAAAGGCACGAGCCCTCTTAAACAAAAGTCCCAAAACTCCATGAAGCTCCCCACGAAACACCGCCATGAACACTCCTCTCTCTCCCGGAGCAAATCCTAACAGGAGACAAGAAATTCTGGACTCCAAATCCAAGGCGAGTCGCCGAGGCCATGGTGATTGCCGACCAACAATTGGAAATGTTCGAAATAGAGACGAATGGAGACTCTGATTTCATGAGGTCCCGAAAGGTTCTCCTGACGAGCTCTGCCTAAATCACTTGCTAGTCAAGGCTGCGGGGAGCAAGCGGGGTGGAACCAGAGTGAGAGGAGTAGGGCAAAGTTCTGCAGTATCATAATGATCACGGGCACAGGCGAAGCCCGCTCCGAGTTAAAGAGAATAGTTCAAAGACAAGAATCAATGATGAGGAACTAACCGAGATGGATCGAGGAAAGCAACCAGGCCCCCAAATAATAACGGCAACAGACACGAAACCCTCGTGGTCCCGAGAGGAGTGGAAAAGAGACAATTTTGAGGATGATAGCCGGAGACTACAATATAAGCTTCATCGGAGAGGAACCTCCCTCCAGCAAACAGCTCTCCCTCCAAATCCCAGGACATTAGAGAAGGTTTTCTCGCGTCCCACATGATAGCTCAGGAGGAAGAACAAGAAAGTGGGTTCAAAAGGAGTGAACTTGCCTCCACCCTTTTTCATTCCACTCGGCCTCTCACCCTCGAATGAGAATCAACCGGGCAAACATAGGCCCAGTGTTGATAGATACGGAGAGTGCCCGCGATATACTTTACTACCATACGTTGGTAGGAATGAGAATGGTGAAGCACATCTTACCATATGCGGGCATGCTTGAGGGGACTTCACAAATGCTGGCAGAAGTAAGGGTAAAGGGGATGATTGTGTTTGAAAGCGTAACTATTGGGGAAAAACCCCTGTACGAGAAGACTGACCAGATAACTTTCGTGGTGGTCGATCTTCCTTCCCAGATACAATGCCATTCTCGGCGTAAGCACTCGAGCCGAATTGGGAATAGTTGCGTCCGTTCCCCCACCAAAGGGTGAAATTTAACACCCGGGCGGGGTTGCTACCATCAAGAACCAGCCCGGGAGATTCCTCCGAGCACTTGAGGAAAAAGGAAAGAACAGAAAGGCCACGCATCCTGCCCGCCAATACAGGGCGAGGACAAAACAATAGAGGGAAAAGAGCGAGGACAAATCAAAAAGGGAAAAAGCCCTTGCTCTCCCGCCGGCACCCATACCTATTGGCATGCTTTCTTTCCATTCCACGAAGGTGGAGCTTAAGACGAGCAGAAAATCCAAGAAGTTGGTCCCTATTAAGGGAGGTTATATTGATCGGGGAATAGAGGGAAAGATTGACCGCATTATCATATACTCTATAGCCTTTACTGACTGGAGCTCGTGTCAATCCCCCAACCATAATCATTGACTCCCTTGCACAACCGTGAAATCGGCGACCTCCAACCTACTTGACTTGAGCTCGAGGAGGTGGTAATCCAATCTGACTTCCCGGCCAAAGCAGGTTGAGGTCGGCACAGGGAGTGTGTGAGAGAGAGAGAAGAATCACGATCGAATTCTTAGAGGCAAATTAGTGATGTATGTTAGCAGGAGATTAGAAGATATCTTTGGGAATCGGCGAGGACGTGATCCTCCACAAAATAAACGATGACCCATCCCTTCAAAAACATTCGTCGAAATCGAGGTATTTCTCTCAGGAGAAAGAAATTGCGATCGAGAAGAGAGGTGGAAAAATTGTTAAAAGCGGGGATAATCAAGGAGATTTCCTACCCCGAATGGGCAGCCAATGTGGTGATGGTCAAAAAATCCAACGGCAAATGGAGGATGTGTGTTGATTTCTCCGATCTCGACAAGGCGTGTCCCAAGGATTGTTTCCCTCTTCCTCGCATTGGCCAGATTGGTGGATTCTATAGCCGACCCTGAGTATTAAGCTTCATTGATGCATACTCCGGCTACCATCGAGATCGAAATGGCTCTGAAGATGCCCGCTCTGTAGCTTTCAGCCGGCTGCCCGGGCAAGACTTGCTTTGCTGAAAATGATGCCGCTTCGGGTTGAAAAGCGCGAGGCTGCCTATCGAAGAATGGTGTCCCGGTCTTCAAAAAGCAACTAGGCGAAATATTGAGGCCTACATTGACGAATATGGTTATAAAGACTAAGAAGAAACTCCCACCGAGCTCGGCGGTGGAGGAAACCTTCAAAAACTTGCGTCGCGATAACGTGAAAATTTAAACCCCCCATAAGAATGCGCTTTTTGGGGTCAAGGCGGAGCAAGTACCTCGGGTTCATGGTCAATCAAAGAGGGATAGAGGCTAATCGAGAGCTCGAAGCCTGTTGGACATGAAACCTCACTGCTTGCGTGAAGGATGTCCAAGCTTCGATAGTCGCATCCTTTGCGCTTGGCGAAAAGCAAATCTCGCGGTCGGCGAGAGAGATGCCTCCCTTTCTTCAAAACTACAAAAGGGGGAAGAGAGGCAGATGAATTTACATGGAGCAACGAGTGCCATCGAAGCTTTTGAAGAAGTCAAAACATACCTCGGGCAACCACCTGCACTCGGCGGCCCGGTGCAGGGGAAGAACTTTACATTTTTAGCGATTCTGCAATCAGCGATGTTCTTTGTTCTTGTGAGGGAGGATAATAACTCCCAAAAACCGGTTTATTATGTATCTAAGGCATCTCTAGGTGCTAGATGCTTCTCCAGAATCCAACCTTCCAAGTTTTCCCTTATTAAGTATTTGTTGGAGTGTTTTTCTTCTTAAATCTCCTTATTTTTTTCTTTTGTACTACAGGTTTTGAACGAAATGACCACTCGCGAATTTGGACCCGCCCCGTCCCCATAGAACTAGGAGATGGGTCCACCCCGATATCTTTGTCGTCACAGCCAAGCAGATCTGGTGGTATCTTTAGGAAGGTAGGATTGGGGTGGATAAGGCTATCCATTAGGTGTTTTACGTATTTACGCGAGAGAGATGATTGGGGGCCTTTCGTCCCACCCAGGTTGTGGGAGGCCAGAGGAAGTACATATACAATCGTAATGTACTTGTGTTGGGGGATCACCGTATGCTAAGAAATTTTGTAATGGGGGTTTTGTGCGGGTTTCCCACGAGAGAGATGGGGCTACGAACGCTGGGTGAACTTAGTGAGGAGGAAGCGATCCATTGTCACAGAACAAATAAACGTAGGGAGAAATGCTAACTAATGAGATCTTGAATCAAAACTAATGAGGTGCGGGCATCGAGCACAGGGACCTGAATGACCCTCTAGATGTTACACCCTTGAGGAATGTTTTCCCAATGTTGTGCAGGCGGCCTTACTGGTGCCAACCCAATTGAGCCAGTAGTAAGCGAGGCTGGAGCCTCTCTGAATTTCGAGGTGGCCGGAGGTGGGGGATATAGACACTGAGGTAGCCTGCGCCGCGGTGATGAAATCGGTCTCTTTGGCTCCTGAGCCACCAGGAGGCCGAGGAGGATGACCGCAGAGAATTTCGAACTTAGGAGAGCTGCGGGGACCTCTAAGAAAGGCTACTTGAGACAGTGCACGCATATTGTGGATTATTTTCGACCACGACCCTTGAGGAGGAGCGGAGAGTGGCCCTGCCGGAATAAGGGTAAGAGGCGTCTTTGAGATGAACCACCTTTCGTGGCCGCGATAAGAAAACCCGAGGAGGTGGCTACCTGCGGCTGGGGAGGAGGATATTTACGAAGTGTCTGACGTGTATAAAGCTTTCGCGTGTCACGCACCCTTAGGCACGTACATTTGAAGAGATAAAGACAAGTTGCGGCCGAGCTTGATGGCGATGTCCACGAGGACAACTTAGGGCCTGCGTTTTTATGGTGCCCCGGTTTGAGAATGTGCTTTGAGATTGCCCTGAATCCACCTTACACTTTTTCTTGGAGTTCAATTGTTGCATCCCTATGCACCCGACTCCCAATGCTAATAGGGCCATAGTTTCCTTTATCACGGTTTTGCGAGATTCCATGGTTATGAACCTACCCTGGCCGGGCTTTATGCTTATTATCGAGAACCAGGTCGGTAGTAGTATCGCGAGTCCGAAAGCTAGGAACTATTCAACTTGCGGACTTTCTCTCCTCCCTCGGAAACAAATTTGACCAATGGAACCCGGAGAGGGATGTCTTGGTCATTGAGTCCAGTTTTGGGTGACGCTTTCCCCAAACCTTCAAGTCGAGTTCCGATGAAGGTGGCGGCTACCGTTTATCAGGACCCGTCATACGCCGATGATATGCGGCGCTGCCCGTGAGGAAGGCATCGGCCCTTTACTTGGATAGCGGGGAGGAGCCCGTTTATGATGTGGGCACAATTATCGTGGAGTAGGCCCTATTAATCTACTCGGGGTGGCTCCTCGCGGGGAGGGCGCGCCTGGCATGCACCCGAGTAGAAGCCAGGCGCCTTTGCCCAGTGACCACCGGTTGGAGGGTGCACGAGCACTTATCAATTTGAGGCGAAGTAGCAAGGCACTGCATCTTTGAAGTGGTGAGTGCGATCACTTTGAACTCATCGGTCTCGACTTTTCCAAAGCTGTTTACCCAATTCATTTTGCTTTCGATTTTTTGATTTGCCTTCTAACCATTTTCTTTTCCTCGAGTAGACCCCAGGAGTATAACTTCGATGGCTCCCCAAGTCTTTGCTCGAGATGAAGGCCAAGAACAAGCAGGCCAATAGGGAGGCTGCTAACAAGAGGCAAACTGTATTGGGAGGGGTCCCTACCAAGGATAAGACCGTGCCCGTTGTCAGTAGGAAGAGCGGGGAGCCTCTCTCTGCTCCCAAGGTCATTCCTACCACTGAGAATTTGCCTCCACCCCCCAGGGGTCCTCCTCCGGCCAACGCTCTCCGCGCAACCTCTCCCGGCCGCACAATTCCTTCTGGCCACCGAGGGGACTCTCGGAAGAGGAATGAGAGGGATGCGGACCCAACGCACAAGGAGAGGGCTTCTAAGTCCCAGAAGGTGGTGGAGACCCATGCTCGGGGCTCAACTGCATCTGCCTCTGCTTCCACCACTGCTCCCCCTACTGCGGGGACCATCTGCTCGGTATCTTACCCAATCTCCTCCCTGGCCACCCGCGAGGAGGCATGGGAGAAGAGGAAGCAGGTGGGGGAAGTGCCCGCTATCACTGGGGTGGATTTATATGCCCGGTCCTCCCAGAATTCTGCTGTGGGTATTGGGTTGATCAACAGGCTTTTTGCCCCTGACTTCTACCACCATGTGGCTGAGAAGGAGAACCCATCAGCCCTGATGGGAGATATTGGGATTGCCCTTACTGAGGTAGGGACCTTTCCGCCGGTCTCTTCACTTAGCCTTTTGTATCCACACAATTCTGACTTTCTTCCTTGCAGGTGGGCAACAAGGCCGTGAGGGTGAGGGAGACTTGCGGCTTTGTCAGGTGGAGTTGGAGAGCAACACTAAGGACTGGCGAGCAAACTCCGCGAGCCTGGAGCGAGGCTCGGGAGAAGGTGGGGACCTTAAACTCCCTTCTTGATGAGAAGGAGAAAGCCCTATCTACTAAGGAGACCGATCTGAGGGGTTTCCAGGATAGGGTGACCGAGCTGGAGAAAATCCTTAAAAAGGCGAAAGGTCAGCGGGATGAGCTCCGCGGGCACAAGAATCAGCTCGAGCAAAGAAAGAACGAGCTCGCGACCAAGCTGGGGGCTGCTGAGGAGTCAGTCAAACTCCTGGAGGCTAAGGCGGATGAGCTCTCAGAAAGCTGCTACCCCTCACTCGGTTTGAGTTGGAGAGGGAGAGGATCTTTGGCGAGGCCCGCAAAGAAGGCTGTGGAGGAGTACAAAAACTCCGAGGATTTTAAGACTTGGCTGAACAATGAGAATCTGGCTCAGTATGAGGCCGGGGTCCCGGACACGTCGGAATTTCGCGGCCACGGGCAAGTTTACCGTGCGGGGAGTTGGCCGTGATTGGCTCGCTTGTTGCTACGGATGATGAATGCTTGCCGGGCATGCGTTAGTTCCTCTGTCCAGAGGACGAGGTAAAGGGCTTGGAGGTGTCATTGCGGCTTCTTTACCTCCCGTGGCGAAGTGACGGCCCTTAGCACGATCGCCGATCTGGATGAACTTCGATTTGGGGAGAACCCGATATCACTCGGGAGGCCCTTGCTCGCGTTCTTCCGGATGGGCTGCCATAGGAGATCTTTTTCCTCGGCGGGCGGTTCACTGCCCGGTCTCTCTTGAGCCCTCCTCGATCCTATCACGAGAGGTTTTGATGACCCGTCTTCCTTCCCCTACTCCAAGCTGTTGAAGCGGGCACGAAGGTGCGGCCACGAGAGAATGCGATGCGGCCAAGGATCAAGCCCCAATAGTATAGGTTTTTGTTTTTTCTTTTTGTAATAGATTAGGACCTTTTTGTAATAGTGTAGGCCTTTTGTAATTATTTTTCCTTGGTAATAGAAGCATTTTTACGTAACTATTCTCTTTAATTACTTGTCTTGTAGGTTTTGAGTGCTCGCAATTTTGAAGTACCTTAATACTTGCATTCTTGCTCTTTCTCTAGCTTTTTGACTTGTAATTAAACTTTATACTCTCCTTCGCGGAAAAAAAGCTTAGTAGGCCCTTTGCCCCTCATCTCCTAGTTCTATGGGACGGCGGGAGTCCAAAGTCGCGAGTGGTCATTTCGTCTCTAAAACCCGAAAAGAAAAATAGAAGGAGATGAAGAAGAAAAACACCCAACAAATACTTACGAAAGAAAACTTGAAGGTTGGATTCGGAGGAACACTAGCACGGATTTCGCAAACAATTTCTCTCTCTAGGCTCTTCAAGGTTTGGAAACTTGGTAAAAGGGTTTGGAGGTTTAAGGGTTTGGTATTTATAAGGTTATACTATACGGGTTAACCCGTTAACCCGTATTAATTAGCCCACAAATCCTACCTCTGACCCCGAACCGTCTCCAACGTTTGAAAATTCGAAAATTAAATAAACTTTGCATTTATTGCCCCTCGATGAGCGACACGTACCCTCGTACGTACCACTAACCCGTCTTTTCACCTCGCCAAGGGGACCACTGCTAACCGGGAGGCACACCATGCAAGGGACCACGTGTCACTCACTGGTGCCTCCCGAACGTTCCCATAGGCCCATGGGGCCAAGCAGCAAACAACAAAAAACGCTAACACTGGTGATCGCCAAAGCGGTGATCCAATCCTACCGAGCTTCTAGTACCTCCTCGCTCAGACCATAAATAATCACACTCGGAGCTAGGGGCCATTGATGAGCCCGCATCTACCGGGCCGGGCCCGCGCCAGTCCAGTCCAAGGAACCAGTGACGTGGCAGCTCCTAAACCGCTGGGAAGACCGCGGATGATAGGCCCTTGAGGTCAAGACCGCGTCCCTCCCCGCATTAATCCTATCAAAGACCGGAGGATCCCGACCGCTATATTCGTGCTCGCACGACTCGCGACCGTTGGGTCCGTGCCCGCAGATTGTATGTCCGCGGGGAGCCATGCCCGCAAGAGGCGTGACCGCATCAACCGTGCTCGCGCCATATACCTTTGATCGCGGCCACAATGTTGACCGCGGGCACATGCCTCGCTTCCCGGCTAATGTCAAGCCTTACCGAGCAAGTTAAGCTTACCGGCTCGACAGCCTACTTCCTGCTCCCATCACGCATTCAATGCGGCTCGCCAGCGCCTACTATTCCATTTAATGCTTCAAGCCTGGCTACACGGCTCATGTCCCTTTCACCCATGCCCCCTCGCAGCCAATGTTCCCTCCCCGACAGGCCAATTAGCTCGCGGACACGTGTAGCCGGTCAAATACCAAAGTGCCCCCTAAGGCCGATCTCATTGCTCACATCAACAAGCACCATGGCATTGCCTATAAATAGAAGGCCTTTACCCCCTTGGGCAAGGTAAGTTCCAAATATATTGAGTAAGCCCTATTACTCTTAAAACCCTACACACGCACACTCCAAGGTATTCAAAGCCTTATTATCTCAGTATTCTTACTCTCACACCCGAGGGCCTGAGTTGGAGTAACATCCAACTTTGACCTTAACGGTGCTTCTTTGTGTTGTGATCTAGGTACCAACAAACCACTTAAATATCCTAGCCAGATATCCTCGAACCGCTCCTGACCCTGAACAGCTTGGCGTCATCACATTTAAAATTTAAAGGTTCATCATTTTGAAGGTATCACGCAAATTAAGAAAACATGTTAGTGAAAAAAATGTTGTGAGTATAAAAGTAAAATAGGAGAGAGAATGAGTGAAGGAAATAGTAAAGTTGATTGGTATTGTGAATATAAAAATAAAGTGGGAGAGTGAATTAGTGGATGAAATCGTAAAGATTCTTTGTCATTTTAGGAAAGGTGAATCTTTTAACGGGACACTCGTTTTGGCAAAAGGTGAAGCTTCAGGACGGAAGGAGTATATTTTAAGGTTGAGTAAAATAATTAAAATTATATTAAGGTAATATTTAAGGTCTAAATTTATAATTGATAATTTATTACTTTTATATTAATAAGACTCACATGTCATATTTACAACAACAATTCAATTATTATTTCATACTCCACTTTCTATCTCCTACCTCACTTTTAATACTCACAATATCTACTCTACTATACTTTTTCTTAATTCTTTTGCAAACAGTAACCGTGAAGGTTGTAATAGGACAGAGGGAGTATGTATTAATGATTTAACCCTTTGAATTTAGAAATTTTCATACCCCGCTTACTATCTTATATAAACTTCAAACAAACCAATTTGTCGATCACGTGCACGGCAAAGTAGATTTACGAGATTTCTAATAATTTCCGTCAAGAAACCCCAAATTGGCGAAAAAAAAATTATTTGGAGCCCTGTTTTAGAAAAAAAAAAAAAACCGTTTATTTAGAGCCCTGTTTTGAAAAAAAAAAACGTGAAGGTCCGTCCATCCTGGTAATGCCCTGTGTACTTCAGGCCCTAAATTGTCATTTGCCCAATTAAAAACTAAAAACACGGGCCCAAAACTTATTACTGAGGACTTCTTTAAAAATTAAAAATACAGAAGATAAGAAAGTCTCTCAAAACTTATTACTGTGGACTTCTTTAAAAATTAAAAATACAGAAGATAAGAAAGTCTCTGCTGCCAATTTCCAAATAATCAGCATTACAGATAGAAGAAAGTGTTGATAATTATTCAGGTTCCATCCAGACAAGTTTAAGAATGGAATACTTTGGCCTTACTGCTTCTTCACTCTCTTCACCATTCTCACATAATCTCTGATTTATTTAAATGTTTACTATGGGGTTGAATACAAGGAGCTTATATAACAACAGTAACAAGAATTTTAAACAATTAGGAGTAGTTTCAACCTGACAATGATAATTCTCTCTTTGTGCAATTTCTTGTGTTACCAGTTGACTGCTGCAAGGTCAATTGCGCACATTATTCACCCATGATCCGCTTCTAATTTTTCTTGGTATCAGGTACATCGACACCTCCATCAGGATTTGGTGTATCATCATCGGCTACAATTATCTTGCCGTCCTTTGGCACAAGACAAGGAATCCCATCCACTATCTAACAAAACAAATGAAAAGGGGGGGGGGGAGAAATATTTGTCACAAACTGATGTAGATCTTATCCCTTGAATCTTAATCTGTCCTGAATTTATATTGCATGACAAAATGAATAATACCAACGAAATTTTAACAAAATGGAGTTCTTGCATCCCAAAAGTAACCCTCAATGAGTCTAACTTGACAAAGGAAAATAAATTGTCAGATCTTCAAGGCACAGATGAGTATCTTATCATTTGAATGAAGAGATGTTGCCATGATGATTTATGAGAAGCGATACTTCTTCAGAAATATTTGATACATTAGGAAGAAACATGTTCACTTAAAAAAATCCCAAGCTTGGTCTGGAAAAGACAAAAAAAGGCACGGGTGGCATTATGTCCGGAGGCACGAGGCTATTCAA
This sequence comes from Adenophora triphylla var. japonica, assembly GCA_022495995.1. Classification (NCBI taxonomy): domain Eukaryota; kingdom Viridiplantae; phylum Streptophyta; class Magnoliopsida; order Asterales; family Campanulaceae; genus Adenophora; species Adenophora triphylla. The sequence goes on along the minus strand of JAFEMH010005016.1, from coordinate 170,920 downwards.
GTATAAAGACTTCCAGTCTTCCAGACCAAGAAAAAATAACTGCACTCCCTCCATACCTAAATGAATGTCCGAATTTCATTTTAAGGGACACTCTGAAAATATGTGTTTTTTATTCATTTTTATGGCAAAGATGCATGAATATTTTTGCTATCCACTTTCTAAACATTTAGTTTTATGATAATAAAATGAATAGCGAAAAAATTGGTAAAAAAGCGTTTAGAGACAAAATTTTTTAGAAAACAGATTCATTTTGGGACGAAAATTTCTTGAATTTGCACATTCATTTAGGGACAGAGGGAGTAATAGCAAATGAGAAGAAGAGGTGTGCCTTAATAGAGAAACGTGGCTAATATTTTCAGCTTAAGAAGAATGAATAGAGAGCCTGGAGGTAGGTTTTCCAGTAACACCAAGTTGGCTCGAGCTCTGGGCAGCTTCGTTAGAGCTTGAATAGGCTCCAAGCATGTTAAGTTCCCCGGTTACACTTGAATATGAGTTTAGCCTCCAAGTATAAACGAGCCTGGCTCAGCTCAAACTAGCTGGGTAACCACAAGAGAATTGCAATCTATGAATATTTTATTTGATTTATAGCGTACTCCCTCCGTTTCAGCTCAATGTGCACAATTACTATTGAGCACGAGAATTAAGAAGTGAATATATACATATACTCCCTCCGTCCCGCTCGAAATAGGACATTTTGCCATTTTGGGTGTCCCCCTCTAAATAGGACAACCCCAAAATGGAAATGTTTTATTCGGTGGGACCCACTCTCACACTCCCAACTTTCCACTTATTATTCTCTACCCCATTTTCTATCACATACCTCACTTTTCATACTCACACCATCTACTCCACTAACACTTTTCTTTAATCCCCCTGTCGGGACCAAAAATCATATTTTAAATGGGACGGAGGGAGTATATATATAATATTGTGAACTATTCCATGGTCCAAGCATCTCTGTAAAACATTGGTAACATGTTCTTCGTGTTGTTTTTCTGTTTCGGAAAATACAATAATATCTACGTATACTGCGCAGTAATTAGAGAAGTCATTTGAGAGACTTTCATCCATGTGTCTTTGAAATATGGACGGTGCCTGTTTTAAGCCAAACGACATGACTATCCATTCAAAATGTCCTTGTGGACATGTGAATGCAGTAAGCTCAAATACAGCTTTCAGTTAATCTTACTTGCCAGAATCCTGACTTACAGTCGAAGCTGTTATAGAAGTTTTTTCCTCCAATTCTTCGTAATAGTTGTTCTTTATTGGGTAGAAGGTATCCATCTCCTTTGGTATAGTCATTCAGCATTTTGTAGTTTACAACCATTCTCTTTTTTCCTCTTTTTTGCTCTGAATGTTTATTCACCATGAAGGCTGGGGGAAAATGAGGGCTCTTAGTTTTTCTTATTACTTTTAGTTCTAGTAGTTCATTAATTTGTTTTAAATTCTTCACGGTCTTGTGGAGAGTACTGCATGGGCTTTGTTTTTATAATTTTATTAGGATCTAATAATTATATATGAGCTGTAAATTTACTTTTATTAATTCATTCATCTAGAGGATGTTCAGAACATACTTTGTCAAGTAGATTTTCTATGTTTTGTAGTGAGTAAATTTGATCGAGAGGGTCTTCCTCTTCCTCCCCCTCAACAGAAGTGGAAATGTTATAACTATCATGATCAGTGATGGGTGTAACATTTTCAGGTTAGATGTTGGAAGTGTTGTTCCTAGTTTTTTACTTGCTAAAAATCCTTCTTGTCCATGAAAATAGGCTTTAGTTATTTTCCTAATACTAATTGATACTCCCTCCGTCCCAGGAATTTATAGACTTTGGGGTTTTGCACGGGAATTAAGGAGGAATTATTATATTGAAAGTGTTGTGAGTGTGAAAATAAAATAGGAGAGAGAATGAGTGGAGAGAATAGTAAATTATAATGGTGATGTGAGTATTAAAATAATGTAGGAGAGAGAATGAGTGGAGGGAATAGTAAAGATTCCTTTCCATTTTAGGAAAGTATATATTATTGTGGGACGCCCAAAAAGGAAAGTTTATATATTATCATGGGACGGAGGGTGGTATATCTTTTTTGTGAAAGGTGATTGTATCTTTATATTGAGCAAATGGTTCATATAACCTACAAAAGTTATTTCCTAGTGTGTGTCTCCTGTGGTTTCCACTTAGTATAATGTTGGGATTACGAATGTAACTCCGCTTATCTGTACTTGTATTTGTTCTGCTACTTTGTCCATGATCATTATTTCGTCATTTGCTATTTTAGCTTTTATAGGACTTTTGGTCTGTACCCAGAATTCTTTTGGTATAACTAATTTGTTTGTTGTACACATACTAGCTCTTGTATCTACATACATGTCTAAAGAGTATTTTTTGTATCCTTTGAAGTAAAAATATCCTTCTATGTAAATACTATTGGGATTAGTCTTGCTTAAGGACATAATATTTTCATTAATATTATCTAAAATACAGTTCTTTTCTGTTTCCCAGATTGTATTGTCCGTTTCTTCGTCCCAAGGGATAGTTTGACTTAGTAAGTTATTCTGAATCCTCTGTATCAGATTCATCTTCTTCTGATGTGAGTTCCCAGAATTCTTCTCCTTCAGAGATTTCTTCATCGCTAAATATTGGTTCTAATTCAAACCTTTGTAATTCTTCTAGTATTTTATTGTAACTAGTATTATTTTTACCGTCTCTGGCATAATGACCTATTTCATTGCAAATCCAGCAACGGCATGTCGTAAACAGAGATAAGAAAATAGCGAACAAATAACAATCACACAAACACAAAGATATAGTGGTTCACCAACTTGGCTACATCCACGGATAAAGGGAGAGAATATTATTCACTTGGAAATCAACGATTACAATCTCTAGTCTATTGCACAAATTTTGATCACAAAATTTCTGACTGTGCAAACCCTAGATTTAGAATTTCAGATGAGCAATTGAACTACTGAATTAAATTAGAAGAGAGGAAATTATTTAAACTCTTCCTAAATGACCTAATCTAAATACAAAAGGATTCCTTAATCCTTGTTGAACAAGGCTGCAACAACAAGGCTGCAACGGTCAGCTAAAAAAAACAAGCCGAATAGCCTAAGGCCCAAACCAGCCAGCCCACCCGGCCAGCCAAGAACCCTGGCGCCTTGTTCCCTTATTTTGACTACTGTTTTTTAGGTGCTCACTCAAGCTGAGCACTCAATTAACAGAAACTTATCCCTAGTCTAAGCTCAATCCATAAGGTCACAGGTTCGAACCTTGGCGAACAGCCTCTTGGCAATTGTCAGGGGAAGGCTCTAGCAAATGGTTCCCTCTCTCAACCCCCGCTTGGCGGGGAGCGCTTGACGCACCGGGTTTGCCCTTTAAGCTCAATCCAACTGCACAGTCCAACTGCGTTGTACTCATTCCAAACCAGGAATTACTATTATTTGCTAATTTAATACACTAAATTAGGCGTCCCCAATTTAAAAGGCCTTAAGCCAAACAAGTCTTCTATTGGGATGGAGGTAGCACAAGAATTGGGAAAAGGCAGCAATTTGGCTACTGAAATTCCTCTCATCAAACTATATGATTAAGAAACAATACATCCCATCACTTTTCATGCTACAACTAATCATAAGATATGTAAGCATTTCATAAGAAAATTTTGGTGATCATAAATACTGATCCATGAGGAAAGCAAACTATTAATACATAGAAGCAAAGCCTCTAAATTGTAATACCTCCGTCCCAAAATGAATTTCCAAAAAAAATCAATTTGGCTTTTGATAAGAACAAATTTGAAAGAAATAAAAATATTCATTTTGGGACGAAGGAAGTATCAGAAATTGGCCAAGAGGGTCACTTTAATTTGGGTATCGAATTAACAAAAGGCAGGTTAAAGTCAAAACCGAAGTATAAAGAGACAGTGATGAAGAAACTCACAGGAAAAGAAACTCCGATGGCATCGCTGATCAGGGAATTCGTTTTCTCACATACCCTACAAGAAACAAGACAATAAGAAATTAGGGTTCTTGGATAAAGTGAATGAAAATGGTGCCAAGAAAAGAAAAGAAAAGAAAATGGAGTACTTAGGAAAATGGGAGACCTCAGGGGTTGCTTGGAGAGAGGACAGACAAGCAATTCGGAGAGGGTGTTGCTTATGAGTAGACTTTTACTTCCCCTCACCATTGTTATGAGGGACTCGGAGCAGTCAGTCACAATGAACTCAGCTGTCAAAACACGGGCCGGCGGGGCGGGATGCCCGTCCGCTAAAGCCCGCTATCAAATGGGGGCGGGATTGCCCAAATTTCTGACGAAATGCAAATACGATACTTAAACCCAATTCACATGTTTGATGGACTATTTTACACAGATAGATATAAATGAAATAAAGTTGTTTGGATTGTAGCTATAGAATTGTTTCATCACCTACTGCATTATTAATTCCCATCCATGCTTTCAATTCACATGTTTGATGAACTATTTTACACAGATAGATGTAAATGAAATAAAGTTGTTTGGATTGTAGCTATAGAATTGTCACATCACCTGCTGTATTATCAATTTTCATCCATGCTTTCAATTCACATGTTTGATGAACTATTTTACACAGATAGATGTAAATGACATAAAGTTGTTTGGATTGTAGCTATAGAATTGTCCCATCCATGCTTTAATAATTTTTATCCCCTACTGCATTATCAATTCCCATTCATGCTTTAAATACTCATTGGATTCGTCCATTGATGAACACAAGTTCAAAAATGTCTTCTAATGAAAGCTCATCCCAAAATTCAAGTTCTCATTCCGATTCTTCCAATTTCATAGAACTTGATGAATGGGAATCAAGAGTTGTTGAGCAAAATAAACAAATTGATCACATCATCGAAGATGTGATTATTAGTAATCATACTTTATTCTCACAATCTACAAATTCCACTCATAAAGCTAGAAGACGAGTTATTGAAAGGCAACGGGAGGAAGGTGAACATCGTTTGTTCAACGACTATTTTTCCGACAGTCCAACGTACCCTCCAAATATATTTCGACGTAGATTTCGTATGCGCAAACATGTTTTTCTTCGTATAGTGAATGAAATCACTACTAATGATGAATATTTTCAACAAAGACGAAATGCTGCAGGTAGACAAAGTCTTTCATCGTTGCAGAAATGTACTGCAGCTATGAGAGTTTTGGCTTATGGGATATCAGCTGATGCGGTTGACGAGTACATGCGAATGAGTAAAACTGTGACAAGAGAGTCTTTTATGAGATTTGTAGAAGGTGTAATTTTAAATTTTGGTAGTCAGTATCTTAGAAGTCCCAATGAAGAAGATTTAAGAAGACTACTTTATGTCGGGGAGCAACGTGGATTTTCGGGCATGATGGGCAGTATTGATTGCATGCACTGGAAAAGGAAAAATTGTCCTAAAGCTTGGGCCGGACAATTTGCAGGACGAAGCGAGTCAGATTGACTTCTTCTTAGTAAGAAATACTTGTAGAAAGAGTTATACAGATTGCAAGGTTGTTTCGGGTGAGAGCACAACAACTCAACATAGACTGGTGGTACTTGATTTTCGAAGTAAGAGAATTTTGAGGAAGAGAAAACCACAGGTAGACCCTAGAATCAAGTGGTGGAGACTTCAAGGGGAGAATCAACCGAAATTTGTAGCTAAGATGGTCGATACCGGTATTTGGTCGGATAATATGGAGGATATAGATATAGATTCGACTTGGACTAAGATGGTACATACCATAAAGGAGTTGGCGAAAGAAGTCCTTGGAGAATCTAGAGGAAATGGGCCACCAAGTAAGGACACATCATGGTGGAACGAGGAAGTAAAACAAGCAATAAAGGACAAGCGAGAATGCTACAAATTATTGGGAAAATGTAGGAGCGACGAGAACTATGAGAAGTATAAGGAAGCTAGAAGAGATGCTAAGAAAGCAGTAAGAGACGCAAGAGCAAAGGTGAATCAGAAACTTTATGATAAGTTGGATACAAAAGAAGGGGAAAAGGACATCTACAGACTCGCTCGTATGAGGGATAAAAGGATACGAGATATTGGGACGGTTAAATGTGTGAAGGATGTAGACCAAAGAGTTCTAGTCGTGGGGATAAAGAGATAAAGATAGATGGAGTTCGTACTTTGATACCTTGTTCAATGACGGTCAAGAGCAGGATGTTGGAGATTTAAATATCACTTCGAGTATGGTTAATCGAGATTTTATGCGGAGAATTCGAAAGAGTGAAGTGGAAATGGCAATGAAAAAGATGAGATTGAAGAAAGCTGTAGGACCGGATGGTATACCAATTTAGGTTTGGAGATGTTTCGGGGAGAGGAGAATAGATTGATTAACAACGCTATTTAACAAGATATGAAGAGTTAACACAATGACATTGGAGTGGCGGAAGAGTACTCTGATCCCTTTGTATAAGAACAAAGGTGATATCCAAGATTGTGCCAACTATCAGGGGATCAAACTAATGAGCCATACTATGAAACTTTGGGAAAGAGTGATTGCACAAAGGCTGAGAAAAATTGTGGATATTTCGGATAACCAATTTGGGTTTATGCCAGGAAGATCGACTATGGAGGCAATATATCTTATGAGACAAACCATGGATCGAGATCAAAAGAAAGATTTGCATATGATTTTCATTGATTTGGAGAAGGCGTATGATAAAGTGCCAAGAGAGGTACTTTGGTGGGCATTAGCAAAGAAGGGTGTTTCAAAGAAATATATTGATATTATCAAGGACATGTATAATGGAGTTAGTACTTGTGTACAGACTAGTGTTGGAAAAGGCGAAGAGTTCCCTATAAAGATTGGAGTGCATCAAGGTTTCGCACTTAGCCCCTTTCTTTTGCTTTGATAATGGACGAATTGACGAGGTCACCCAAGATGATATACCAAAGTGTATGTTGTTCGCGAGATGATATTGTGCTGATTGATGAGACAAGAGAGGGTGTTGAAAGTAAATTGGAGTTGTGGAGACACACTTTGGAATCTCGAGGTTTTCGATTAAGCAGAAGCAAGACTGAATATTTGGAGTGTAAGTTTAGCAGAGTTGGAAGTAGGGAGGCAGGGGCGGTCACATTTGATGAAAATATTATCCAAGCTTCTGAGTTTTTTCGCTATCTTGAATCCATTATCCAAAAGGATGGAGAATTAGATGGAGATGTGGCTCATAGGATTAAAGCAGGTTGGTTGAAGTGAAAGAGTGCCACAGAGTTTCTATCTGATCGCGGCATGCCCAATAGATTAAAGGGAAAATTCTACCGCACGGCAATTAGGCTGGCATTGCTTTACGACACCGAATGTTGGGCCGTGAAACAGTGTCACGTGCATAAGATGAAAGTGGCGGAGATGCGTATGCTTCGATGGATGTGCGGTCATACAAGAAAGGATCGATTGGGGAATGAGGTGATCAAAGGTAAAGTAGGAGTTGCGCCCATTGAGGATAAAATGAGGGAAAATGGTCGAAGGTGGTTTGGACATGTGAGAAGGAGACCGAGTGATGCACCGGTTATGAGGCCGGAACAGTGGAGAAATGATAAAATGGCGAGGGGTAGGGGAAGACCCAAACAAACTTGGATTAGAGTAATTGAAAATGATATGAGTTTACTTGGAGTGGATGAAAGTATGGTGTTGAAGAGGCCGGAGTGGAGGGCAAAAATCCATGTGGGAGGTTGATTTTTTATTTATTTATTTATTTATCTGTTTATTTGTTTATTTGTTTATTTATTTATTTTTATTTTTTTTCACGATGACATATGAGGATTCATGTTAGCCGACCCCAAATTATGTTGGGACTAAGGCTTTGTTGTTGTTGTTGTTGTTGTTGATGTAGTGCACCGACAACGAGGGTGGCGTCGTATTCTTAGGGTTTCTCCGTTTCTATTCTCTATTTCTCTCGAGTCTCTTTTACTTCACGATTCACGAATTTAATACACAAGGTCGATACAACTAGAGAATTTCCACTTAAAAATGTTGTCATTTGTGGTCAAAAAAATATAAAAATATACAGTGGGCTCGCCCCGCCCCGAACCCGTTATGGCTTGCACCCATATGGGCCAGCCCGAATTGGGCCACTTTTATTTGTGTTAGTAGTTTTAAAACCTAACCTACCCTTATTGCAGGGCATGGCGGGCTGTCTCGACGGACCCAGCCCAAATTGACGGCTTTTGAACCAACGAAGCACTATGTGTGTTCACAAGAGTGATGCTATTCACACCCTCTAATCTCAAAATACACCCACCAATTTTTAAAACCAATGTAAAAAACTATATACGCCACTCAATTTTCTAATTTTACCCCTTAAACAAAATCCGTATTTCTATACAAAATCCGTATTTCTATGCAACTCTCAAACTAATGTTATATTTCCTCTTCCTCTATATTCTTCATTCCCTTCCCACTCCGACCACCAACCCATCCTTATTTCTTCTTGTAAGGGTTATCATGTCATATGATCATCGCACTCCCTCATTAATCCACGAATATGGGGTTGGCATTCGAGCTACATCAAGATCGAGATTGCATGCGGTTTGAATGGACAAGCGAGACTGACAAGCCGCGAACATAAATGTCAAAAAAATATCCTTAAATAACATGTTGGAATAAGGACCGTCATGATCGGAATGGGTATAAAGAATTACATGCGAGCCAGTTTGTTCTACAATCCGACTACACTAACCTCAGATACCTCATCCCACATCAGTCCTCATGATATTCAGTCAATTATGGTTGAACATCTCATGTTCGACTCTATTTCAACCTCTCTCAAGCTCAGTTTTGCTTCTAGACCCTTCGAGCACGCCTCCCACCGTGTGAGAGTGTGGAATGATTAAGTTTTCATTTTGAATTTCAGCCATGGTTAAGGCTTTCAAGCTTTATCATATTTACCACAGTTTATGTTCGAAAATTTCAATTCCTTGGCTCAAAACCTAAGTGTGAAGTTGTTTTGTTGAAGATCTAAATGTTTAAGATGGGGAAATTATTACATTGGAAGAACTATAATGTCTTGGTAAGGGGATGAGGGATTGCCTAAGAGGGGAAAAAGAAGAGAGGGGATAACTGCGTCTCTTTAATCAATGACATTTTTGCAATTAATTTAAATGTCACTTTACTACTAATGATGACTGACTTAGGTAAAAAGGACTATTTTCGCTCTTCTCGCTTACGTAAAAGGATCAATATAGTGCCTCTTTGGAGAAATAGGGGTTAAAAGGGCCATGTTGATGATTATTCCAACCCTTTGGTTATTGTGAAATACGAGTTAAATAGGACATAGTTTCAGGTGAATTTGAACTCTTACGAAACAAGTGTGTGTATTCTTGACATACGAACTTGTTGAGTTCGAAGCAAGTTAGATACGAAAGAACTTGATTGCCTGATTCACCATCATGCATTCGCTAGTTATTTACTTGATGTGCCGGGGTTGTATGAAAGGATGCCGACAACTTGATCCAAAAGCCCTATGAAGATGGCTCTTCATCATCATCATCTGGGAATGTTTTAAGGTTTATTTGAAGGATTTGGTTAGGCATGGAAAGATGGTTAGAAATGCAAAAACAGAGAAAGAGGCGTTAGTTTTAATTTTAAAACGCGAGATTAGTTTTGGCATTTATAATTATCGTAAAACTATTAGGGGTTTATAAAAAAAAATATCAAGCATTAGACCTAGCCAAAAAATCCAAAAAATGTATGTCCCTTTTCAAAATTGGAGAGTATTTGAAGTACTTGGAGGAAAAACCTCCACCAAAAATAGGTCCTAACACTTGGAACGTGGTAAGGTTTTGGCCTTCAACTTAGAATAGTGAGGGACTCATTAATGGTAAGATGTTCAAACTTAGATTTTTTATACATTTTAGAAATTGCAATTATTATCACAGTTTTTTAAAAAAATAATATTAAAATTATCCTTATTAATTATTTATACTCTCATATGCTCCCTCTATCCCACCCAACCGACTTAAAATTTTATTTTTCAGCACATAGAGATTTAAAAATATTATTATAATAATGGTAGAGAGAATGAGTGTAGGATACGTTGTGAGTATGAAAAGTAAAATAGAAGAGAGAATTAGTGAAAGTGATATTAAGTGGATTGTTGTTGTGAGTATAACAAGTGAGTCTTATTAAATACGTATAAAAATAATATAAACTTGTCATTTTGAGATGTAATAAATAATAAGTTGAGCGAGACGTTCAAAATGACAAATTGTTATAAATCGAATGAAATACAGAGAATATTACTTCACTCAAAAACTATAATTTAAATTATGTAACAAATTTCAATATTGCGATAAAATTGAAATTTAAAGGTTTAAACTCGACAATCATTTTGAACCGAATAATAAGTAATTTCACTTCTCTTTTTTCAATACTACCAATAAAATGTCCTTCCCCGACTGAAAAACCTGGGACGCTTCTTTCCCGAAGGGTTTTACCCAAAATTTCATCAGAACCCTAAATTCTAACTCGGTCAATCCAGGGCCTCACTTGGCTTTCGTCGCCGTCGTCGTTTACCAGAATAGCCACTTCATATTCTCTCCCATATCAATCCATTCCGGGAGATTATGCGAGAGAGGAATGAACAATATTAATGGCGAAAACTTCAAATCAAGAAGAAGCCCAACAAGCTCATGAATGGCAAGAGCTTCAATCCGAGACTTCCTCCGATTTAGGAACCCAAATTTGTCCCACCATTATCCCTTCTTAATCCCCTCGAAACCTAACACCATATCGTATTTTTCATCTTCAGCTCCAGCGACAGAGTCTCTATATCATCGGTTCATCCCCCTCCTCGAACAATGCCAATGTAGAGGGCATCTTTTCCAAATCCAAACCCAGTTAATAACTTTAGGCCTTCTCCAAAACCCATCTCTTGCTAGCAGAATCCTCAATCTTTCTATAAATTATTGTGATATTGACCACACTAGCTCGATTTTTCGATCCATTGATTATCCAGATACTTACTGTGTAAACAATGTAATCAAAGCCTACGCTTTCAGTTCTGTTCCGAAAGAAGCTGTTGGCCTCTATTTTGAAATGCTCCAAGAGGGGTTCTTTCCAAATAGTTTTACTTTTACATCGATTTTCAGTGCTTGCGCGAAATTGAGGTGTTCGGCTTTGGGTAGAAAGTTTCATGGACTTGCTGTTAAGAATGGGGTTGATGGAGTTTTGCAGGTACAGAATTCCTTAATTCATTTGTATGCTTGTTGTGGCCTTATTGACCTTGGCCGTAAGGTGTTTGTTAATATGTCTAGTAAAGACCTTGTGTCGTGGAACTTGATTGTTGATGGGTTTATTAAAGTTGGTGATATGGGTCTTGCACATCGGTTGTTTGATGTAATGCCAAGCAGAAATGTTGTTTCTTGGAATATTATGATTTCTGGGTATTTGGAAGCTAAGAATCCAGGTATTGGTTTGAAGTTGTTTAGGAACATGATGAAAACGGATGTTAAAGGAAATGATACCACGTTTGTGAGTGTGCTTTCCGCTTGTGGTAGGTCAGCTAGATTGAAGGAAGGGAAATCTGTGCATGGAGCTCTTATTAGGGCAATCACGAATTTGAGTGAGATTATAGGCACGACTTTGATAGATATGTATAGTAGATGTGGCAGACCTGATGTTGGTCAGATAATATTTGATAGGCTGCTGATACGAAATTTGGTGTGTTGGAATGCAATGATTTTGGGGCATTGTCTTCATGGGAACCCAAAAGATGGGCTTGCGCTATATGAGAAAATGGTAGATAGAAATAGGTCCGAAGACGGATATAATAGGCAGTTTGGTAAGGGGGTTCTTTCTGATGAGATTACTTTTGTCGGTGTCTTATGTGCTTGTGTGCGTGAAGGACTGCTGATAGAGGGGAAAAAACACTTCAGTCAAATGACTGATGTTTTTAATGTAAAACCCAATTTTGGACATTATTGGTGCATGGCAAATCTCTTTGCCACTTGCGGTCTAGTGCACGAAGCAGTGGAAATTTTAAGGGACATGCCAGTTAATGCGGATATGTCATCACAATCATCACTGTGGGCTGGAATTCTCGGAGCAGCCCGTTTCAAAGGAGATGTGGCAGTAGGAGAACGAATTGCAAAAACCTTGATCGAGGAGGATCCATTGAATAGTTCATATTATGCATTTCTTTTGCATGTCTATGCTGTCGCAGGTCAATGGGAGGATGTCGCTCGAGTAAAGGATGTGATGAAGAAGAAACAGGCTATAAAGTCACCAGATGGGAGCCTTCTAGACTTGATTGAAATAGTTCACAACCTTAAAGTGAGAACTTAATATCGATTGCTATAAGATTTCAACACAGTAGTTGGTAATTCGCTCGCCGAGTATGAATAGATTGACCATGAAACTGATGAGTTGTAGCTCCACCAAGCAGTGAACTAGTATGTGTGCTGAGAAAGAGAAACAAATCAATTCTCCTCTCTGGATGGTGGACTTTATCTCCTTATGGTTCTCATTTGAAGGGAATATGACAAAATAGTTGCAGCCACCCCGCGCAAGACCTCCCGACAAAAAGTCCACCGATGATAATGATGTATATTAGGACAAAGGTGGGAAGGTTTTGCTGAGACAGAAAAGAATATTTCTTCCATGGCTTTAATGAAGGAGACAGAATTGGTGATGGTAAGGATCATTTGTTTCTAGCTGTGGCTCTTGAAGAATGCCAGCCATGAGGATAGATTAGCTGGTCCAAGGCGTATCATGAAGCTGTTAGTGACGATCCTGAAATAGATTCGGTGAGAAAACTTTAATTATTTGGAGTCATTTTTGTATTCATTTTACGGGAATAACAAATGTTTCATTCTTTGGGTTCTTAATCAGAATACCTAATTTTACAGAATTATTTCCTTGTCATAGCAACAGTTTTATGTGCAATTGTTACGATTGTTCATCTATTGTGATTAGAGTAAAACTTGGAGACAAAAACATCGGAATATATGGTTTCTCTCCTTTTTGATGCATATTTCTGTATTAATCCTTTTTCCCAGTACTGTAAGAAAGATTTTAGGTGTTCTGCTTCACATTTGTCAGACCTAGATGTCAATGTCTTTCGAGAGGGCTTTACGTGAAGTCGTAGAAGCTAGATGAAAAAGGTCTTCATTTTGCTGTGTTGATTTAAATTTGAATATAATAGAGCCATTTTTCTTAGGTTGTAGAGAAAGAGTGAATATCTGGAAGCCGATATAGTTACTTATAATTATTTTCAGCCTTATAAAAAGCTTTAGTTTGTCTACTTAATTCAGGGTCTGTGGATGCAGTGTCCATTCCCTTCTCGTTATATGTAAGGTTCAGAATCTCATTTAGAGTAGAGAAACTGTGCAGGTGCTTGCAGTATTGAAATTTGTATAGTACTGTCATTTTCCGGTGTGCTTATCAGTATATTACCAATGGAAAATGGCATAAATCAAAATCTTCGAGATGTGATTATCAAAGAGGAAACCTGCACAACTGCTAGGAGGACAATGAACTCTTATCGGCTCATCTGGAGTCTGGACCTGCTAGTGGTGCCATTTCAGGTATTTATAAGGACTGGAAGAGGAAGATAAATATGAATAAAAGATGAACAGAAATATGTGGCATCTTTCTGTTTCGTAGTATGCAGCACTTAAAAGAGATGCTGATGTAGCAAGGTGAAGTTGATGGTTTTCTTTGATTAATTCAGGGTCAATAGGTTAACAAATTACTGAGAAGGCGAGGCTGATGAGAAGGAGCTCGATTCTGTAGCTGCATTTTTTATAGAGCAGCTCTATTTGCAGCAAAAGTGGTGATATAGAAGAAGACAAGGTTCTTAAGGTGGAGAATCCGTAGTTGAGACCTGTTTTCATGTTCTGACCACTGTCAGATCTAAATAGAGTCAAAATGGCTTAAAATATACGGAGTAATTTTTACTAGTGCAAATATTTTAAGAATCTCAGGCAATTTATCAAAACTTACCCTCGTTTGCGTGAAGAAAAAATGCACTAAATTATATTTCATGCATTTTACATGGTGAAAATAATTGTCACCCTTTAAAAAAATATTTGGCTCTACCTATTGGGAAATCAACAGACCCCCATAGAGCTGCCCTTTTATTGAGAAACAACTGATTCGCAATTGATGTTTTCTGGACTGTCTGTTTAGCAAACCACAGAAACCTATAAGAAACTTACTATAGAACGTAACGTTACTATAAAATCATCTCACATAAAAATGAAACTCACATTATTATAAAACAAACCATACACTATAAAAATTAGGCTGCTTGTGACTAAACTGCACATTGGTTCAAGTATACTCCTGAATTAGACACTATGCTTCACCTGGTTTGGCACTACTCTTCGAGTATCAGCAAAAAAAATTATGTTTATAAACCACCGATCATGGATTCAAATCCTTGATAAGTTCAAGGCAACAAAAACAGAATGTTATACCCGAGAATAACAAGCACACTGAACAGATCAATATCATGATAATCCTTGAGTACATGATGTACATCATGAACCCCCCGAGAAATGGCTACAGGCTTGGTGGCTGGCACACTGCAAGTGCACAATCCATTTAATATCCTGCAAGACTCAGTGAGGCGAAACCAAAACTAGGAAAAAAGATGTGGAGGGATTTTAGGCAACACCCACAAAAAAAAAAAAAAAAAAAAAAAAAAAAAAAAACCCGAACACTATTGAATTGCAAATTAAACAAGCTAAAACCATTGCTGCACTTTAAACTTCTATTATTAAGTGCCAGTAACAATTATAGAGTTCTGACAAATGACAGAAAAAACTTTTGCCACGACTATTTTTGTTTATAGTTTTGGCTCATTCCCATATAATTTCCACACTCACTCGAATGCCCACTGGTTCTCCCTGCGAACCTCTTCCTCCTCTTCAGGGGAGAAGTCATTCTTGATGTTGAATGTCTTGCGAATCTCCTCTGGGGTTTTTCCTTTTATCATGTCCGCAACTGTCTGGCATGTTAAGTCCAGCAAACTCTTCACATCAAGGTAATTGGCAGCCTGTGACAAGTTCATACACAGTTATGCATTGACCAGAAATATCAATAAAAGATATTGACTTGGCTTACAAATTATAAGGTAACAAAACAGTACACCATATCATACAGAAACTTTTATGGATTATCAAAAGAGAAGTACTTGGGGTCCAAAAATTTCATTGCAATATGCCGACTTGGCTGAAAAATCACGATGAGACAGACCAGATCACCATATTGTGCAAATAACAACAATGTTTTTACATTTAGACCTGATCATTCCTCCTTAAATTCTCGATTAACTGATATCAGCCAGGAATCCACATAGTAAAAAATGCATGCACCATCTTAAGACAGCTCTACAGGGGTAAAAAATCACCACGGTTTACATGTAAAACATGTTTCAGAAGCCACTTTCAACAAACAAAATGGGAAAGGTCCACGATAAAGATGCTACATATATTGAGAAAGATGCAGCAAGAAATGCACGTCAAAATTAGTAAAAGAAAGCACGAGAGAAAAGGCTATTAGAATAGGATAATTAAAAATGGACAAAAGAAATCAAAGCAAGGGTTGGGGAAAGGAAAAGGGGGAGTCAAATTGCTTGTGCACTTGTGCACTTGTGCATTTAGCTTGATAAAAAAACAGGTAATAGCAAGTGCTACTACTTCTACATGAAACAAGATAAACAAATAGTCATATGACAGCACTAGTAATTGTGTACAACCCAAGGAAAATACTGCCAATAACCCTGAGGAGGTCTAGGTTTGAAGAGTCAATTGTTAAACACGTTCTTTAGGTCTGCCAATCTAAACCCTCAAACCAAACCCAATCAGTAGGGGGTAGTCAAATCCATATGGTTTAGCTACAATTGACATGTTTCAAAGAATTTGATAAATTTGGTATGATTCATGGTTGAACAGGCCAAACCACAACCACGGTGAACTGAACTGAACCATTAAATCATAGTACGCATGAACATATCATACCCAGCTCTTGTTTTATTTTTTTAATTAATATTTTACTCATCTTACACTCCTATTTTCTCTCACTCAATAGGCCTCCCTTGTCACCACTTCATTTTCAGGCAAGATTCAACAAAGATGTGAATGATCTAAATCATTTATAGATCACCCATAAAAATACTTTAGATCAAAGACCTTCCTTCCTCTCATCTTAATCTACACCCATCATATCAGTCACATCTAGCAAAACCAAGTTGGACAGAGAAGAAGATACTGTCCAGAGATTACTCGAAACCAAGAATTGGGAAGCAAGAAAAGAAAGAGGCCTTAATTGAAGAGGCTTTGCACTATGAGGTTAGCAAACTTATCTCCAGGAGGCGTAGTCGGGAGCATCCCCTCTTAGTTTTGAGTAGGCGTATTCACGTGGTATTTACACCAGTAATTAGGAGGCTTACAGGTCATCAAACAAGCAATGACAAATTCAAACAAACAAGAAACTGAAAAGCAAAGCATGAAAAATTCGATTCTCACATCAAAATACACATAACCAACTTCCGCAAACAATCAATTCATAAGCAACTGAAATTAGAAAAATCAACTTCTACAACTATATACATCAACTTCGATGATTGCCAAACATATTCATATACATTCAATAACAAAAACTAATCAGATAAGGCCTTAATGAACAATCAGAAGATCAATAATAGTTAACAACCGACAATTGCATGCACAAACACAGAAAGAGTAGAGAGAGAAACGCAATTTACCAGAATGAGGTCGAAGAGAGTAGACTGATCGACTTTGACGAACTCAGCGTCCCAGCTCTTGAGCTCATCGGCGGAAACACGATCATCTTCAGGCTTTGGAGCGTCAACGTGCTTCTTGCAAAACTCGATAACCTTGGCCAAGATCTTGCTGTTGACGTTGGGCAAAGGAATGACGCCGCCGACACAATCATCCTCGATCATGTGCCTTATCGTCTGCGATTGCATCGCCACAACCTCCTCCACCTCGAACGGCTCGCCGTCGGAGCTCTTTAGGGTTACCTTCTTCTCCGCCATTGCAGTAAGTTGAATTGAAATCCCTAATATCAACCCTCAGAATTTGGGAATTGAAGTAGGAAATTGGGTTAGAATTGGGAGCTTTGGGATTATATATAGAGAGATTCTGACGTCGATAATTAGATTTTTATTTATTTTTTAATCGGAAAGGGCAAGGGAAAAGTAGGAGGGAAAATAAGAAAAACAAATTATTATTATTTTTTAAATAAAGTTATGAGTTGGTCTTATAAAAAATACATTTTTTATAAGCGTAAGAAAAAATCATATTTACACTGACACTTAATGATACATGCACTGACACTATTCACACTGACACTTTTTTATACTAACATTGACATTTTTTTACACTGACACTTAATATACATGCACCGACACTCTTTACATCGGCACTTTGTTACACTAACACTGGCACTTTATTACACTAACACTGACACTTTTTTATACTGACACTTAATATATGACTCTTTACACTGGCACTTTGTTACACTAACACTGACACTTTTTTACACTGACACTTTTTTACACTAACACTGACACTAGCAGGGGAAACAAAACACGTTTTTTCTAAGCCTAAGAAAAAACGTGTTTTTTGTAAGATTTTGGCTAAAATTATTTTCCTAAATGATAAATTTTGAAAAAAAATATTTGCAAAAATAATCAAATTTAGTGAAACTCGCTAATATGAGTATCGTTTACACTTTTTCTCACTAAAACTCGCTATTCTTATCAGCGAGTTTACCCCTTTTCTTCTTAAACTCGCTACTAACAGTTTCACCGATCTTGGTAATTTTTGCACATATTTTTAAGGTTTGTTATTTTTGAAAACAATTTTTTTAAAATAAATAAAATAAGAAAAAAAAAATGGAAAATAGTGCCCTACCTCAATAAATAAAATAAAAAAGAAAATAAACTGGAAAGAGATTAACCCCTTTTTCCTGATAATTCATACGTATATAGAGCATCAATTCCGAACCATACTTATTTCTGACTAGTAAAAGCCTGTGTTCGAGGACACGTGGTATTTTTTAATTAAATGTGATGGCAAAATGGAAAAGGAATAACTTAGTAAGGGTAAAATGGAAAAAAACTTTTGACACTATTTATACAACTATTCATCTCACTTCCCTCATTTATACTATATATACTATAGATAACTTTCTTAACCACTATCTTTATCAAGAATATTATTTTGTACTAGATAAATTTGAATTATTTTGTCTATTTTCTATCATGTTAAAGTTAAATATTTTGATTTTTATTTATTTATTTTGAAACAAAAAAAAAGATACTTAGATTAGCATTAAATAACTTTACATTATTCTGTGGTAAATACTAAATACAGAGAACGAAAAATATAGGGAACGAAATATTCCAATTTTGCCCTTCCGTCTCGTGTGTGTCTACACGATATTTTCTCCTTATACCGTGTATATTCACACGACACACTTCGCAGGAAAATTCCAATCGTTCACCCATGGACACTGCGAACGATATCATCATCAACAACGAATCAGGTCTCCAATGGTTGATAGGTTCTCCCTTCGTCTCTCCCCTCACAGTAATATCCACCTTCAGGTGCATTCACACCCACCCCTCCGACCCCTTTTCACCTGATTTCGTCAGAGAATCAATCAGGTAATCCTAACTCCCAATCATCTGATTCTTTGTTTGCCTAGGCGTTTGTGATTGATTTAGTTGATTTTTTTCCGTGCAGATGATTTGAGGACACTTTTGTTGAAAGGGTTTGAAGTAATTGGAGCATTGATTGTTGGAAAAGGAGGTTCTGATTTCAAAGGGAATGTTAGTGACGCCATTGATGCGTCCAGTATAAGAGGAACTCTATTTTCAGTTTATCTCGTGTAATCTCACACGAGAAGAATCTCGTGTGATTTTACACGAGATTTATCTCCGTCCACCATTATAAGGGCCCTTTCATTTGATTGAATATTCAGGTTTTGGTAATCGGTTGTTTCGTGTTGATTATGATGATGGTTGTTGATGTTTTGGTAATGGGTTTTGCCGAATTCTTCACTCATCTCGTATGGATCCACACGAGATGTGTCTCGTGTGGATATACACGAGATGTATATCGTGTGTATCCACACGAGATGTGTCTCGTGTGGATACATACGAGACACATAAAACCCTAAATACCCTAAATAATTGCACATATTTGTAACTCAATTTTCATTTGGATTTTGAGGAAACTCATGTAGATGAAAAACATTTTAAATGTTCTTTAGAATGTAGAAAAAAATTAAAAAAAAAATAAACGAGGTAGCCGTATACCATTTTTGGCAAGATCGGGGACACATAAAACCCTAAACACCCTAAATAATGGCACATATTTGTAACTCAATCTCCATTTGGATTTTGAGTATAGTGATAGAGATGAAAAACACTTTAAATGTCACCTAGAATCTAGAAAAAAATTAAAAAAAAAATAAACGAGGTAGCCGTATACCATTTTTGGCAAGATCGGGACACATAAAACCCTAAAAACCCTAAATAATGACACATATTTGTAACTCAATTTCCATTTGGATTTTGAGTATTTTCATAAAGATGAAAAACACTTTAAATGACATTTAGAATGTAGAAAAAAATTAAAAAAAAATAAACGAGGTAGCCATTTATAATTTATACATCTCGTGTAAAAACACACGAAATATATACTTATATCTCGTGTTGATGTACACGAGAGGTTTAAAATCCTGTAACCCTTCAAAAACGAGCTGCGTTGAATTCGCCGTTTATAATTCCTTAAAACACACCTATTCTGAACAGAAACCATAAACCCCATTATTATTCAAAAAATCAATCTCTAAGTTCATAGCATGGATTCCTCACAAAATTCTCCCCAACATTCTCCAAGTTTCAATGATCATAGCATGGATTCTTATGAGTATATTAACCTTGATGATATAGAATTTGTCCTTGATGAAGAAGAAGGAATCTCACCAAATTCTCCTCCACATCAACATTCTCCAAGTTTCAATGATCCAAGCTTCTATGATCATAGCATGGATTCTTATGAGTATATTAACCTTGATGATATAGAGTTTGAATGAATGTTTGGATGTTTGAATTATATGCTTATCCTTGTTAACACTTTTATTTCGTATACAATTTTTCATCAGTATGACTTTGGTGCTGTTGTTGTTACTGATGTGTCTCGTATGGATCCACACGAGACACATCTCGTGTGGATATACACGAGACACAACTGTGTTGTTACTGATGTGTCTCGTGTATATCCACACGAGACACATCTCGTATGGATTCACACGAGATGTGTCTCGTGTGGATCTACACGAGATGTGTTTCGTGTGGATCCATACGAGACACATCAGCAACAGCACCAGCACCAAGTAAACAATAACGAGATGTGTCTCGTGTGGATCTACACGAGATGTGTTTCGTGTGGATCCATACGAGACACATCAGCAACAGCACCAGCACCAAGTAAACAATAACACCAAATAAACAACATCAACAACACAATCAGACACAACAGCAACTATCCATTTCATACTCCATAATCAGTACTACAAATATATTGTATGTGCCATAATCAGTACTACAAATATACAAAAAACTCCATAACTCCATAATCAGTACTACAAATCCATAACTCCATAAACAACAATACATAAATGCGACCTCCTACATGAGATGACCTAAACCCTCGTGTGCCCGTCTAAGTATATCTCTGGCGTACTCGGGGAGACTCGCATCTGTCACTAATGGAAGTATGAGATCTGCGATCGCTTCAACCCTAGGCTGCGGTGGAACATCAACTGAGGGAGGTGGGGGAGGTGGAATGTCAACGGGAGGATCGTGTATCGGATTAGATATCCGAACATGACTCCTAGCCAGAAACCACTCCATATAATCATCAGTCACGGGAGAAGATGTAGTATCTAGTGGTGGCCCCCATCGGGGAACGGGCCTGAAATCATGCATGTCGTACTCCACCCACCCGTCCCAAAAATCATCTCCGTCACCATACTCCTTTTGGTATCCCTTCTGACCCTTTGACAAAATACATCTCGTGGGAGTCACGGGGCCGTCTGGGATCCTCTCGGTACCCGAACTGCCTGGTAACACGATCAGGCATATACGCCTCAGTGATGTCACAAAAGCGTATAACCCCCCTGAAGTGTGAAACCGGCAGAATCGAGTCCGCTCCGATACCATAAGGAGTCCAAACAACCTGTGAGTAGACTTTGTTAGGCAGAGTCTACATAATAACGGAGTGATTGTAACAATTTGAAACA
The DNA here is from genome assembly GCA_022495995.1 of Adenophora triphylla var. japonica. Lineage (NCBI taxonomy): Eukaryota > Viridiplantae > Streptophyta > Magnoliopsida > Asterales > Campanulaceae > Adenophora > Adenophora triphylla. The sequence continues at coordinate 149,618 of JAFEMH010005016.1, read as the reverse complement.
GTTTTAATATGAATAACTCACCCTATCAACATGCATCCTGTCAAGAGTGCGGCGATACTGCACTAGATGATCTAATCCCCTCCAGCTGTATCAGCACGTGACCATCTACGGGCTCTCGGCTGCCCCTGCTGCCAGTGCGGGTCAGAAAGTCGCCGGAAATCCGGGAAGTACTCGTATATCCACCCCTGAGATGTATGTAAAAAAGTATTAAATACTAATCAAATGCAACATGTAATTACAGAGGGGGGGGGAGTCGACAGAGTAAAAAGAAAATGAGTAGAGTAAGATGTACCTCTAGCAGTGTCGCACAACCACCCATCTGCTTGCATCCGGATCTGGACGCCTTCCCCAACTCTCGGTATAAATATGCCAATGTAGCTGATCCCCAGGAGAGAGTGGGGAGTCTCTCAAGATCCATGCATAGAGAAAGGTAGGCTGAGGGCACCTTATCCTGACTCTTGTCCACGAACATCGTGGAACCCAAGAGGTGCAGGATATACGCAGAAGCACGCTGGGCATCAGTCATGTGCCCTATACGGGAAGAAAAGAGACGCCGGACATCCTTCAATAAGTACCCGGTGCCTCCCAAAACGAGGTGTCTAGTGATGCCGGATAGGTCAGGCACTGGATCCGGATATCGAATAGGTGCACCTACACAGCTGATACCTGTAAATTGAAGATGAAATAACACATTTTAGTACAAGAGATGAATGTAGATAGTATAGTCTTGAAATTGATAATATATAACAACATACCCAGGATATGAAATACGTCGTGTAACGTAATGGTCATCTCCCCCCACGGCATGTGGAACGAGTTAGTCTCAGGAGACCACCGTTCCAAAAATGCCGTCATCAGCGCATGATTAGGCCTCTGAATGGTGGCATCGTGCAGCTGCTGGATGCCCGATGCATCAACGAGGGTCAGCCAGGCTCTATCAGTAGCCTCCAGATCATCACGCTTGAACCTGTTTATTCCAAACAAAAAATATAACAACACTCGAGATCGAGAAAAGTACGAGATGTATAATTAATGGAATATTTAGAGTGTGTGCCAAACAACTTCAAGATTTTAATAAATTCACATAAATGATTATCTTACTTTTGCAGATGCAGCAGTCTCGTATGAAAAGTCACCACTGACTCACTAGTGGCATCCCTCCAAATCTCTCGAGCTCTGTGATCACCAAAGCCGTATATAAGTGAAACATTCTCTGGGCCGCCACCTGGGTCACTCTGAATCTGCCATGATGGTGGCTCCTCCCCACCCGCACCCTGCCTCCTCCGTCCCTGCCCTCTAGCCACATCCCTCCCCCTCCCATGCCTCAAAGGTCTAACATCATGTACCTCCTCCTCCTCCTCCTCCTCCTCCTCCTCATCATCATCATCATCATCATCATCATCATCCCCACCCTCCTGCTCCGCCTCCTCATCCCCCTCACCACTATCATCAGAATCAGAAGATCCATCATCATCTCCTACATCCTACTCACTACTATCATCAGAATCAGAAGATGCCTCATCATCTCCTACATCCTCCTCAATCTCATACTCAAACCCAGTATCAGTGCTCGCTCGCCCGCTCAGCCGCTTGCACGCAAAGTCCTATCATGATCATCTCCTACATCCTGCTCAATCCCAAGCTCAGACCCACGCACGATAGTCCTATCATGTATCCTTTTGCTGCGTTTATCTACCTTAGGTGCCGTCTCGGCCTTCCTCTTTCTATTGGACGCGGTCATACGTTCACGTGCCTACAAAAAAACAAATAAGAGACAATAAATTAGCTATTTAGCATTTATAACTGAATACGAACGATGTAAAGAAAAAGAGTGGACACTGGGCACAACTCGTGTAAAATCACACGAGATGCATCTCGTGTGAGTTTACACGAGATTTATCTCGTTTGAACTCACACGAGATGTATCTCGTGTGAACTCACACGAGATGCATCTCGTGTGAGTTCACACGAGATGCATTCTCCAGTTTGGTTAATATCAAAGAAAGAAAAATTACACGAGATGCATAAAAAGAAAGAAAAATGAACGATGTAAAGAAAAAGACGTCGAAATCAATTGAAGCAACCAGTTCATGAAAGACGTCCAAATCAATTGAAGCAATCAAACAAAAATTAGACATTGGGAATGTAAAATTAGGTTTAAATTACGTTCAAATTGCATTACCTTCTTTACGGGCACGGTGGTAGAAGCGGAGGCGGCGGCGATGGCAGTGGTTGTAGCGGCGGCGGAAGCTCCAGCAGGGACGGCCAGAATTTTAACCCGAGCCATGGCGAACGAACGGCGGCGATGTCGTGTACGTACTGAGAGAGAGAGAGCGAGGGAGACGAAGAGCTCGAGCTTTGAATTTGAAATGAAAAAAAAAAAATTAATATAAATGGGTAATTGCGTCAATTGTTAGCGGACGTGTATATTTGGGGCCGTGTATATAACTATATCCAAAGATTATTCTGTTTAATATAAGTACTTATTTTAAAATAAATTCAGTTTAATATAAGTACTTATTTTAAAATAAATTCAGGAACTATTGCTATTAATTTTTCTTAAGGTGTACGTCCTCTTTGTACTCATTTTAACTTTAATAGTAAACTAGTAGGTAACTCGTGCTTTGCACGGAAAATTAATTTGCTAATATCATGATTTAATTTTTATAATATAAGTATATTATAAATGAATCAAAACATTAACATTTATAAAGTTAGAAAAATTATATTCAATTATAATAACTTTGTTGCACATAAGTTTAATAGGAATTGCATTGTGACTAACAATGTAGCAATTTTTGCTATTTTATTTTTGATGTTCATACTTTATATCATTTATTTTTTATGTCATAATTTATGTCAGTATGCAACATTTTTTATGGACGTTAACAAAGTGAATGAAAAAACTAACGACCTATTTCTTTTCAAATTACAACATTTTAAATACAATGTAGGGGGTTCCAACCCTTAACCTTCTCGAGAAAAGTACGTCTTTAAGCTAAATGCTCATTGGCATTATTAACGACCTACTTTGATATATATATAGTAACTATTATGATTAACTAATATTATTAATAGTAATAATTAACATATATTATAACTATAATACTATTACTTAACATATATAGTAAATTAATACTATATATAATAATAGTTAGCATATATAGTAACTATTATAGTTAACTAATACTATTAATAGTAATAGTTAACATATATAGTAACTATTATAGTTAACTAATACTATTAATAGTAATAGTTAACTTATATAGTAACTATTATAGTTAACTAATACAATTAATAGTAATGGTTAACATATATAGTAACTATTATAGTTAACTAATACTATTAATAGTAATAGTTAACATATATAGTAACTATTATAGTTAACTAATAAAATTAATAGTAATTATTAACTTATAAAGTAACTATTATAGTTAACTAATACTATTAATAGTAATAGTTAACTTATATAGTAACTATTATAGTTAACTAATACAATTAATAGTAATGGTTAACATATATAGTAACTATTATGGTTAACTAATACTATTAATAGTAATAGTTAACATTTATAGTAACTATTATTATTAACTAATAGTATTAGCTAATAAGGAGAATATCAAAAGTCATATAGATTTTGGGATAGTGATGACGTGGCTTCTCAAAAATCAAGAGTTTGCCTAAACTTGTCCACGTGGCGAAGCCATAACTCTCCTCACCAACTTTAATATATATATATAGATTTAGCTGAATTTTAACCATAAATTTTAAAGAACTATTTGCATTAAATTCTTAAAAGTTGTTCATTAAATTCAAGAATTGATATTAATAGAAATTTTAAATTTAATGATAACAATAAAAACATGCGTGTGAACGGTATAAACAGAGTACGATCATAGGTAATAAATCGGGCAAATCCCAATGGATTGGGCCCAAAATAAAATCTATACAAGTCCCAAATACGACATATGAAATGGGTCTCCCTACCTATGTTTGTCATGCCTTCTCGTCATTTCCCACTGTATCAACTTATACATGGTTGAGCAATATTATGACTAAAGCAACAATGAGCGAAAATGCCGACCAAGGCATCATCAGAAGCCGACCTAGGCATCTACAAAGGACGACTAGAGCCTACTCGATCAATATAAGACAAGGGAAATGACTTTCCCTACACTTGATTACCTCTTACTCGGAATTAATATATGTTGGCTAACATCATATGTCGAGTAGCAAGTCTGCTAGTCATACGTACAAAAGACACTTATAATCCTACTCCAACAAGGATGGTGGGAAGTTACGATCCAACTAGAATTATAATCTTCCTCATACGCAACTTCCTATCAAAGGATAGACTCTATGTCCTACACTTATAAATACAAGTCATAATTCACATAATTCTGGTAACGCGTCTTTTGACTTTAAACTATTGTCAATTGATTTGCTCTCTATATCACACAAATACATACTCTCATGCCGAATGTTATTTGCCGGCGAAGCCCCGGCTTAGTTTATATTTTTGTTCATATTTTTCATACTATTCAAAACATATAGGATACAACTTGGCGATGGATTTGAGCTGATCCGAACGTTTTTGACATTATCAGTGTGCATGTTTGATCAAATCTAAATTATAATACAACTCAAGAATAACCGTCACACAAAGAGTGGCTCAGATTCAATTTCACAAAAGACAAAGAACGACTAGGATTAAATCTGGAAAAAAAAAAAACTTCCCACTTGATGCACCGGATATTAACTCTCTCCTCTCTTCCCCTAACCCACTATACAGTATTATAATATATATATAAATATATATATATATATATATATATATATATATATATATATATATATATATATATATATATATATATATATATATAAAATATATATATATATATATATATATATATATATATATATATATATATATATATTTATATATATATATTATATTATATATAGTATATTATATATATATATATATATATATATATATATATTATTTATATATTTATATATATATTATATATTTTATATATTATACTCCATATATATATATATATATATATATATAATATATATATATATATATATATATATATATATATATATATTTAAAGATAAAGAGTGGCAAGGATTGTGTTTCAGAAAAGATAAAGAGCGATCAAGATAGATTCTCACCTCCAACATCAGTTTTAACTTTTTTTATTTTCAATCGTTGGATTTCTTTTCAATTTGTTTGATCATACGGATGTAGATTGACGGTTTCTATTTCAATACATACTCCCTCCATCACGAGACTTTTAGTCAAATTGCAATAATTATAACTATTAATTTAAATAGAAAATAATAATTCTTATAAAAATCTAAAAATTATTATTGAAAATATTATTAATTGTGTTATAATAAAAAATTAAATTTTTAAAAGAATCACTATTTTTTATTTAAATTATTGATCAAAGTTGCATCAATTTGACTAAAAATTTTCATTTACGTGGGACGGTACAGGAGTATAATAATGTAGTAATAGTATACATAACTATTATTTGAAAATTGGCATGTACCAAAATTTTCAATTCAAATCTAAATGGAAAGAAAACAAGCAAGTGATATGGTTGTGTGTACCGACTATCTGACTTTCTCTCAATTTACAATTTGACTGACATGGATTTTGGTTACTTTTGTAATATACTTTTTAAAAATAAAAGTGCGTAGATCCTATTGCTCCCTTTATTTCGCATAATCAACTCAATCAAATTTTGACATTTTTTTATAAAAAAATATATGAATAATTTAATATAAAAATATAGATATTTTCATGAAATTCTAAAAATTGTTATTGATAGTATTTTTAACGGTAAAACAATAACAATTTTTATAATTGCATAAAAATATCTAAATTTTCATAAAATTACAGTCAAAATTCGATTGAGTTGACTATTAAAGTCAAAGTGATCTAAATTTCTCGAGACGGATGGAGTATTTGTTTTTATAATTTGTTGCAAATAAAAAAAAAATATGATGTTATATTTTCAAGTCATATATCATGGACATCTTTTTTTAAGGGACAATTTGATTATTTCACATGATATATTACCCGGAGTTAGTTTCATGACTAACTTCCGTTAGCCAAAATGCATATTTTGACCTTAATTTAACGCAATACTCCCTCTACTTCTATTTCGAATAATCTTACCCACTTTGTCATCTAGAGCGTCTTATTGATAAGTCTCATTTTCTATGAACGAAAGTATATAATATTTATTTATTAATGAGACTCATTTGTAATACTCATAACTACTATCATCTTACTATTTTCTATCTCATTTTTTCTCTCACATCGGTTCATAACCGCCTATTGACTTTACACAAAGAACGGTTGATATCGATCCATAACCACTATGATCCAATGGTTGTCATTTGATAATTTATTTTCTTCTTCAATTCTAACCGTAAGATTAATTATCAATGCTTTAATCCAACGACTCTCATTAACCGATTTCTAAAATTATCCCTGAATTTATCAATCACAATCTCTCTCTATTTTTCGTGATATCAGTATACTTCAGTTGTTTCATGTTAAATAATTTTTATAAAATTTAATATATTGTTGTATTAATAATAATATTTAAAATTTTATGAATAAATGAATTTTAGTAACTTTTTTGTTAAATTTTAATTAAATTAACTAAAAAAATAAAGTTAAGAGATTTATAATGGGATGGATAACTAACTAACTAAATGGCAAGACCTAATATCGATAACATGACACATTTATATATAACTATATATATATGTGTATATATTGATCTAATGCATGTTTAATTTTAAATAGGTTTTTCCGCGTTAGGCAGAAGATTTGCAAGATACTGAAGCTCCAACTGATTCACAAATGACTCCACCACAGTTGACGTATGAAGATATATGAGATGATTCTTTACTTGCATCATTTTGTTATTTTGTAACAGGAGCGAAGTGGAGAAAGTATGGTGAAAAGGGAATGGTGAGGATAGGGGCTTTTGATGTAATTTTGTGATTGCTTATAGTACTATGTTTCTGGCTCAATTATGTTTCAATCATAATTGAGTTATGTTAAAGTCCAAGATTGATATGTATATGGAATTGGAAGTGATGTGGGAACGGTTTGGGAACGATTTATGGAGAAATCCATTTTTGCAACTTAAAAAACGGTGAACCAATTTTCATCCCTTATGATAAACGCCATAAATTTGAACATTTGTTGTTATTTGTGCACTTTTAGATTATTTCACATTTTTAGTTTGACACTTCAATCTAACATTTGATTTTTCATTTACTTTCAAGTTGATGCAAGAGTTAGAAATTAACTTAGGCAATATATGTTTGTAGTTTGTGATTGTTTGCTACTATATTTGTTATTATTTGTGCACATTTAGATTCTTTCACATTTTCAGTTTGATACTTCAATCTAACATTTGAATTTTCATATACTTTCAATATGATGCAAGAGTTAAGAATAAACTTAGGCAATATCAATTTATAGTTTGTGATTGTTTGCTTTTCTTTTCATGAATTTTGAGATATTAGGAATTTCAAAACATTGGATGCTTATAATGGTGTTTATCTTTTAATTTTCTTTACTTGATCACCCACGCATACTGTCCCCGTGCCACTGGCACGGGTCAGAGAGTACTATTTAAATTACATTAATTATCGAAATTAAAAGAAGATATACTTATATATTACCACATTTTAATGAAAATTAAGCCATAAAAGACAAATCCCTACTTTTCAAAATACTCACTGTCATAATAAATTGTAGGAAATTCTTCACAAAAAAAATTAGGCAATTTACGTTAGCACACATAGGTTATATTATATATTTATAAGAATGAAAAATTATTTGAATTTAAAAAAGGGTTTCATAAACAAATATTATTTCTCTTCAAAAATATATATTTTTTAATTATTTTGAACAAAGGGAGTTATTAATTAGAGTATTTAAAAAAAAATATTAATTATAAAATAAATTTTGGTATATCTCAATAGATAAGAATCTATAGTATAAATCACACCATTGTTTTGAACAGTGGTGTGAATAGTTTCATTCGCGAAAATGACCATTTTGCCCTCACTATTCACTTCTTTTCCCATTTCGCCCTTAAAAAAAAAAATTTAATTAATTTTTTTTTTTTTTAAAAAATAGTTTTAAAAAAATGTGGCCTTGGACACGGGCATATTTAAAAAAAAAAAAAATTAAATTAAAAAAAAATTAAAAAAAAACAAAAAACGTGGCCTTGAACACGGGCTTAGGCTAGTGCTTTAAATGTCAAAGAAAACAGAAGAGAGTATCGTTTTCAATTGAAAATGAGAGGTCGAAGATATGAGCTGGACTCCTTGATCCGTATACGTGGCTGCCATGCATGCTCACGTGGACAAGACAAATTAGTTGCTATATGGGGTTTGAAGTTTGAGGAGAATATTTTGCCACAATTCACAAAAGCTCAAATGTTTGTTTTGCAAAATCAAAATTAATAGCAAAAATATCTATGCATTGTTATTAACTTGTATTAAAATTAATATTTTTAAATATTCCTTAAATAAAATTAAACATTTAATTAGGTACAAATAGAGAGAGAGAGAGAGAGAGAGAGAGAGAGAGAGAGAGAGTATGTTGAATATAATTTGTTAAATCACCAACATATTTTGTTTCATGTTCAACATTTACTCAAAAAAAATTGAATGAGTGAATTTTTTTTAAAAAAAGTAGTACTCTTTATTTTTGACAAAGGGATCATATTAATAAAGAATTACTGTCTTCGTCTCAAAATAAATGTCGCAGTTAATTTGTAAAACATTTTTAAAGAATGTGTTTTTGCTTGTTTGTACATTATTTAATAAATGATAAAATTGCACTAAGTCACTTTTCTTAATTGAAAACACGACATTTATTTAAGACGAATTGAAAACGCTATATTTATTTGGAGATGAAGCCAAAATGAAAAATACGACATTTATTCACACAAAGTAATAGTAATAGAGAAGAAATCAACCGAAAGAGGACAACCAGATCAGTTGTGGATGGAATGTGGGAGAAGAATATAATACATGTGATGAAGGTTATACTAAAGAAGATAAACAAAGCTGCTTTGCTTTACAGAAAACCTAAATCCATTACACTTACAGGTATCAACAATAGAAACTAGCCATTACCACTATAATTCTTTAAACTATATATTCTCAAGCATCTAAATATTTTCTTTCTTTTGTTACATTTTCAATCTTCAGGATTCCATGAATTGCGATGGCGGCGGGGATTCCATGAATTGAGATGGCCGCGGGCTTATCGTTTTCTCATGACCTGCAAAAAAAAAAAAAACAAACCAACCTCGAATTTAATGTGACAATTTCAACATTACTCTTGTTACAAATATCGGTATTTCATGTATCTTTTCCTTTCCAATAAACAAGAGTTTGCATTTGGGACATACCATGAGACCCTCGAATTTCCACTTCTCGCAGTTCTTGGACAAGGGCACAGCAGCAACACATAAGGTGGGACAGAAAATCATCAAACCAACCTCCCTGTAGAGAAAGATAATGTAAAAATGGCTAGTAATATGAAGCAGTGTCAAAGCTAGGAATTCAGATAAACGGGGGTACTTTTTACTAGGATATAACATTACATAGTAGAGTATAAATTTAGCACAAATGGGGACAAAAATATTATGTAGCGCAATTTTTTAACTTACAGAAACAGGGGGGAAATTGGAAAATTTCAGGACTTTAGTAGTAACTAGTGCTACACCCGTGCGTTTAACGCACGGACAAAAACTATTTCAAAAAAAAATAAATTAGTATTTTAAACAATTACCTAGGTATAGAATTATGAACATTAAAATGTGGCGTAAATACAAATTGACCGAAATTGAAGCTTCATTTTCAATTTGTGCTAATTGGGTTCATTGTTTTTATTAAACTTAACAAATAGTTATAAATATGCATATTAACGAGGGTGTTTCAGTCAATGAAGGTATTCAGTGAAGCTATTTAATGAAAGCTTGAAAATGTACCTAGTCTCTATTTTGTCTAGGTACAAGTTTTAGTGGGAAAATGAGTGAGCTAAAGTGCTCTATGCACTTGAGCCATTATATATATATAGAAAGATATATCACATTTTCTAAAGTTACAGGGGAGAAAATTGAAATTTTTTAAAACTAAAGGGGTGCAGCTGCCCCCCCCCCCCCATACACTAAATGTGGCTCCACCACTGATAAGAAGGTGATTGCTGCAGTGGCATCTAGGACTTACAGTGATATTGAGTGTCTTTCGAAGCTTCCTCCTGATGCAACAAGTATAGCAACAACATGACAGTATCAGGGAATATGCCATCAACTCGTTACAGGCTTCTCCTGAAGCTGATCAAGAGAGACACCAATAATTCGGTATAAGCTTCTGCAGCATGAAAATCATAGTGCAAAGCTAAAAAATGTGGAAGTTGGGAAAAACACACACACACACACTGGACTACGAAAGATAATCATCATAAGCAGGGCAAAGCCAGATTTTTTTTTTAAAGGGCCAGGGTTCAAGATTGCTTAAGAAAAAATATTGTACTTACAAATTTGGCAGAAAGGGGTCAAAATGATATCACAGTGCAAATTTAACCACAAGTAAAGGGGGTCAAAATGGACGAAAATAGTTTTTTTAGTGTACAATGTAAAAATTTATAAGTACTAAAATGACATTTCCCAAAAATTAAGGGGGTTGAATGACCCCCATAACCTTAGGGGTTGCATTCCCCCAAAGGAAAAAGGTGTATTAACAAAGTAAAAAAAAAAAAAGATGAAGAAGAAATTATAGTAACCTTCTTCCATCATAAACGTCTCTAAGCACATTGGGGAAAAAAATAATAATATCAAATTCATGTTTCATTGGGTTATAGGTTATTTAAGAACTCCATAAATATGATTGCATCCACATATCATCACAAGTGATGCAGCTGAACTTAAGTTTCAAAAAGCACGATGGGAGCTTACACATGGGCTTGTTTGTTGCAACAGTAGCAATTCTTGAAAATGTGCCACAAGGAAAAAAGAAAGTCTTTATACCTGCAAGAATCACGGCTAAGTTATTCATTTACCATGAACAAGATCTGTATTAATCTAGCAGCACAATATACAAAGACAGCACAAAGGTTTAGAAGGTTTAGAAAATACTTCCTCCGCCCCAAGAAAATGTTGTGAAATTGGTGCTCCCCCGTTGCAATCAACACAAAGAAATCAACACACCCACACGTACAAGAAAGAAACAATCACACACAAGAACACAAGAGTTGTTTACCCGGTTCATTCACCAACTCGTGAACTACGTCCGGGGGCAATTGCCAAGCCAATATGTATTAGTCTCCTCTCTAATATGTTGCTACAATATGTTCTAGGCCGAAATTATGCTTATATAGTTTATACAAGGAACCTAGCTCAGTCAAGGAAGAGATCTAAATAAAATAGGAAACAAAATCAGACCAGGATTCAAACTCCCCGACGCCGCGCGACCGCGCACCCAGCGGCGCGGTCGCCCTCCATTGCCGAAGTTCCAGCCCCAATTTTGACCAACGAGCGCGGTCGCTCTCCACCCCGAGCGCGGCCGCTCTCCCCCGCAGAAACTCCTCCGTCGCTTCCTTCCTTGCAGTTTAGGATCCAATCCCAACAATCTCCCACCGGAGACTAAACCAACAAACATAAAATCATCCATTAACTCCCACCACGGAGTAAAGACCTTCGAACACATTCCCCCTCCATATTGGCTTGACACTACCGCACCTCTCCTCAAGTACTAAGGCGAGTTGAAACCAAGCGACGTTTCAACCTCTCCGTGTTAGATCGTTCTTGCCTCCCCAAATCAGCTTCTACCTTGATTTCTCCCCGCAAGTCTAACTTCGCCTTCTCCCTCCAGACCCACCTTCCTCGCAATGCCTCCCCTTGAAACTTGGGCCACGCCTTGTTTCTTGCATCGGCGTTCTTGATGCGAACCGCTCTCTGTAGGGCCCTTGGACATCCACACCGCGTTGATCAACTTTGTGTCCTCCCCAACATACCGTTTCTTGATGTCTCCCCTTTTCACACCAACAGGCCGGTTCTTAAGCCTCTTGCTCCCACTGAACGAACATCGATATTGTAGGTAGAATACAACATCTTCCCCTTAACCCGTGAGCCGACACCTTAGCCCACTTTTGTGACTTCCCAAGACCCGCTGATAGAAGAAACACCCGTACCCTTCAACTGTCGAAGTTGTCCCACGAGAAATCACTCTCTCTCCTCAGATCGGAACATCGTCAAATCGCGTCGTGTAGTTGTAAAAGCAGCTCAATTAGGTGTCTTCATCATTACGTCCCTTACCTTTGATCTTTAATGGTTGACCGTCACCAAGATAGAGAACCCCAAAATCTCGGTTTTGTATCGCTTCATTGGTTCTGCATCCCCACTAGCATGACAAGAAGCTCCGGAATCCAACACCCGATCTTCACCCGATCGCTCCTCCCAGGATTAATACATCACCACCATCATCCACCACGTGCGCACCACCACCTTTTCCCGGACGGTCATAAGCGATATGCCCCAATTCGCACAATTGTAGCACTTGACCTTTTTCCCCAGGTCTCCCCCTATTTCTCTCCACCCTAAGTGCGGCCCCATCTACGTGACGATTCTCCCCTTTTCTCTTTCCTTCGCAACTCCTCTTGAAGGATGAGATCTCTAACCTCAGTATACGCAATCTTTGTTTTTCGACGTCTAATCGTTGTGACGGTAACCTCCCAACTATCGAGCAATGACTTTAGAAGAAAACAAGCTAGCACTTCATCGGAGAAAGTAATATCAACACTTTTCAATCGGTCCACCATACCTTTGAAATTGCCGATATGACTTGCCGCCGTCTCGCCCTCTCGACATCTTCGCATTCGCAAACCTCTTTATCAAATGCACCTTATTGATATTCGACGGTTTTCATACATGTCCGACAGCGTAGCAACTCCACCGTTGTCTTGGCCTCCATGGCGTTCAGTGCAACGTCGTCGGTTAGTGGCACTCCTTACCGCTCCTAACGCCTTCCGATCCAACGTCTCCCGATCTCCTTCTGACATGTCTTCGGGCTTTGCCTTCAGGGTCCATGAAGATCCTTACAATAAAGGTAGTCTTGATCTTTGTCTTCCAAAACGTGAAATTCGCACCGTTGAATTTCTCGATTGAAGTTCTTCAATCTTGATCGCTTCACCAAAATCCACAAGAACGCGATTCAAAATTAATCAACTAATGAAAAAATTTTGAATCCTCCTAACCAAAGCTTTGATACCAGTTGTTGTGAAATTGGTGCTCCCCCGTTGCAATCAACATAAAGAAATCAACACACCCACACGTACAAGAAAGAAACAATCACACACAAGAACACAAGAGTTGTTTACCCGGTTCATTCACCAACTCGTGAACTACGTCCGGGCGATTGCCAAGCCAATATGTATTAGTCTCCTCACTAATATGTTGCTACAATATGTTCTAGGCCGAAATTATGCTTATATAGTTTATACAAGGAACCTAGCTCAGTCAAGGAAGAGATCTACACAAAATAGGAAACAAAATCAGACCAGGATTCAAACTCCCGACGCGCGGCGCGCCGCGCACCTAGCAGCGCGGTCGCCCTCCACAGTTCCGGCCCAATTTTGACCAACGAGCGCGGTCGCTCTCCACCCCGAGCGCGGCCGCTCTCCCCCGCAGAAACTCCTCCGTCGCTTCCTTCCTTGCAGTTTAGGATCCAATCCCAACAGAAAATAGTCTCATTTGAAAGTTCAATACCGTATCTTAATTATGTTCCTTCATATTTTCTTTATATTTTCTATATATTGTCAGAAAATAATAGATTTTAGACCTATTAGTTGAGTACTATTTTTTTTTTCCAATGGGAAGAATCATGTTGAAAAAAGATAACAACAATAACAAAGCCTTAGTCCCAAAATAATTCGAGATCGGCTAACATGAATCCTCATATGTCATCGTGAAAGAAATAAAAAAAAAGGTTAAAAGAAGAAATATGTGGGAAAAAAGAAAAAAAAATTAAAAATAGTGATAATAAAAGAGTAAATATATAATAGAAAGAAAAAAAAAAACATCAACCCTCTTCATCCATATGAATTTTTGCCCTCCACTCCAGCCTTTTCAATGCCATATTTTCATCCAATCCAAGTAAATGCATATCGTTTTCAATCACCATAATCCAAGTTTGCTTGTTTCTTCCCCTACCCCTCGCCATTTTATCACTTCTCCACTCTTCAGGCCTCCTAACCGGTGCATCACTCGGTCTCCGTCTCACATGACCAAACCACCTTATACGATTCTCCCTCATTTTATCCTCAATGGGCTCAACTCCTACTTTACCCCTGATCACCTCATTTCTCAATCGATCATTCCTTGTATGCCCCATACATCTATAGTAGCATACGCATCTGCGCTACATTCATCTTTTGAACGTGACGCTGGGCCCAACATTCAGTGACATAAAGCAGTGTCGGCCTAATTGCGTGCGGTAGAATTTTTCCCTTAATCTATGGGGCATATCGGGATCACATAGAAATCCTGTTGCACTCTTCCACTTCAACCAACCTGCTTTAATCTTATAAGCCACATCTCCATCTAATTCTCCATCCTTTAGGATAATATATCCAAGATAGCGAAAAAACTCAGAAGCTTGGACAATCTTTCCATCGAATGTGATCACCCCTGCCTCAATGCTTCCAACTATACTAAACTTACACCCCAAATATTCAGTTTTGCTTCTGCTCAGTCTAAAACCTCGAGATTACAAAGTGTCTCCACAACTCCAATTTACTTTCAACACCCTTTTTTATCTCATAAATCAGCACAATATCATCTGCGAATAACATACACCATGGTATATCATCTTGCATAGACCTCGTCAATTCGTCCATTATCAGAGCAAATAGGAAGGGACTAAGTGCAGAACCTTGATACACTCTAATAGTAATAGGGAACTCTTTTGTCTTCCCAACACTAGTCCGTACACTGCTAACTCCATTATACATGTCCTTAATAATATCAATATATTTCTTTTAAACGTCTTTCTTTGCTAAAGCCCCACCAAAGTACCTCTCTTGCCACTTTATCATACGCATTCTCCAGATCGATGAAAATCATATGCAAATTTTTCTTTTTATCCCGATATTTCTCCATGGCTTGTCTTATAAGATAGATTGCCTCCATAGTCGATCGTCCGAGCATATATCCAAATTGGTTATCCGAAGCATTCACAATTCTCCTTAGCCTTTGTGCAATCACTCGTTCCCAAAGTTTCATAGTATGGCTCATTAGTTTGATCCCCCGATAGTTAGCACAATCTTGGATATCACCTTTGTTCTTATTCAAAGGGATCAGAGTATTTTTCCTCCACTCAAATGACATTGTGTTGCTTCTCCATATCTTGTTAAATAGTGTTGTTAACCAATCTATTCCCCTCTCCCCAAAACATCTGCAAACCTCAATTGGTATCTTCCAATCTGGCCATACGACTTTCTTCAATCTCATTTTTTTCATTGCCATTTCCACTTCACCTTTTTTAATTATCCACATAAAATCTCTATTAATCATACTCGAAGGGATATTTAAATCTCGATATCGCCCTTGATCGCCCGTTGAATAAGGTATCAAAGTACAAACTTCATCTATCTTTTATCTCCTTATCCGACCAGAACCCTTTGGTTTACATCCTTCGCACATTTAACCCTTGAAATATCTCGTGTCCTCTTTATCCCTCATACGAGCAAGTCTAAAGATGTCCTTTTCCCTTCTTTTGTATCGAATCTATCATAAAGTTCTGATTCACCTTTGCTCTTGCGTCTCTTCGCTTTCTTTGCTTCTCTTCTAGCCTCCTTATACTTCTCATACTTCTCATCGCATTCTTGCATTTTCCCGATAATTTGTAGCATTATCGCTTGCTCTCTACTTGCTTGTTTTACTTTCTCATTTGCACCATGATGTCTCCTTACTTGGTGGCACGTTACCTTTAGATTCTCCAAATACTTCTTTCGCCACCTCTTTTATGGTATGCTCCATCATAGTCCAACTCGAATCTATATCCATATCCTCCATATTACTCAACCAAATACCGTTAGTGGTCATCTTAGTTAACAATCTCCGTTGATTCTCCCCTTGAAGCCTCCACCACTTGATTCTAGGGTCTACTTGTGATTTTCTATTCCTTGAAATTCTCCTACTTCGAAAATCAAGTACCAAAAGTATATGTTGAGTTGTTGTACTCTCCCGGAATAACCTTGCAATCTGTGTAACTATTTCTACAAGCATTTCTTATTAAGAAAAAGTTAATCCGACTCGCATTACCTCCACTTCTATAAGTCACCAAGTGAGATTGTCTATTCTTAAACCAAGTGTTCATTAAACTCAAGTCATATGCAATCGCAAAATCCAAGATACCATTTACTGCTTCATTCCTCTCCCCAAAACCAAAACCTACATGAATGCTCTCAAAGTCGTTTCGACAAGAACCCACATGTACGTTAAGATCGCCACCAATGGAGAAGTGGATTCGTCAACAATTATAAGATCGATGATTCCACAATAATGGTGGGAAAATAAATAAATGTGTGCGTGTGTGTATATTTATATTCTTTGTCCTAGAAAAAGAGTCTCATTCTAATTTTTAAGTCAACTTGCTTAAACATTGATCAAATAATTTATGAGAAACAAATAGTTCTCATAAAATTCTAAAAATTGTTATTGATGCACCATCAAGAATTGTTAGGATATTAAGAGATATTCTCAAGTATTTAGTTACCAAAGTTGGTCTTTATTATTGAGTCAGCTTACGAGAGCTACCTAAGTTAGGAGTATTTCTAATTAGGGTTAATTTTATATTAGAATAAGAGTATTTGTTAGATTCTTAATAGAATTAGGACTCATATAGCTTGAGTATAAATATAAGTCATCTAGCTTATTTAAAGATTGAGACGAAAATAATACATAATATATTTTTGGTTCTCCATATTCTATCAAGAATATCAATTACTCCCTCCGTCCCACTTCAATTGAGCCACTTTCCTTTTTGGGACGTCCCACTTCAAATGATCCATTCCATAAATGGAAAGAAGTGAACAGTGCTTCGGACATTTATACCCTCATAATGTTTATATATTTACAAAAAAAAACCATTCATTATACCCTTACAATTTTAATATATTTACAAAAAAACCAATCATTAACTTACTATTCCTCCCACTCATTCTCTCTCTTATTAAATGTTTTTAACTATTACATTCTCTCTCCTCTAATCTTCTACCCACTTTCAATTCTTTACTCATTTTTAAAAAAAAAAAAAAATCTTAAAAAGCGTGTAAAGATGTCATGGCTCAATTGAAGTGGGACGGAGGGAGTACAATTTTCTAAGAATTTTCACGATATAAATTAAGTTTGCAGATTTTTTGGTAAAAAATCAATAATGTGTTTTAGGAGAGACTCTTTCTTTGGGGCGGAGTCACGAAGGGGGTGTATAACATAATAAATCCTGTAGAAGGGAACATAAGAGTTGTGTGGTTTAATCCACTACGAGATTAAGCAACAATTCCACTATAGACTATGAGAAATTACCATAGACCCTTCCAAGGCAAAGGGGAACAAGGATTGACATGATCCCTTGGAGTACCCTGCATAGAATTTAGTTGATCCCTTAAGAGAACCCACACACAATTTTGTCTAACACCAAGTTCTCAAGAGTGGCTATCTCTTTGCGTCTATATTCTCTCGTGTCTTCACTTGCTACAAGGAAGAAATATGACGCTCAATATGTAGATATGTTCACTTTGCCTAACCCTGAGCTAAGAAGGATTAAGCCTCTTCTAATTTAAAAGTGCATACGAGCTAAGAAGCATGGACACCGATATTGACACTTCAAAATCGACTCCTCAGACAACACAACACAATTTTTTCAAAAATAGTTCTGACACCAACAAGCTTGGGACACGTTTCACATAAATGTATTTATAATCAATATTAGGATTTGGAACCACTCCAGCGATGATTTGCTCCACCCCTCCAACACGCATAAAACATTTCTACTACTTGTAAACATTCTACTAAAAATGTAAAACATTTGTAGTTGTTGTGATATAAACATTTTCATATGTTATCTTATTTACGATAGTGCCACCTGCACGTTCTAAATTTTTTACATCACAACTACTACAAATGTTTTATATTTTTGTAGTGGAATTTTTACAAAGTGGTAGTGATTTTTTACGGCTGAATGGGTGAACCAAATCATGTTGGAGCAGTTCCAAATCCTCAATATTATGAGTTCTTTGTGATCAAACTCAAGACCCAACAAATAGAACTACAAAAGTTCAAAGGGAAAGGTCTCATAAAAACCATGAGAGTACATGCATTCCATTTTACTCCACTTCAATTGTGAAAAGTCAGAGAAGACATACCCTCATAATGAAATTCAACAATTTGAACCATTTAGATTTTCACTTTGATCCCTAACGTGTCAGAAAGTGTCCTAGAGTGTCGGGAGTATCGAATAATCAAACAAAAACGACACTTTTACGAGTGTCGAGGATGTGTCAGAGTTGTCAGGTGTCGAAGAGTGCCAAATCCGTGATACGCCGACCTAAACAGGTGTCGGTGCTTCCTAGCTTATGAGTATCGACAAAATCAGGATTCACTATTCACAGATCAATGGGCATTCCTCTGGATGCCTTGGAATATTATAATCCTTCTCCTCATAGCACCTTATGCTTGGGGGGAATTTAGAGGTATATAACCTTAACTTTAAACAGAAAACATACAACATGCATATCCATCAGAACCCAAGACGCATTAAACTCCTTTACTTGATAATAGATTCTGAATTCATTGGAGATGTTTTTTAGG
Organism: Adenophora triphylla var. japonica; assembly: GCA_022495995.1. Taxonomy (NCBI): domain Eukaryota; kingdom Viridiplantae; phylum Streptophyta; class Magnoliopsida; order Asterales; family Campanulaceae; genus Adenophora; species Adenophora triphylla. The sequence continues at coordinate 130,683 of JAFEMH010005016.1, read as the reverse complement.
CAAATTAAAGAGAATATTTAATAACCAAAGTAAATACTCTATCAAGCTTAGACATAATAATGCACAAGTAACACTTAATAATAGTAAGCCCAAGAGGGGCCTAATTCAACCCCCCAAACACAAGCAGAAAAAAGAACAAATTAATAACACTATTTTGATTGATGACTACTGACCAATTGACCAATTCAAAATTTTCACCTTGACCCCTAACATGTCAAAAAGTGTAGTAAAATGTGTCTTGAGGTGTACTTGAGTCGAGGAGTATCGAATAATGATAAAAAATGCTACAAAAATTGACACTTTTATGAGTGTCGAGGACATGTAAAAGGGGTGTTAAAGAGTGTCCGTGTTCACCAATATAAGTTCACATAGTATAGTGGTTAGTTTTTTAACTTAATAATACATGAATGACCCATGTTCAATTCCTACTAGTGGTTTATTTTTTGTGCACCCACTGAAATTTAATTTTGAATCCGCCATTGTTGACACGTGACACGCTGACCTAAAGAGGTGTTGGTACTTCATAGCTTAAGAGCATCGACAAAATCAGGATATACTAATCACAGGTAAATGGGAATTCCTCTAGATGACTTGAATATTATAATCCTTTGAAGATGCTTTTCAGGCAAATTAAATAGGATGTTAATAACCTACATAAATGCTCTGTCAAGCTTAGACATAAAAATGCGCAAGTAGCATTTGATAATAATGAGCCCAAGAGGGGCCTAATTCAACCCCTCAAACACAAGCAGAAAAATGAACAAAATAATAAGCGACTATTTTAATTACTGATTACTGAATAGCAACTGAGATGGGTAAACATACACATCATAGGCTCTGAACAACAGCCTAGCAGATCTGAATGCCATTCCTCGTATCGATAGGAACCCCTACTAGAAAGCAAATCGCGTCCAGATGAAACTGTTGACGTGTTTCTGAAAGAAGCATATCATATATAAGTTAGTCAATTACTCAAGTAATGTAAGGCGTACACAAGAAATAAAATTTTAAAAGGCATGTAAGTGATAATTTGAAAGATAACACTGCGTGTGTAAGTATGATACTACTCCCCAAAAATTGATAGAGTTTAGATGCATTAGTCGAGCAATAATTCTCAGGATGTATATTGTTTGGGTACATTGATATCTCAATTTAGTTAGACAGCTGACAAATGGTCATGGTCTGAACAAGGTCAAAGTCATCTTTGCTGAGAGAAATCTAACCTTGAAACTGAGTAATCCTTGTTTTTCTTGCTATAGCTGTCATCATCGCGCTCTTTATCACTGCTGACATTTGAATAATTAGTCTCTAGTTTCTTAGAGTTTTTAATTGGTGAATCCTTCTCTGGTAAAGAGTTTGATGCGACAGCTTCCGTAACATCAAGAAGATGCTGAATAACTTCACATTGGCCTACGTCCAGATTCGCTTGAGAACGTTGTAGTTCTTCGTGAAGCTTTTTCACTTTCTTTCTGAATGACCTCTTTAAAGGGCAAGTTAGGGTAGGAACAGGAAAGAGTTTTTTTCAATACAGCAGTATCACTTTTTGAAGGATCGGGCTTCATTATTACATCTTGTACCTTCCTGTCCTCATCATCTAATGTATATTCTCGTTGGTCCCTCTCAATATATTCCAGCCTTTCCTGCCAATTCGAAGAGAAAGATTCTGATTTTTAAAAAGGAGTGCCTTTTGTTTAAGGGCAGACAGACAGGAAAATGAACTCAGAACAGTTGATACCAGTAAGTTTAAGCAGATCTATTCAGGAGAATGCAAATGAAGGTTATGAAATGTGGCCACCTCTGCTACTAAAAGCTTAAAGGAAGCGTTAGAGGGGTAAAAAGTGCATCGCAAAAAGAAAATGCAGAAATACTTGATCCTTCTTACAATGCCAAAAGGATTAAAACAAAGAGTTGCAAGTAGGGATGCATTTATCATTCGATCTTGTACAAAAACTCTTCCTTTCTGATGTAAAGACGGGTGAAACAGTACTACACAAGCAATAAAAAAAATTAAGAAGTGCAAGCTAACAGGAATGTAAAAGGCTTTGCAACACCCTGAGGGCCGAGAAAAAAAAAACTAGGGTCTGTTATGATAACCACCCTGAAGCACCTCAATACAAAACTACACCGCAAACCACCTGAAATTGTAGACCTGAAAAAATCACCAAATGATGTTTGGATATCTGAAAGAGGATGAGATAGACTTCATACTCCAATGCCATAGCCTAATACACTTGACAATTGACACCAACAACCTACCCACTGCAGTCATTTTTATCCTACACTAGAGCGTCCCCAGCGCAGTGGTTACTGTTGACCTCTTATCCTCCCAAGTCCCAACACAACACTAAAAAGGACAACCCACAAATTCGTAATTTATCTCACCTGAAAAGACTCCATCGTTCTGTCAGAAGACTCGGAACCCCTCATCACCCAATTTTAAACCAGCCGAAAAATGACCTTCCAAAATCAATCCACCCTCGCTTACCTTTATTTTCAGCCATCATCTCTCTCTCCCTCCCTCCCTCATGTTCCCTCCCACCTGTCTCTACATTGGTTTTAAGTCGATACAACTCACTCCAATCTTGCACTCATTTTCTTAATCTCCATTATTCTGTTGCCAATATAATTAATATAGCTCGATTTCTAGAGAGCTTATGTAGATCCGTTAAAGATGGAGAGATGAGGGAGAAGAAAGAACAAGAACATCATTGGAAAGATTGTCTGAAGTCAACAGAGTAGACTTATTGGCTCTTTTGTTGATTTTAATTTCTGAGTTGTTCCATAAACTTTTTTGGTGAGTCTGAGTTATAGTTTACCAGAATGATGGGTGTGGGTTTGAGCATGAGTGGAAGTGAATGTGCACAAGTATTTTGAGAAGAGGTGATTTGGTGGTTCCAGAACATATGAGATGGAAAGACCGACTGGGGTTGCCGCTACAGTTTAGAAATCCACACCAGATGACTGAAGATAGGTCATAGAGGTCTCATCCGCACGACTGGAAGAATCCAGTTAAATTTGTAGTTATGGTGATCTAAACCAATGGACTGTGGTGTACTTGTTTGTGTGTGTGGGAAAAGAGAGAGAGAGAGAGAGAGAGAGAGATGGGAGAGAGATTGGTTATTCAAATGGTGCTTGCGGAAATAGTCATATACAAGAAGACGCAGTTTTTGTGACCGATTTACATAAAGCTAGATCCAGTTTTCGGGAGTCCTTTTGGTTTAAAAACCATATATTAATCATGAATGTTTAAGTTTATAGAGTTTATTGGAGGGTAATTTTTTTCAAGAGGGTGATGTGTTAACCCACTCATGTTCAGGGGGGTTCGATAATCTACCAATAATTAGAAAGAAAAAGACATGTCTCACAAGAATCTACTTTTGATGGTTTGAAAATCCATACAGCAAAACTACAAATCATCAATCGACTGGACCATACCATCCGCAGCAACTGGCACAACTGTGGCCTATTTTATATGACAAATTCTCATACCCCGCCACAAGGGACCAAGGATGACAGCCATCACATCAAAACTTTAGCCTTCAATTTAGTTAACATGTTTCCACTTATAGAGAAAGTTTCAACTTAATGTTCCAAGCAATTAATTGAGCATGTTTCCATATTCATAAACAGCATATCTTAACTTAAAGCGAATGTGTCACTTTACTACCTAATTATACACACTCGTTTTGGCTTATCACCAATACTGAAGCAAATAACGTGCAGACAGAAACAGGCAAAATTAGTAGAAATTTTCCCAAGTATTTTTACAAAGAGCAAGACTGTCATCACATTATTGGATATTTGGCTTTTCACTTATTCTACCTGAACTTGTTAGGTTGCAAATGAAGGAGTCCAATACCTAAAACCTATTAGGATCAGTAATGGGAGAGTGCCAAAAACCTATATATATATATATATATATATATATATATATATATATATATATATAGTATCTACTGTAAATAGTGGTTCTCACGGTTCTCATTTTGTTATAGTTCTCATTTGAGCGCCTACCTATATATATATATATATATATATATATATATATATATATATATATATATATATATATATATATATATATATACTTTTCAAATTTGCTCTTGAGATCAAATAGAAAAGTTTTTCGACATTTATTTAGGGACGGAGGGAGTATCTCTTAAAGGGCAAGCCATATAAATTGTTACTGCATCGATGGAGTGGCTTTAATTTCACAACGCCATACAAAAGCCTATGCACGCCAGATACATGGTTACTTAAGTTTTCCCAGTATTAGATGCAGAATTAAACTAGAATGTGCCTAGCAAGAAAGAATATAGTTACATTTGAAGAAGTAATACACCAGCAGACAATATTACAAGAAAATCAAATTTAGAATTCCAAATCCATTCATGAAGGATTCAGATTGTCACAGCAAAAAGAACTGAGTTTCTTGATATACTTGCTTAACCCAAAAATGGACTTCCCTTTAGGATCAAAATGTTGCTTATGAAAATGCCAGGTAATATCTAAATGATAAATAGCGGGAATGAAAATAGAAAAGAAGTTCATACCCTGACTCGAACATTATCGACAAGAGTGATAAGAGGGATGCTCTTCAAGTAGCGATCAATCTCATTCTGGGCCTTCCTGAATTGGTACACAATATTCCATCCCATGGCAAGCAAGTAGAGATAACTCCTGTCCTGACAACTGTTGACCAAAATATAAGACCTCCTCAAAGCATCCTCAAGTTGCTCCAAGGGTTCTCGGGTCTCTGGATACCTTTTAAGCTCAGTAATCTTAAGTTGCTCTAATAGATTTCCGATCAATTTCAAATGCAATGCAAACTGCCGGCAGTTCTTCTTGTGCATTCGAGCCGTACTGGCAGCTTGCACAATCATCCCAATTAACCTAACAGCATCAACCCCTGTCAATTGGGCCACATTTGCAATCTCCCAAATTGTTCCCAAGTCGACATTTTATCTATCACTCCTTCAATTTACCCCCACAATCTCAATATCTTATCTCTCTCACTCTTACCACCTATACACCCATTTTAACAAATTAAATAGATTACCACAAATCAAAATCTCTACAAAGAAATTTCACATTCAAGATTTCCTTTCTCTGAATTAGTCACTTTTCTTAATCAATTTCTAAACATTCCCAGAAATTCACAGCTCTAACAGGGTCAAGAGATCTTCGAATAAATTGAGTTGAATGTCACGATCCCCAACAGCTGATATTTGATAACATTCTGAATAATTAAAGTAAAAGGAGTCAAACAAGATCTCAGTGATTCTTCATAATTTTTTACTTTATTTACCTAAATAAGGTAAAATACTGAAAGAGAACAATTAAACCAAAGTTAGATATTGCTTGATTAGTCCCTTCCCTACAACACAACCCAAAACACGCAGAAACACACACACTGATACACAATTAAAAGCAGCAAAACTTACCTGGAAATTACATAAACCGCAGCCAAATTGAGCTCAATTAAGACCTTAAATAGCAGCCAGGAAATGCCTCCGACTAGGATAAATGCTAGTGCCTGTAGGAGTGAAAATGGGGAGAAATAAACGGCTGGATATTTAAGGGATAAGAAAACTTTTCCGCTATTTTCGGGTGCGGTGGAGAAATTTAGCTTTAATGATGATTTGTACGGTGTGTGTTTGTGTGTATAAAATGCAGTCGAGGCAGGAAAATAAGCGTTAAATTAAGCTCATGAAAAATCCGCCATTGTTAAATTCTGCAGGTGAATAGGAATAGAAACAAATCTAGAGAATAGAGATAGAAATCTCAGTCTGTAACTTTCTCTCTCTAGCTATGGCGGTTGTATGAGCTCTGTTTTGCCGTTGTATTTCGCTTTCTTTGCCTGTGTTTGTTGGTATAAAATGTGTGTGTGTGAGGGAGAGAGAGAGTGTGAATTTTACGGTAGCGTAGCCATCCGGTCGCGGCGGGTCCACGGTTTGACGAAAACGTAGACCAAATTGGATTGTCGACTTAAGGCCATTTACAATGGCTTGTAAGTTGTAAAAAAATAAAAATTTAACTATTGAATGGGTATTGAAATCATTGGAGAGGTTATTGAAAGTTTTTAAAAAAATTGGGTTGTTGAATAAAATTTTTAGGTATTGAAATATTTTTTTGATATTTGGCGTCACATGATTGGTTCCTGAGATTTTTATTTTCAAATTTCATCCGATTTTTTCAAAGGCAATTATCTTATATCAAAAAAAAAAATTTGTTTATACCAAAATTCATGATTTTTTTTCTCTATAATTAGAGTCTTGTTTCATTTGATTTGGATACAGAAAAAAAAATATTATTTTTTCAATATAAATTTCTCAATTATCCTTCATTTACTCTTAATTAAGTATGAAGTATTTTTTTAATAATAATTATCGTCATTTTTCGTATTTATTTAATTTCAATTAAAAAATTAATTAAGTATGACGTATTTTTTTCAATTATAAATGATAATAATAATAATTATTATTTTACTAATCATAAAAATAAATAATATAAAATAAAATAAAAGTGATGGAGTATAGGATGATGAGTTGAAAAAGTGTTGAATTTTATTAAACAAAACCATTGTAGGGTTAAAAATTGAATGGGGTGTTGAATTATTAGGTGGAAGAGAGAGAAGCTGATATGGAGTATTAAAGTGGATGTTGAATATTGTTTGGGTATTGAAACAATTGTAGATTGTCTTAACGTTTATTTATGGTACGGTTTCGGTTTTCGATTTGCCGGTTTTAGACGATTTTTGTTTTTTGTTTTTTTTAATCAAAAAATATTTTGATTTTTTTTCTAGTTATTTTTATGTGAGAAAAAATAAAATGAATTGAAATGTTCTATTTATACATCCAAAAACATTTTTCAATTTTTTTTACTACTCATTCTTCAATTTTTAAAAGAAGACAAGCTTAAAAAAAAAAAAAACAAGGCTTAGACAATTGACAAAATTGTTAAACAAGTACTTAAAATTTTTGTTATTTAACACTGTTTTATTAGTAATAGTGATTGTGTTAGAGCACGCATGACGCAGCACGGAAGCCGGATAGATTTCGTGATTAGCGCACTAATCACAAGAACTCTTCAAGCGAAGAATCCTCAAACGCAATACTGAAATCCACCTGCAGTAATCTGAAATCCACCAGGAATAAAGAGAAAACTCTTTGAAATTTAATTAATCAAAAGCTATCTTTAACAAAAGCCCTAATAGTGTTTAAATACTATCTCAAACCCTAAACAAACCCTAAAACGAAAATAACAAAACAATGACTAAAATACCCCCCAATTAAAATAAAACAAAATCAGTAAACAAAAAGTAACGCAAACAACTTAGAATTCCCGTCAATAGCTTGAGGCGCCCGCCTGGGGCAAGATGATGCGGCCGCCCGGAGCTCCGAAAGATTGGCCATGTTTGGAACATTGCGAGGCGCCCGCTTGGAATAGCTTGAGGCGTCCGCATCAATGTCAGAAGGTCCCTCGTTGCTACCCCCAATTGAGGCACTCGCCTGGCGTTTGATGGGGCGTCCACCTCGTCCTCCTGGGGCCTCCTCATCTCCTCCTGCATCAGTCAACCACTCTTCAAAAGAACTCGACCCCGAGTTCATATCCGATATTTGGCAAGATCCGCCCCAGAAGAACAAATACTTTGAATAAATTAATGCTTTTCTTGCCTTCGGAAAGAATTTTAACACTTGTCTGTCCCAATGAAACAAGTATTTTGAATACATTCGCCCCTTTTGAAAGTTTTGAGGTAGAACAATTTTGTCCGGATGAAAATTAAGACTACCAATCTCATCCATCCGTTGATCGTTCGTTCCATCTTTCTCAGAGCCCATAATGAATGAAAAACTAGTGTCCTCCATGGACTCTTCCACAGTCTCCCCATGAACAAAAATATCATCGTATTTAAATTCTTTTGTCCAATCAATTACACCCACGACATGCTCAAAGATCGATGATGTAGACCCAGTAATACCACCCACATCTTTATTCATGGGCTCAACTAGGGCATGATCATGGACCATAATATTTGTAGGAACCATAATACTTGCAGGAACAATTTCACATACCTGAAGGATCTCGTATTTTTCACATAAATCTGCCCTTCCTCCACCTTCTCTTCGCATTCTCCGGCAAACAAGGGAACTGTTGGAAAGACAGATTTGTCAACTTCTGAATTTAATTCTCCTCCGCTTGAATTTGATCCTTTCTTTTCAATCGCCTCGATGCGGTGGAGGCTTTCTTCGCAACTTTCTTCTTGAGCACAATTTTTGTTATTCTGCAACAAGACCTCGAACTGGCTTCGACGTTCTTCTTCAAAGACGTTCGTAGATTGCGGATCTACGCGCTTTCAGTTTCTGAATCTTGGCAGTGTAGTGATCGGCTTTGTCGGCATAAAAATTGGCTTCCATCCTATGTCGCTACCTAAGCACTCGCTCCCTTGATGCTCGATTCAGATCTCTGATTGATTTATATTTCTGCACAAGTCGATCATGCTTGCCGCTTCGTCGAGTTCTTCTTCCTCTAACTCTAGAAAATATTGTTCCTGTTGTCGAGCACGATCCAATCGTCGATCTATTTCGTGAATAACCTTGTCATCAGATCTTGTTACTTGAACCCCCATAACGAATCAGCGATGAAAAGACAGGATATGGCACGCTCGATACCAAGCTGGCGCGGCACGGAAGCCGGATAGATTTCGTGATTAGCGCACTAATCACAAAGAACTCTTCAAGCGAAAAAGAATCCTCAAGCTTAGCAATCTTGGAATCCACCAAACGATGTCTGAAATCCACCAGGAATAAAGAGAAAACTCTTTAAAATTTAATTAATCAAAAGCTATCTTTAACAAAAGCCCTAATAGTGTTTAAATACTATCTCAAACCCTAAACAAACCCTAAAATGAAAATAAAAAAACAATGACTAAAATACCCCCTAATTAAAATAAAACAAAATCAGTAAACAAAAAGTAACGCAAACAACTTAGAATTCCCGTCAATAGCTTGAGGCGCCCGCACAGGGCAAGATGATGCGGCGCGAGCTCCGAAAGATTGGCCATGTTTGGAACATTGCGAGGCGCCCGCTTGGAATAGCTTGAGGCGTCCGCATCAATGTCAGAAAGTCCCTCGTTGCTACCCCCAATTGAGGCGCTCGCCTGGCGTTTGATGGGGCGTCCACCTAGTCCTCCTGGGGCCTCCTCATCTCCTCCTGCATCAACGCATGTATTTAAAATTTTTGATATTGAGTGCTAAATCACGTGTTTAAATGAGTGACTACACATTTGTTAAATAGTGTTAGCGCATGTATGAATGAATGCAGTGTTACTATCAGTAGAGTCAGCGCTAGAGTTAACAATTGTCAGCTTGATAACCTTCATTATTTGCAAAAATGTCACTGCACACTTTTTTTTTTTTTTTTTGAAAAAACACCCGTTAATTACGAAATGCCACATCGCATAATTTTAAAAAGTGATTTTTCTAACCCTTTGAAAAATTTGAAAAAGTGTGTTTTTCTAAGATTTTGTGATATCCATTCGCGCAAAGTGGTATCAAATTCAGTGGGAAAAAAATAATGGTTTGCTAGTTGAGTGTAACGACTAGGACCCGAAGTCTGGTACTACGCAGACATTACAAGTTGGCCACCAATCATTTAATCAATTGAATTAACCACATCCCATTACAAATTACAAACAAGGAATATAAAAGTCTTAATCTTTAATATTAGTATATAAGTATTCTACACTCCCTCCTCCGTCTCACGATAATCTACAAAAAAGAAAATTTTATATTATATAAAACATTGGAAATGAGGCCTCACTCATTCTCTCTCTATATTATTTTAATACTCACAAACCATTATAATTTATTACACTCCACTCATTCTTTTACACTCACAACATTTTATTAAAATATCATATTCCTTAATTCTTGTGCCATCTCAATTAGTGAACTTATGACGAAGGGAGTAAGTATTCTATACTCCTCCTCCGTCTCACGATAATCTGCAAAAAGAACGTATTTTGGGCGTTCCACAATAATCTATAATTAAAGTTCAAAATTGGAAATGAGATCCACTTGTCTCTACTCACAACCATTATCCACTTACTCCACTTTCTCTCTTCTACCCAACCATCTATACTCATAACACATCACCTTTATCACGTTTCTCCTTAATTCTCGTGCCATCTCAATTTGTGAATATAATCATGTGACGGAGGAAGTATATCATACTCCTCCGTCATTGAATATCCAAGTTTCCTTTTTGGGCGTCCCATTTAAAATGTCTCATTCCTAAAAAGGAAAGTTTTTATTATTTTTATATTTTTCCTACCCCACTCATTTTCTCTCCTACTTTACTTATACACTCACAACATTTTCTCTCCTAACTATTCCTCCCACTCATTCTCTCTCCTATTTAATTTTTCATACTCACAACATTTAACATTTTTCTCTTTCTTACATCACTTTCCTCCATTCGCGTGCAATTGTTCTTTTGGGTCACTTCGGTCGGAACGGAGGGAGTATTAAATTTTCATATTTTTTTGATTGATGTGGGACAGAAATATCCCATCGAGTTTGACCCATACCCATACCCTGCTTTGTGGTCCGTAACTCCATTTAAAATAATGGGAGTGTCAAACAAACCAAAAGGTAACATTAAACATGACATATATAGAATTCCACTCAAAATACATAAATATAATCTATCTTAAAAAAGAATTGTTTTAAAATAAACCAAAAAGTATGTCATAATATATAGAATTCCACTCAAAAATTGTTTTATTTTATTTGGTGAAAGTCTTAAAAGTTTAATGGCTTTTCTGAGTTGTATCCAAAAAGTAAACTGTTTTGTAGGCACCACCACTCTAGTTGTGGGCATGATCGAGTTCCACTGACTCCAATTTACACGGCCATGCGTGCCTTTATTACCACCCCTTGCCCAAATTATTATATTCGGTCCAAAATAAATTTTCATTTCTTTATCATATAATAAAAGTTGCGTTTTTTAATTTGAAAAAAAAAAACTTAGATGCCAATTTGATCGATCATTTGCTGTGTTGGTTTGGTTTTAGTTTGCATATGGCAAAACCAAGTGTTTGTTTTCGGTTTTGGCTTTGGTTTTAGCCCAAGCTGCCAAACACACTTTTGACATGGCAAGGCTACCAACCTTTTCAACCAGGAGTTCTGATTTGCTTGATTACTATTTCATAAAGTCTATTTTCAATATTTGTATTTGAGGTGGGTAGTCAAATATCTAAGAGAGTCCTTGCATAAATATCACGTAACCTGAAATGACATGTGTTCTACAGTGGTTCAGCATTATGTATTATTTGTTACTGCATCAATGTTTAGTCACCTATATAAGTTTGAGTTAAAGGGTGGAGATCTTTTTAGCTCTTCTGTTGGTAAGTTTGAATTAGTGATTAATGATGTTTCATGCCTGCATTCATTCAGTATTCAGTACATTCTGAACCAAGCTATTGCTAGGAGTTTTGTTGAATAAGATTAATGCCAAGCAACCCTGCATCATTTTCTTCAACTTTGGTTAATTACGCTTGACTAATTGTAAGAAAGTGGTCAAAAGTTACGACTCCTTCCGTTCCATAATATATGTCGTACATTTTTGTTTGTCAATTTGATTGAATTTGACCAAAAATTGAAGAAAAAATAAGTCAGACCTTTTGGATTGTTGAATTTTAATATCTTTTCAGTTGTTAATCAACAATATACCTCTACTCGAAATTGATCTTCCCAGGCTGCAATGAATTTTATTGATATGCTTATTGTGTAATCATCCTGTTGATCTTCTACCTATAAAACTTGATTATATAGTCTATCTTTAATATTCATTGAGTTAGCATGTCCAAGAAAGTAGTGGAATTAGTTTTCAACTAATTACTGGCTACCTTCTTTTTTGTACTCACTGTCATCCATCCTTATTATGTGGATGGAGCTATTAGCAATATTAGGCCGGCATTGATTTACGGCACCGAATGTTGAGCCGTGAAACAGTGTCACGTGCATAAAATGAATGTGGCGGAGATGCGTATGCTTCGATGGATGTGCGGTCATACAAGAAAGGATCGATTGGGGAATGAGGTGATCAGAGGTAAAGTAGGAGTTGCGCCCATTGAGGATAAAATGAGGGAAAATCGTCTACGGTGGTTTGGACATGTGAGAAGGAGGCCAGAGTGATGCGGCTGGTTAGGAGGCGGAACAGTGGAGAAATGATAAAATGGCGAGGGTAGGGAAGACCCAAACAAACTTGGATTAGAGTAATTGAAAATGATATGAATTTACTTGGAGTGAATGAAAGTATGGTGTTGAAGAGTAGGAGTGGAGGGCAAAAATCCAAGTGGGGGTTGATTTTTTATTTTTGATTTTTTATTTTTGATTTTTTTTATTTTTATTTTTTTTTATTTTTTTATTTTGTTTTATTTTGTTTTATTTTATTTTATTTTATTTTATTTTATTTTATTATTTTTTATTTTTTATTTTTTTTTATTTATTTATTTTTTTTCACGATAACATATGAGGATTCATGTTAGCCGACCCCAAATTATTTTGGGACTAAGGCTTTGTTGTTGTTGTTGTATTGGTTTTTCAATTTGGACCAAGGAAGTAATAATGATTCAATCTGTTATTCGTTGATGTATATCCATCTGCAATCGCATTACTAATTACTAAAAGTAAAGTTTTAAACTTTTGTTAATGGGAGTTTTTGTTTGATGCGGGTTTACTATAGCTTTTGATTGATGCATGTGGAAAACACCTTCTGGTGGTCTTAAAATTTGGTTGAGACTTAGCCCAAATAATTGCTATAACTCCCCTCCCCCCCCCCCATTTTGAGTTACAAATATGGAATACATCACCAAAAGAACTCACAAGTTACTCTAGGAAAGTTAGATTCAATGTAGGTAGAAATTTTGAACTAAATTAATAGCACTGAAATTATAATTAATTGTTTGTTTACCTATTTAAATTGCTCATAGGTAACTGCCTGATATAATTATGGCTATAGAATTTGAGACCACAAAACAAACTTCAGTAGAGCGGTATTTATTCCTAATTTTTTTCCTTCAGATTCTTTGGTAAAAAGGGTACATGTACAAGTATAAGAGCAAACCTTTGTGCATAGGTTGAGTCTGTATTGAGCCTAACCTTCCTAGCACCGTCTCCTATTTTGGGACCTCTACACCTCTACTTTCTAATGCTCCTGATGCTTGCTATAGCTCGGTTCTCAACACCCTTGTCTCAAACATATCAATTTAACTTTTTTGTCCGCTGCCATAGTTGATGGTTCGGTATTGGTTCTCACAGTTTATGTAACTTTGTATTTGATTTATCGCTTACAAGTTTGTGGTTGTTTGCGGTATCTCATGCTGTATTGTTTATTTCATTAATCGATTTGGGTTGGTATGCCATCTGATGGTTTTTGTGTGTTGTGGTGACTCGCAGATAGGACAATATCGAGCTGAAATCAAGAGGCTTCAGGAATCTGAGACTCAGATTAAGGCATTGTCAGTTAATTATGTTGCTTTATTGAAGGAGAGAGAGGTATTTATTCCTAATTTTCTTTGCTCATATTGACTTGATATACTTTATCAAAGCCTTTTGCCTCTTCGCCACCATCGCTAATCTTCCCAGTTGGCCCAACTTACCCAACATCTTTGAATCATATTTAATCTGAATGTCCGGTGTTTTTCATGTTATGACAGTAATTAAATCAACCGACTGCCTTCAAAGTTCACCAAAATAGTTCGAAAAAAAAATCATGAAAAATCTTCAGAAACAAGAAACAACAGAGGATGAAAAGAGAAAAAGGGGAAGAGAATTTCGATTTGAAAAATTAAAACTTTTCTGTGATAATGGGAGTTTTTGTTTGTTGCAGGTTTACTATAGCTTCTGATGCATGTGGAAAACACCTTTTGGTGGTCTTGAAATTTGGTTGAGACTTAGCCCAAATAATTGCTATAAACCCCCCCCCCCCATTTTGAGTTACAAATATGGAATACATCACCAAAAGAACTCACGAGTTACTCCGGAAAAGTTCGATTCAATGTAGGTAGAAATTTTGAACTAAGTTAATGCATAATTGATGATCATTGATTTGAATTTTTGGATGCTGGATAGATGTTGGGTAAGTGATATGTTTAGCTGCATACAAATAGAGCCCTTCGGATTAAATGGGTGGGGTGGAGTGGGGGTGGAGGGAAGAAAATGATGATGTACTACGCCGTCCCAAAAAGAATGTCTATTTATATTTTATTTTTTTACTTCATGACCTTATTGTGTTACTAAAGAGAACAAAAAAAAAGAAAACTATTGCTAGGAGTTTTGTTGAATAAGTTTAATGCCAAGCAACTCTTCATAATTTTCTTCAACTTTGATTAATTACGTTTGACTAATTGTAAAAAAAGGGTCAAAAGTTACGACTCCTTTCGGTCTTTTAATTTATCCGATCATGTCGTCAAAGAGGAAACAACAGATTAGTTTATTACTTTCAGGCAAATAATGAATTATATTTTTTATTCTTCCACATTCTCAGTTGATATTTCAATCTGACATTTGAATTTCCATTTACTCTCGAGTTGATGCACAAGTTAAGAATGCAATATCCAATTGTAGTTTGTGATTGTTTGCTACTCTATTTTAATGAATTTCGAGATATTGAGGTGTTTTTAACGGTGTTCATCTTTTAATTTTCATCGCTTAACCATCATGCATACTGTTCATGAGCCGCATACTGTCTCCGTGTCATTGACACGGGCTAAGGAGTACTAGTCTATATTACAATACACATAGAAAAAAACCGTTTGTAACCGACGAGATAAAAAGTGGCTGATATTGATTCTCAAAAATTGATGCAACAGCATGGATTAACGAAAATATTTCACATTTCCACTCCCATTTTTATAACTCCTCACCTTCTCATTTCAAGCATGTCTTTTAACTTTTCTCCCACCTTTTATTTAAAAAGATTGATTACAAAAAGAGAGATAAATTAGGGTTGAGGGCCGAAGTTAGTAGAAAATGTTTGCTGGTTGAAATTTAGGGAAACTGACATGATTAGTAACTACTCCCTCCGTTCCAATAATTACTTCCACTTTTTTAAAAATCACGCAAATTAAGGAAATGGGAGAGAAGTAAAGATGTTGTGAGTGTAATTTGAAAATAGGAGAGAGAATGAGTGGAGGGAATAGTAAATTATAATAGTGTTGTGAGTATTAAAATAATGAGGAGAGAGAATGAGTGGAGGAAATAGTAAAGATTCCTTTGCCAAAAAAGGAAAATGGAAGCTATTAGCGGGACACCCAAAATGGCAAAAAGGGAAGCTCTTATTGGGACGGAGGGAGTATTATCGAATCTATGGTAGTTTGACTTTAACCTTTTTTTACTAGTCCTTTGATCATAAAGAAATATTACCTCCGACCCACCTCAATTGATCCAATTTTTTTTTTGGAACGTCCCATCTTAATTGATCAATTTCTTAAATGGAAAGTTTTTCATATATTTATAACCTTATCATCTCCATATATTTACAAAAAAATCATTCATTATACCCACTTTAACTTACTATTCCTCCCACTCATTCTCTCTCCTATTAAATATTTTTAACTTTTACATTCTCTCTCCTATTCTCTACCACACATTTAACTTTTACATTCTCTCTCCTTTAATTTTTACCCACTTTAATAATTTTTCTTAAAAATTGTGTCCCACCTCAATGGACCAATTGAGGTGGGACGGAGGGAGTAGTATAAGTATTGAGCGTTATTTTGAGAGTTATGCACCACTCCCACTCCCACTCCACTCCCACTCCCATTCCCACTTCAAGGAGCCGTAGATTTATCTGTAAATTAATATGGTTTGTATATTTTTATAACTGTCACGCAGCTAATAAACTGCACTCGTCATATATTTAATTTGGAGTATCTTGTGCTTATGAGCTAGTTGAATTTTGTACATTCAATTCAAGTAAAACCAAGGTTCTAAAAAGCGCTAGGCGGATGCTAGGCGGCGGAGCCGGGCCTAGCGCCTAGTTGGGGACTAGTCGGGGACTAATCGGGATTAGTCGGGATTAGTCGGGGCACAGGCGGAACTGGCCCAGGCGTTGGAGAGGGCTGCAGCGCTGGCGGGGCGCAGCGCCCTTAGGCGGGGTCTTTTAGAACAGAGAGTAAAACATAGAAATTTATTGCAATTTTATTGGAGTTAATGAGTTGGAGAATTAGGTAACATGACAACAAGAATTGGGTGCAAGTGCAAGGTCTCTATCGATAGCATAGCAATGTTTTAAGCTTCAATTATTGTTGTCAATCATACTATCTTAAGCTTAATGCTAAAACCAACTACCAATTTCTTCTTCACAAGTTGGCTGCATATCACACTTTCTCAAACTGCTGGACCTTAACTTGCCCACTTCTCATAAATCTCGTGATCAGTGACGGATCCAGAAAATATGTTTAGTAAATGTCAAAAATACAAATATTTTGTATAAAGATATTATTCAAATTAATCACCTTTATTTTTATTTATAATAATATGTATAAAGTAAATAACATAATATACGGTATAAGATAAGATATTAAAATATATTTAAAAATTATATTGTAAATTAAACGTTATTAATGTAACAATTACTTGAAACTATTCCTTTATTTTATTATTGTAGTCTATAATTCTTCAATTAATTATTTATATAATAAGAATTTCTTTATTTTATTGTTAAAAAGTTAAAATCACATTATTTGAACTAGCAAATTTTCATTTTAGCTAGTGGGTGTTGAACCCTTGTCTTTAAGTTAAAATTAAGACGCCTTACCAATGAACCATTCATGGATATATGTCATAATCTTAGAATTTAAATATATAATAACTAAAATCCAGTGTTTTTTTTTTTTGGGGAAATTGAGTGGGTGCAGTTGCCCCCACTTATATATGTTTACTCCCTCCGTCTTAAAATGTTTCTCGTGACATTTTTTGTGTTAAATTTAATTATCTTAACAAATATATAAAATTTGTTATTAATATAGTATTATAAATATTTTTAATGATTCTTTTTAATTTTCATTACAATAATTATATTAACCTAAAATTGCTTAACGTCCATTCAAAGTAAGAACAAAACGATTATTTCAGGAGGGAGGAGTATTTTGTTTAAAACTTCACAATGCACAATAATATTAACTTTGTCCCAAAATTATTTTCCCACTTTTTTTGCCGTTAATATAAATAAACTTTAAGCAATAAGTTTAGATTAATTTATTTATCCTAATAAAAATCTAAAACTTATTATTGATAGAATTGCTGATGGTGTATCACAAGGTTCTAAAAGCAGGCGGATCTTGGCGGCGGCGGCTGCGCCAGGCGAGGCTAGTCGGGATTAGTCGGGATTAGTTGGGACCTAGGCGGGGCTTAGAACTAGGCGTTGGAGAGAGGCCTAGCGCCTAGGCGGGGCCTAGGCGCCCTTAGGCGGGGTCTTTTAGAACACTGGTGTATCAATAATAAATTTTAGATTTTCATTTTTATCATTAAATAAATTTAAAATTATTACTCAAAATTCTTTTGAAATAACAACAAAAAAAAAAAATGAAAAAAATCATTTTGGAACAGAGGGAGAGGGAGTAATGCATTACAATAACAAAATTAATGCGGTTCATGTTCTAGTTTATGGAATTGTTGGCAACCATCTTTAAATGTTTCTTGTTGTCACACTCTAAAAGGTGAATAATGGATAATGGCAAGCTGGTCACTCAAAATAAAATATTAGTAGTGGAAATAAGGGAGTAATTGAATGATTATAATTTATAACCACAATTCACCGCCTAAAATCAAATATTTATGCTACTATCTCTTACTAATTTTTATTTTTTTACTTTTTGTTCCATACTAAATATTTCATTAAAAAAGAAATATTTTTAGTATAATTTTATAAATAATGTATAAATTACTGGATTATTAAGTCTAAATCAACATGGAGCGAATGGTAGAGTTAAGTATGGGTCGGCCCTAATATTTTAGAGGTATTGTTCAGAATTTAAAATTAGGCATAAAATACAATTATACATTTATTTCTTATAAATGAAGTAATAGGATTTGAAAATCTATAAACAATCGTCAAACTTTTATGATTAAAATTATAAGATTAAAGCTATCTATTTGGATTGAAAGGTATGTTTTCTAAACATAATACTATTTCTTTTGTTTCAAAATGAATATCTAATAATTTTTTATATACATATTTAGCATATTTTTTTTCCGCTTGATATTGCCCCAAACGTAGTTGATTAGCTCAACAAACCGGATTAACAATTTCTTTTGCTTGTGTGTGTATTCTTCATATAATTCTTTGTTTGTGAGTGCGTTTGAACGATACTATGATAAATTGGTATCAATAAATTCCTAACATTAAAGTGTACCAAATTAGTATCATCAAATTTTGAAAAATTTATTTTTAACTTTAAAACTCATTCCCCCCTTTCGATAAAAAAATTAAAACACAAAATGAAATTTATGTTCCTGATTAAACTTAATTTAGATATTATTTTATAAAATTCAATAATAAAAATAATTTTAACCTTCTTTCCGAATTTTTAGCTCCGCCACGTCACACCCTATGATATATGAATGGGTCAATTGCAATTTGGTGACCTAAGTTTTACACATACTTGCAATACGACAGCCAAGAGTGCAATTTAGTCAATCAATGCCCTAAGTTTGCAATTTTTAGCAAATTGGTATAAAAACTAACAAAATCGTTAATTTTTGACGAAATCGTTAATTTTTTGATGGGATGAATTCCTAAGCCTTTCACGTATGTATGTAAGGGGTAATTTAATAATAATAATAATAATAATAATAATGAATTAAAAAAAATAATAAAAAAATAATAAAATATTAAAAAATTATTATTAATAATAATAAAATAATAATAATAATAATAAATTATTAATAATAATAATAAAATAATAATAATAATAATAAAATAGTAATAATAATAATAATAATAATAATAATAATAATTATAAAATAATAATAATAATAAAAAAAATAGTAATAATAATAATAATAATGATAATAAAAAAAAGTATAAATAAATATCCTTTTTACCCCTTTCCTTTCTCTTCTTCATCTATTTCATACTATGCCACCATGATATCCGGCCATTCACCATTTTTCCGGCGATCACCTTCCCCTCCTTTTCCTCACATACACGACACTCCATCCCTCTCCTTTCTCTCTTTTTATTCTTTCCCACCTTCATCCACCGTTTCTTCCCTATCTCAGATCCGTCGACCACCTTTTCCACCCGAATTTCGGCGACCAATCTGCCCCCTCTCCGTCGACCACCTCTGTTCTTCAATTGACTTACTACTCCCTTAAATCCCTCGATTTTCGTCAATTTCATTATGCAAATCGACCATGAACCCCACCTCCATCCACCGTTTCTTCCCTATCTCAGATAAATGACGTTTTCCCAGTTTAGATCTTTCCATAAACCTCTTTTTCGATGTCGTTCAGACCGACCCATGGTTGAAGAAGAAAGGCGTGACTGGAAATGAGTTGGGGTGGGGTGCAATTTGATTTTGGGAATTTATTTTTTCATCACAACCCTTCATCTTCTTCGGGATCCATGTCGATATTCATGGAGGCCATGTCGGAGCTCGTCAACAGAGGCACAAGGAGGCGGCGTGGTGGGTGTCGGCCATGATAGCGAGGGTTTGGAGGGTGTTGACCGAGAAGAAGAAGGGCATTGGATGTAAATAATAATAATAATAATTATTATTTTATTATTATCATTATTATTATTACTATTTTATTATTATTATTATTTTATTATTATTTTTTATTATTATTTTTTATTATTATTTTATTATTAATTTTTTAATATTTTATTATTATTTTATTATTATTATTATTATTATTATTATTATTATTATTATTTTATTATTATTATTATTTTAATTCATCCCATCAAAAAATTAACGATTTCGTCAAAAATTAACGATTTTGTTAGTTTTTATACCAATTTGCTAAAAATTGCAAACTTAGGGCATTGATTGACTAAATTGTACTCTTAGCTGCCGTATTGCAAGTATGTGTAAAACTTAGGTCACCAAATTGCAATTGACCCATATATGAATCTCAAATCCTTTCTTCAACTTCAAATAAAGTTAACCCCTCCCCCCTTCCCAAAAAATAGTTGTTAAATTTTCAGTTAAAAATAATTGTTGAATTTTATTTGAATGTATTTAAATATCAGTTTATTATTATATTAGAATTTATTTTATTATTATTTTATTTTGAGATGATAAAGCAAGATGAGAATTAGGGTAAATTTGGTATTCCGGCTATTATGTTTTTATAATAATTGATTTTCTTAATATCGGTGGAAAACAGAAAGCGACATGAACTAAGACCTCCTTTATCAGTGATCTCCCAAGGAGATCATAGGAAGAGACAAAACTTTTGAAAAAAAAAAAAAGAAAAAAAAGAAATGCAAGATTGGCCAAGTTTGGCCAAGTTTGGTGATCCGGATTGGAGAGCCAATCCAAGATTGTGATCCAATTTGGACACATGTCCACCAACCATTGGTTGGTGGATTTTTTAAAATATATTTTTTCATTTTTAACTTAAATTATTTTTAATTATATTAAAAATTTATTAAAATAAAAAATAAAATATATCAAAATTTTTATTTTTTTATCCTCTATAAATAGAGATCAAGTTTATTGAATTTGAATTTCAAATGTAACTTCATTTTTATATTTTTTTTATATATCGTATTTTTGTATAATAATTATATAAATTTAGTTATATAAAATATTTTATAAATTTATTACAAAACAAAAAATAAGAAAAATGAGGTTAATAATATATGTAATAAAAAGTAAATAATAAATAATATTTGAGTTGGGTTGGTTGGTTGGGTTGGATTGTGAATAAAGTCAAAAAATGAAGAAGATTGGTTTGGATTGTAGATGATATATGTGGAAAAGAGAGAAATAATATTATATTATTGAATTGGATTGGATTGGGTTGTTGATAAAGGAGGTCTAAGACTATCCCCATCAGTGACCCCGACCCAACCCAACCTCAAATAAAATATTAATTTCTCTCGCTTCCATACACACACTCCCAACCTTATATAATTTATACTCCCATCAGTGACCTCGACCCAACCCAACCTTTTACAAATAAAATATTTATTTTTTCTTTATTTCAACTTACCTAAAATACATATCATTTTATTTTTAAAAATAATTTGGTGAAATAAAAAAAAAAAAAAAAAACAACAAATTGTGAGCCAACCGAGGGCAACCTTCGGGCAATTGGCCAACCTCGGTTGTGAGATTTCATGACTTTCTTTGATTTTTTTTTTTTTTTAGTGACTCTGACCCTCATGAAAAAGTCACTGCTGGAGTGGTGTAAGGCTTTGTGCATGTTTAGTGATAAAAGTGAAGCCTCACAGTCTCTGTAAATTTTATGATTCGATCTATCTTCTTTCCTCATCGATTGAAACATCGAAAATAAAATAAAAAATGCGCATAAAATGCCCAAAAAAAAAAAAAAAGAGAGAGAGAATTTGGAACTAGGTCAGGGCCTCATTCACTTACTGTAACTAAAGGCCCGATTTTTTATTTTAGTCACATAAAATAAAGCCTGAATTAAGATCAAAAATAAAACAGATAATGGCACACAATAGTCCATTTCATGGAAAGCCAGACCCAATAGGCAGTTTTATGAAATAACAACAACAATTATTATTGCACTACAATAAATATTATTAAAAACATTTTTATATTAATTTTTTTTTATCAAAAACGTTTGTTACCATTTAATTGAATCGATTACTTAAAATAAAATGGGACTATTATTATTGCAACATTACTATTTCAAAAAATTTTGAAATTGAAATAAATTAAAAAAAAAAAAGTAAAAATTTTAAACTGAGTTGAAGAAGAGGAGGGAGTATTTAAAAATTCTAAAATAATAGGGGTAACAACTTGATTTCCGCCTAAAGGATAGAATAGGACCCACTGACAACGCGAACTTGGATTCCAGTTGGCCTCACGTATTCATCAGGTAGACACCATGCAATCACAATACGCCACGTAATTATCCAGTCATTATCCAAGCCGTTTTTTTATTTTTTGATAACTGTTGATCGAAAATTTGGCGGGCATTGACAGCAAATTCAAATTCTCGAATAAACCCTAGGCGGCCCCATTTTCTTTCATTTTCCCTCCCATTCATACTTTCTCTCTCTCTCTCTCTCTCTCTCTCTCTCTCTCTCTCCATTTTCTGTAACTCTCCCTCTCTCAGGCCTACCTATTCCCAATTCATCGTGTGCTGTTCCAGGTACGTCGGTCTTTATTTCTTCTTTTAAAGCCCTAGTTTCCGATTTCGTAGCTTCCTTTTTCGTTTGCATGTCTCGATTCAAGTTAGGCTTGTTCATTTCTAATCAGTTTTGTTGATTATTTCTGTAGTTTTTAATCTTGTTTTTTTTGTGTGTGTAATCTTACTCAATTGGATTGTTATTGCTCTTGTTTCTAGTAATTTAGAGCTTTTTTTTTTTTTTAACTGTTTCCTGCATCGGAGAGATGAATTGAGAATTGTTGAATATGATAGTCAGAGTGGATACTATGCTTTATCTGTGTGATTTGATTAATTTCTCTGCTGTTTCGAGTACCGTTCTCATTTTTATAGATTTTCCTGGTGGAAAGATCTAGTTTTCAATTAATAATGGATGAAATTTGACTGTGTTCTTTGGAAATAGGTGTCGTGAAGACTTTGTTTTAAGTTATTGGTGGATGATTCTAGAAATTTTCAGAATAAAAAATCAATTTATTGAAAGGAAAGAGATATCATGGGGAAATCGTCTCAAGAAGATAGGTCAGCAAAAGCACCCAAGCAGAAGAGGCTTATAGGGCGTTCTAGCAATAAGTATCTGAAGCCTGGTGCTCTTGCCCAGCTTCGGTATAGCAAGGCTTCGGCTACCAAATCGTGTAAAGATCTTTGGAAGAAAAAGGTTTCTGTGTTGGATAGTGAGAAAAGTGACATTGATGCAGTTTTTCAGGATAAGAGAAGCCCTGCCATTTTATCACCTGAAAGGTTTGGATATGGTTCTCGTGTTGGATCTCTTGATTTGTGGAAACAGAATAATATACAGCGAACACCAAAGACACCTCGAACTGATGGCTGTGAGTCTGAGTCGAGATTCGAGTCCATTCCTATGGATTTATTGGTATGTGACATATTTATTCCGAGTTTGATATGAATGTGGAAATCTGAAGAGGCATGAGCTCTTCTTGACTACATGATCATGTGACAATCTTGTCATTTTGCAAACTCAGTTTTCCGAACTAATGAGAAAAGCTGCATGTTCATGTGTTTTTCTGTGGAGAGATCATGCCTATTGCATGAAAAACATTGCTCATACTTTTTCCTCTAGAAAGTTGTTGATTTCACCTATTACTATGCCAATGCATCATAGTTATTATATGTCCTGTTAATCTATGTATTTGTTGATATCATTGTAGAAAACTGTGTTAATACTGTTACCAAAAAGAGCTTATATTCTTTTCAGTAATACTCACTTTACTTTTTAATGAGATGTTAAAGCACAGTTGGTTTAGATTTGAATGCTGCTAAACTTGGGATGGACTTTCTTTGTTTATTGAAGGGTAAACCTGTCCAACTTTTACTTCTTGAATTTTCCTTCAAACCTAGGTCAATCATGTGTCTGGTCAAGTATTGGTAGCTTATCTTTAGGACAGATTGGCAGAAGCAATTACATGAGTGACACACTGACACTCCGAATGGGAATGAAATTCAGCAGTTGAAATGAGCACTGCTGTAGATATTACTGGGAGCAAGGATACCAATGTGAATCAATTGTTTGTTTGGGGGAGTTGGTTGAATTCTAGTGGAGTCGCAAATATACTATCTACTACAATGATCTATCAATGCTATGCTGCAAATCTTTATTGGGGCTTTGATAAACTAATTTGTTAACTTTGCCGGCACCTTGGAAAATTTAGTTATCTTTCAATCTCGTAATTGCCAATAGTCAGACATGTTCCTAATTTCCCGGAGAACTGATACAAATGAAGCCTTCTTCAATTAATCCTTTCTTTTGTGTATTAAGAAAGTAATCCAATGTCAGCTAATGCTCATATATTTGTTGTCAACTGCGAGTGCCGAATCAAAGTAGAAATAGTAGCTTATATAATAATATTTATGACTATAGAATCTTAGTCTCCATTTCCTGTAACTTTATTTTATTTATTTATTTGGAGGAACAGACATCTATCTTTTACTCCCTCTCCCCTCCCCCCCCTTCATTTTGTGGCTTACCTGTTCGTAATTGTTTTGTGATTGAGGTCAAAATACTTTGCCACTTGCACCACGACCAACTTAAAGCTGTTTTTCACGTCTCTCAGAGGATCAGGAAGGCTGTAAGTTCCTCCCATCCTCTCTCTATAGTATGTATCTGAGAAACCAAAACAAAACTTAAATGCTTATACATATATTTTTACAGACTGTGATTGCTAGGCAGTTCCATTTCAATTACACCACTCCATGTCGGTCTAGACAAGAGATGTCGAGAACCATGACTCCACTACCCACTGAATGCTGGCCAGTTGTGAGGTGGGTAACTCCTTTATCTCATTTCTTTGTTTCATAGGATTATTGGCCACTTTTACAATTTGTTTCCCAAAATTGAAATTGTGCCAATCTGATTCCCCATTTTACAATTTGTTGCAAATTGATGAAAAAACTAACGGGGTGTTAGGTTTTTGATGAACCCAAAGTCATGTGCTTTTAAGTGGCATTTTGGTCATTTTGTAACGTTTTCGTATCTATTGCAGCAAGGATGGAAAAAGTGTACCAATGTTGTCTCCAAATACTCCAAAGGCACCTAAACATGGTCCTCGCCCCACTTCCCATATCAAGTTCACTGAGATGCGTCAAATTGCAGCTGTTCTCTTCCAGGAATCTGCATTTCCTGCACATTGCACTGTCCCATCTGTTATAACAAAATCTCTTTGCAAACCCTTTGCTTCCAATCGAGTTCTGTTCTATGAAGATGAGCTTTGCAAGGCTGTTGCCCAGAATAAACTTCGTTAACTAATTATTAACGAGTTATCTCATGTTCTCTATGTGTATAGTTTGGGATTAGTCTTCTGTTAGGTATTTTGTGTATAAACAGAGTGCAGTTTTTGTAGTTTTTTCAGAGGCAGTCGTCAGAGCTGTATATGGATCCTGAGATTTGCACAAGGAGTAGAAACAATTGGGTTTTAAGGCGAATAATTTTTTGTATATTTCTCTGCTTATAATATATCAGAATGACAAGCTGTTTTGTCTTTGTGAGGTCTTGATTTCTGCCTTTCTGGTCATTTTTTGGAACTAGTACATAATTACTTCTTCCGTTCCGGAAATATAGTCTCATTTGACTTTTGGTGGTCAACACAATTGAACATTGACCAAAGTTCTATTCTAATTTGATAGTCCTCTTGAGGGTGCTGGTTTCTTGCAATTGATCTCAGACTCTGGGTTGAGAGTCCTTAAATTCCTTGTTCATTAATTCATTCTTTGGAGTGTCATGGTCACGACTCGTGCGAGTTACCATTGCAGTGGCTAGCAATTAATGCCCAGGCCGGCCCAGACCGCGCACAATTTAGCCTACTTCAAGTTCATAACCTTCTTCCTTATGGAGTAATGTCAAACTTGGATGCAAAACCAATACTGGAAAAAATTCAAAAAAATTTCCTTTTTTTATTTTATTTCAATATATTCTATTTTGAGTCATGGGGACCATAATCAGTTTAAAACCAATTAAACCATCATTTGTTTGCAGTTGCAGGCTTAACTATAAACTGTCTATGTCCATGGCTATCTATCCCTCTTTTAATTCTTTATTCATGATTTGGATTGCCATACATTTAAAGGCCAAGCGCGCCAAGTAGAGCGGAATAATTTTGGGACGGACAAAAAAGAAAAGCGCGACACTTATTATTAAACACGAAGAGAGTACATAATACAGGTGACTTAGAAGTGGAACTGATTATAAACACATTCAAACATCAATTTATTCTGCTAATTATAATACCAACACTATAATCACACCCATAAACAGCAATCAACTAGGAATAAACTCATAACTCCACTTGCACGCGCTCCAAATTTTCTCCAAAGTTAGGTGGAAAATCGAGAAGTAGCCACGACAAACAAGTTTTCTTTTCGTGCATTACCAAATCCAAGTGCCTCAGTCATGTCAAGTTCATCCGGTTTCATCCCATCAGAAAGTCCCCAATCAAACTGATAAAGTAACTGAGCTAACGGAAACAGAATACTTGCAAACCCAAAGTTCGTCCCAACGCAATTCCTCCGTCCCGCACCAAACGGAAGATACTCAAAATTATGAGTCCCTGAGAAATCAACAACACCATTCTCAAACCTCTCTGGTTCAAAACTCTCGGGATTCTCCCAATACTCCGGGTCCCTCCCAAGCGACCACGCATTAATCACGACCCCAGTGTTGATAGGCAATACGTATCCGCCAATCTCGCATTCCGACCTGCTAATTCGTGGTGCTAACAGTGGAGCTGGTACGTGTAGGCGTAAAGTTTCTTTGATGACTGACTTTAGGTAACTCACGTTTTCTATGTCATTCTCTTCCAAATTTGGCTTTCCATTGAGGACTTGCTTGAGTTCATCTTGTGCCTTTTTCATAACTCTTGGGTTTCTCATTAACTCTGTCATAGTCCAATCTATTGCACTTGAAGTTGAGTGAGTTCCTCCTACAAACACATCCTGCATATACACATTCCTTTCAACTCTTCAATATATTTTTCCAAATCCAAATCCAAACACTCATATATATATATATATATATATACTCCTCCGCCCCTTTCCACTGTAAACTAAAAAAAATGGCACACCAATTAAGGAATATTATTAAGATAATGAAAATGTGTGGTAGAAAATGAAGAGAGAGAATGAGTGGAGTAAATAGTAGGTTGATTGAATAAATTGTGTGGTGGAGAATGAGTGGAGTTAATGAGTGGGTGGGGTAGGGAGAATATAAAATATTAAAGGACATTCCATTTATGACGCTTTACCTTTCCAGACGGACCAAAAAGGAAATAAGTTCTTTGAAACTTTGGCCGAGGAGTATAGTATATGAATGTGTGTGTTCGGCTCACGCGTATGTGTGAGAGAGCAAGTCTTATAATTTTTTCTATCACTGAAAAAAGGGTTTTTTATGGCTTTAAAACTGCTGTCATATAACTATCTAGCAAGTCTGACAATTTTTAGGGACATATAAACAATTTTAATAGCAAATCTGGCAGTTATATGTATCATACTTACGGCAATAATGGCTTTGATGTTGCTAGGTGTTATAGCGAATTCGAGGCTTCCATTTCCTTCTAGTCTCAAAAGAGCATCAAGTAGATACTTCTCATCTTTGGAGTCATCAACCCCCTCCAAATTCGCTAAGATTTCTCTACGTTCCGCGATAATGCCATCTAGGATCACATCAAGCTTCTTACGTAATCTCTCTAATCTCGGCTTCATCACACTAAGACCATGAAGAAACTTTAACGATGGAAATAAATCAGACACGTCGAATCTCCCCACCAAATGCAATATCTCTGCAAAGAGCGGTATCATTACTTCTTGTTGGTTAGATGTACTTCCAAATGTCGCCCTACAAACTAAGGCATTTGAGTACTCGAACAAATGTTTAGTAAGATTGATAGGCGATGAGGAAGATGATTTTGATTGAATGGATTGGACAAGGTTTTTGGCTTCCTCCTCGCGAATGGAAGAAAATGACCTCACCTTGGAGTTACTCAAGAGTTCCACCATACAAATTTTACGCAATTGTTTCCAGTGCTCTCCATAAGGAGAGAAGGCAACATCATTGCCATTATCATAGATGATCTTAACGGCTAGAGTGTTTTGCCTGCTTGAAAACACAAGATCGTGTGTTCTGAGTACTTCTTGGGCTAGTAGAGCGGATGATATAACAACCGTAGACATTTCACCTAGTTGTAAGTGCATGATGGGACCGTGTTTTTGGGCCATGTCTCTAAGAGTTTGGTGAGGTGGGATTGATGAATTCCCAAAGTGATGGAGGCTCCCGATGATTGGGAGCTTCCATGGTCCGGGAATTAGCCGTTGCGTTGTCGAGTTGTGTGTTTTGGATCCCCTTGGTGATTTGATCAACTTGGACATGAATAACACAAGGAGGAAGACGAGTGTTGCGAATAAGAAGGTTAAATGGAGATCCATTTTCACAAAATGAAAATGGTTTTTCTAGCTAGTGGTTGTGCTTGTGCCCATTTTGTTAATGCATGCAATAAGCTTTATAGTAGGCACTCATTTTTTTTATTTAATTTTGTTGAATACTATAATAAATAAATAAATAAATCACAAGGGTTCTCATGTAAATAGGGAGCAATCTAGATTTGACTGTCCGTGTACGGTGTATTAAAGGCCACTGCCATCAAATGTCAAAATGTCAAGCCAAATAAAAAATCTTGTTTTAATGAAAGAGAAACAATTTTTTAAATGAAATAAAAATCTTGTTTTAATCAAATTTTAATCAAAGAGAAACAATTTTTTAAAGGCCACTGCCATCAAATGTCAAAATGTAAAGCTAAGTTCTTTTCGGATATCGGACACATAGATAGAGCACGTTGTTGAGAGTCAACTCCTTCCCGGATGTCATTTTCAAAACCACTTTTCCTTCACATTTGATTTCTGAAGTGACTGAATTTTCCATGAATAGCTTCTCGTCTTCCTTCGCAACAAAGGTACTAAACATGTCTTTGCTTGGGCACACATGTCTAGTAGCGCCGGTGTCAATCCACCATTGATTTGGGTTTGAACCCATCAAATTCACCTCGGAAATCACAGCTGCGAGGTGCATCTCGAACACGTCCCGAGCAATGCCTTCCACCATGTTTGCCTCACGAGCCTTCTTGGGCAACTTGCAAGCATGAGCCTTGTGGCCTTCACCACCACAATTGTAACAAGTTCATAAGAACCTCTTCTTGGAAACACCACCCTTTGGTCCCAAGTGGAAACGTTTGGAAGTTGACACAACCTTCCCTTTTCCCTTACCAAAGCCTTTGCCTTTGGAGCATTGACCATGTTCCACAACATTAGCTTTAGCCACATTAGAAACAAACTTTTTCTCAGCTGCTCTATTGTTCTCTTCAATACTCAAACGAAGGATGATTCCTTCCACATCCATTTCCTTTCGCTTATACTTAAGGTAGTTCTTGAAATCATTCCAAGATGGAGACAATTTGTCAATAATTGCAGCCACTTGGAAGCTTTCACTTATAATCATACCTTCAGCATGAATCTCATGCAAAATGGTTTGAAAATCATCAATATGAGATTTCACACTTTTGTTGTTCACCATCTTAAAATCAAGGAATCGGGCAACAATGAACTTCTTTGTTCCCGAATCCCCAATCTTATATTTATGGTCCAAAGACCCCCACAATTCCTTTGCAGATTTCTTTTCATTGAACACATTGTAAAGAGAATCTGAAAGCGAATTTAGGACATAGTTTATACACAAGTATTCCCCATGCTTCCATGTTTCAACCGCAGCCAAGGTTGTAACATCGGTTTCATTCTCACTCACCTTTGGCATATCCTCTTTCAGATATTTTGCCAAATTCAAGGTAGTAAGATAGAAATGCATCTTTTGTTGCCAACGCTTAAAATCGTGGCCAACAAACTTCTCAGGCTTTTCAGCATGAGGGGTCGGGATATGGATCGTTTTAGTCACAATATTTGAGCCAATTCAGTTTCCAGTTTGGGGTCCAGTTTGGGATCCAATTTGGGTCTCCACGGTGTTGGTATCGGTCGCCATCTGAAACACAACAAATTAGTTAGTATCAACAGTTTAAAATGATCTGTAATCGACTCCCTCGATTAGGGAATATGTCTTAAGATTGTTACAAGGGTTTCGAGGAAAAAGATTACAGAAATTATAAATTACAAACAAATTAATAATAAATTGAAAATACAAAAGGATAAGTTGTTGTAGTTGATGCACGAGTCCAATGAAAATCACTGTCTCATTTAGACATATTCGTCCCCTCACCGAGTGTGCTTGAGTTTGTTGGGACGCTTGTCTCCTAGGATAGAACGTGCGGACCGGGGGCACTTTGCACCTAAGTATCCCGGCGAGATGAACGGAGCTTGGACAATATCACCTCTTGATATTACTATGCAAGGAGGCCAAATGAAAGAGATAACAATATGCAGCAAATCGGATATGGAGGAGGATTTGTAGAAAACAAGTGTGTGTTTCTCTGTTGTGTTTTTCTCAAGTGTTCCAAAAGTTGTTTTCAACTTTATCAATACTCCCTTATAAAGTCTAAGAAATCAAAATGAATATTTAGGATTTAATTTGGTATTAATCACAATTAATCCGAATATAAACCTCATTAAACCGAAAAGATTAAACCCATTTTCAGTTTTGATATTCATTTCCATGGCAGCTACACTTTGGAAATCAAAAAGTCTTCAATGCTCAGGATCTGCTCGGCCGAGCAAGGCATATGCCTCAGTCGAGCATGATATTCCAGAAACTTTTGACATTCTGCCAAGCGTTGATCGGGCGAGGCAACAGCTTGCTCGTCCGAGCATATCAGTCAAAGTCAAAGGCTTTTTGATTTACAAATCAAAATTTATAGCAAAAGGTGGGCTTGTCTATGTGGGCAATTTCGGTGCTAAATTCGTGTCCGCAGGACGCGCACATGTACGAGTACGCACCTCGCAAGCCAAATTGTAACTTGATTTGCACCCCCTCTGCGCATCTGTGTGCGAGAGAGATCATCTATGCTACATAATCTTGAAAATTACTCTAATGTTCAAGACTTTATACTAGCACCAAGTTCAATTCCTTTTCAATGTGGGATAACACCACTTTCCTTTTACTTTGAGCCTTTATATTTCAACCAATATGAGATAATTTCATTTCCTTAGCAATGTGGGATAATTTCCTTTCCAACCCACATACTTTGAGCATTCATATCTAATTCATCCAAAACCCATTTTGGACAAATAAATATTTGTTTTCTTGTTCTCATGGAGTAGAACACAAACACATAAACAATTAAGTATTTGACAAAATTACCCTTGAGGAAATAATCAATTAATTTCCTTCAAAACACACTATTATTCCAATAATCCCCCACATGAAGGAAATTCATGAGGATAGGTGATAAAGTCCGGCAATCGAAAACCTGCATAGGATAGGTAGGGGTTTGCCCTTTGAACCTTCCCTTGTAAAATCATATTTACTCTACTCACTAATCAGTAGACGCGATGTCCTTGAACTGCTAGATTTTTGTGTAGTCGATCATATACTTTTACACAGGTATCTCCCAAACACAATTCTGCTCTCAGAGCTGTGTCCATTAATGGCCCTGGATCATAATGCCTGATTCTGTTAGAAGGTCTAAGAATTGAGCCTCACATAATTCTCCTCGAAGCGGCCTCTACTTCTTTCTCACATAGATGATTCTTTTAAGTAACCCATTTTACTTCGCATAAGAATCATTAAAAGCCATAGGCTTTAACTTCATTCATCTCGGGATGTCACTTTAAGGAATGAGTATGGGGTTGACCCCCACAGTGATGCTACAAGTCTTTTAACAGTTAGGTTGTCTCATTGAACCTAGATCTTGGGATCTCCAGTCAGCTAGGTTGGGTTTTCCGCTATGGTTAACTTCTCAAGAGGCTTTAATCCCATTCCCAATGTCAACCTTGCAACTATCTCTTTACTTAATCCTTTGGTTAGCGGATCCGCCAAATTATCTTTTGACCTTATATAGTCAATAGATATGGTGCTAGTTGCAAGTAGTTGTTAAATGGTATTATGTCTTCGACGTATATGTCTAGACTTACCATTATACATATGACTTTGTGCCCTACCAATCGCAGATTGGCTATCGCAATGTATACTAATTGCTGGCACGGGCTTTTCCCATCTTGGAATATCTTCTAAAAATTGGCGTAGCCATTCAGCTTCTTCACCACATTTATCTAATGCTATAAACTCAGATTTCATGGTTGATCTGACTATAACAGTTTGCTTAGAAGATTTCCATGATATAGCTGCACCTGCTAATGTGAATAAATATCCACTTGTAGACCTTGAGTCTTTGATATCCGATATTCAATTAGCATCACTAGGGCTGTAAACGAGCCGAGCCGAGCCGAGCCGAGCTTTGAAGTTTCGAGCTCGAGCTCGAATAAAAAATATCGAGCTCGAGCTTTTCTCGAGCTCGAGCTCGAGCCCAGAATGCATGTTCGAGCTCGGCTCGAATCAAGTTTCGAGCTTTTCGCGAGCTGGCTCGCGAGCTTTTCGCGAGCTGCTCGAACTCGAGTTTTAACGAGCCGAGCTCGAGCTTCGACTTATTTTTTGAAAAAAATCTGAAATCAAACGAGCTTTTAACGAGCCGAGCTCGAGCTTCGACTTATTTTTTGAAAAAAATCTAAAATCAAACGAGTTTTTAACGAGCCGAGCTCGAGCTTCGACTTATTTTTGAAAAAAATCTGAAATCAAGCGAGCTTTTAACGAGCCGAGCTCGAGCTTCGACTTATATATATACATATATACTAAAATTTATTCGAGCTTTTAACGAGCCGAGCCCGAGTCGAGCTCAAACGAGTCGATCTCGAACAGAGCTCGTCGAACATACGAGCCGAACACGAGCCGGCTCGAAAAAAATGACGAGCTTGAAAATCGGTTCGAGCTCGAGCTCGAGTTCACCTCGAGCCTACTCGAACTCGAGCTTTTTTCGAGCCGAGCCCGAGCCGAGCTCGAGCCGGCTCGGTTCGTGTAACAGCCCTAAGCATCACTATATCCTTCTATCACCTCTGGATGTCTAGTGTAATATAATCCAAAATCACGAGTACATCTTAAGTACCTTAGTACTCTTACTATACCTGTTTAGTGGCGGGTTTTGACGGGTTGGGCCCGCCCCACCTCGCCAGCCCGTATTGACAGCTTTATTCGTAACTAAGTATGCACGAGTTCGTTTTATAACATGTGTCACAATTTTATTCCGTTAATGATAATTATTATTTCTAAATAATGAAATACTCCTCTATTTTAAAATATTTACAGTTTTTAAAAAAAAAATTGACTCAAAATATATGCAGTATTGAAGTTTTCATACAATTTTGACACGTTTTGTCTAAACTATCCTTATTTATGATTATGTAGTCGTCATTGTAAAAACATTTAATTGCTTACGTAATTGAAATGTTTAAAGAGTAATTTAATCTATTTTATATGTAATAATTTTTTTCTTAATATGTATGGAAATTACTAAAACTATAAATATTTTGAAAAGGTGGTAATATAGATTTTAAAGGTGCATGACGTTTCTATTGTAGTGACATTAAATATATCTATAATTTTATTTTATTTTTTGACGATATCTTATGTCAGTAGACGAGAAGATAGTTCGAAACTAAGTATTCACCGAGGTGAGGCTTGACTTTTCGACTAGGCAGATAAATATATACTCTTTCCGTTACACTACAAATTACACTTACAATTTGCAAGAAAATTAAGAAAAAGTGTTTGTGTGGTAGGTTTTGTGTTGTGAGTATAAAAAGTGGGGTAGGAGAGAGAAAGTGGGTAAAGAATAATAATTGAACTATTGTTCTGAGTATTACATACGAGTATCATTAATATAAAAGTAATAAAATGTTTTTATTTTGTAAAGTGTTTGATGGGAGCGGACTCCCTATGAAAAAAGTGTGCAACTTGTTGTAGTAGGACGAATGGAGTATATCTATAATATTGGATATCAAAAACTATTTTTTTTGTCCTCAAATAATAGTAAATCTAAGCCTCATTCTCGATAATGTATAGAGTTCGAATCTTCTCATCGTCTCTGAGATGTTAAAAATTTAGCAATAACTTTTTTTAAAGATAAATTTAGCAATAACTTGACATAAATAACCGTATTATAATCTTTAGCAATAACTTTTTTTAAAGATAAATTTAGCAATAACTTGACATAAATAACCGTATTATAATCTTCTCTTATATTTATACTATCTTTCAATGAAAATATTAAACTTATTGATATTGCTACTATTATATGAAAACTATCAATTTTAAAATTTAAAATTTCATAATAATTAAATTATTTTACACTGAAACAGCTATTGAATAAATAATAAAACCTAGGATAATTTAAACAACTATAGCTATTGGCCAACAACCTAATACTCCCTGCTTAACAACAATTAAAAAAATCTTTCAAAAAAAAAAACCCCCAAGATTCTCATTAACCAATAATTATTATTCGCTTCTTTCCTTTGAATTTATTTTAATAACAATTTGAAAATAAAAATAAACTAAAAATGGAGCTTTCATTAACCGATACCAATAATTATATGTTTGTCGGATTGCTTTTTTAGAATCTTGCGTCATTTTTGTAGGTTTTTTTTTTTAAATCTTACTTCATTTTCGTAGTTTTTTTTTTAAAAAAAACTTGCTTCATTTTTGTAGATTTAAAAAAAAAAATTGCTTCAGTTTCGTAGATTTTTTTTTTAAATCTTGCTTCATTTTTTGTATTTATTTTTTTGTAAAACGACTTTAGCAAAATGATTTTCCTAGCAAAATGATTTTCCGTACAATATTTTCCGGGAAATGAAAATATTTTTTGGAAAATGACATAAACATGTTCTCGGTTTTTTTGTAAATCTAATGAAATTGTTTTCCGAAAAATATTTTCATGTGTTTGATAAATTAAAAAAAAAAGAAAGTATTTTTTGGTGAATACACAATAGGAAATAAGTTGAAAAGGATAGGGTGGGGTAGGGTAGAGTGATGGAGGAGGGGTGGGGTGGGAGTAGTAAGGGTGAGGTGGGTGGGTGTGGGGTAGGGTAAGGTAGGGATAGAATACTATGGTGGGGGAAATGTAAATGATAAGATGGTGGTAAACTAGAGTGGTAATAGTGTAGGGTGTGGGAGTGGGGTAGGGTGGGTAGCCGATAGTGGGGAGAGTAGGGTTGGGTAATTTAATTTAATTATGAGTAAAAAAATAGTTTGACCGTGGGAGGGGAGTTGGGGGTGGGTGGGGGCGGTAAGAGCTGTTAAAAAAATAATTTTAATATAAGTAAAATAAATAGCTTGAGGGTGGGAGAGTTGTTAAAAATAATTTTAAAATGAATAAAAAAAAATTTTGAACTCGGGGTGGTGGGTGGGGGAAGTTGTTAAAAATAAATTTAAAATGAGTAAAAAAAATATAATTTTTTTGATGGGGAGGGTGTTTGGTGATGGTTAGTAGCGGAGAGTTATAAAAAATAATTTTAATACAAGTAATTTTTTTATGAGGGGATGGGGTAGGAGGTTGGGTAGGGGGTGGTTGATGTGGGGTGGATAACGTGTGGGTGTATGGAAAGTTAAGTGTTTTTGAGCGAGGGATGATTATAAGAAAAGTGTTTAGATTGTAATGGGACGAAAGAAGTATATATTTTTTAAAATATTATTAAATTAAATACAAAACAATATTTATTTGGTGATGGAAAAAGAAAATTAAACAATGTCAAGAAGAATACTCCCTCCGTCTCATTTCAAATTGCAAATATTATGTGGGCACGGGGATTAAGAAATTGTTAGAATATCCCTAATTATTAGGATATACTTTGTAAATATATTGTATGTATCTCGTAGCATTTATATAGAGATAGGTTACCTTAATTAGGATGGTGATCCTAAAATTATGGCACAGATTATGCCTTTGGTATTTGGTATTTATACCAACTTGTGAATAAGAATTGGGTGCGGACTATATTCTTTCATGGACACCGGGGCGATATCTCATTCGACAAACTCGACAGGTACTCTTAACTCTTATTACAATTTAAGCAATAAACATGGCATCATAGTAGGTAATGGTAGTTCTATTCAAATTCATAGTTATGGACATGCTACTTTGGCCCCTCCCCTACCTCCCCTTGCACTTCGCAATGTTTTACATGCTCCATAAATAAAACTATTGAGATGTTAGTTAGTAGTGAACTTTTTTACAAAAAATTATATAAAAAAAAGTAAAGAATTTTTAAAGAAATGAAAGTATATAATAGAAAAAAAGAGGAACGGACAATAGCATTTACTTTTCTAATTTTTATTTTTTTTTTGGAAAAATAAAACTATTTGAGATGTTAGTTAGTATTGAATTTTTTTACAAAAAGATATATAAAAAAAAGTTAAGAATTTTTAAAGAAATGAAAGTATATAATAGAAAAAAGAGGGATGGACAAGA
This sequence comes from Adenophora triphylla var. japonica, assembly GCA_022495995.1. Taxonomy (NCBI): domain Eukaryota; kingdom Viridiplantae; phylum Streptophyta; class Magnoliopsida; order Asterales; family Campanulaceae; genus Adenophora; species Adenophora triphylla. Next base: position 94,343 of record JAFEMH010005016.1, on the reverse strand, counting down.
GCATTTACTTTTTTAATTTTTTTTGAATAAATAAAACTATTTGAGATGTTTGTTAGTAGTGAATTTTTTTACAAAAAGTATATAAAAAAATTTAAGAATTTTTAAAGAAATGAAAGTATATAATAGAAAAAAGAGGAACATAAAATATCATTCACTTTTTTAAATTTTTTTTTAATAAATAAAACTATTTGAGATGTTAGTTAGTAGTGAATTTTTTTTACAAAAGGTTATATTAAAAAATTAAGAATTTTTAAAGAATTGAAAGTATATAATAGAAAAAAAGAGGGAGGATAATAGAATTTACACTTTTAATTTTTTTTGAATAAATAAAACTATTTGAAATGTTAGTTAGTAGTGAATTTTTTTACAAAAAATTATATAAAAAAAGTTAAGAACTTTTAAAGAAATGAAAGTATATAATAGAAATAAAGAGTGACGGAAAATAACATTTACTTTCTTAATTTTTTTTAAAAAAATTGAATAAATTAAACTATTTGAGATATTAGTTAGTAGTGAATTTTTTTACAAAAAGTTGTTTAAAAAAAGTTAAGAATTTTTAAAGAAATGAAAGTATATAATAGAAAAAAAAGATGGACGAAAAATAGCATTTACTTTTTTTATTTTTTTTGAATAAATAAAACTATTTGAGATGTTAGTTAGTAGTGAATTTTTTTACAAAAAAATATATAAAAAAAAAGTTAAGAATTTTTAAAGAAATGAAAGTATATAATAGTAAAAAAGAGGAACGGACAATAGCATTTACTTTTTTAATTTTTTCTTTTTTTTTTTGAATAAATAAAAATATTTGAGAGGTTAGTTATTTGTGAAATTTTTTACAAAAAGTTATATAAAAAAAACTAAGAATTTTTAAAGAAATGAAAGTATATAATAGAAAAAAAGAGGGACGGATAATAGCATTTGATTTTTTAAATTTTTTTTGGATAAATAAAACTATTTGAGATTTTAGTTAGTAGTGATTTTTTTTTACAAAAAGTTATATAAAAAAGTTAATACTTTTTAAAGAAATGAAAGTATATAATAGAAAAAAAGAGGGACGGATAATAACATTTACATTTTTTATTTTTTTAAATAAATAAAACTATATAATATGTTAGTTAGTAGTGAAATTTTTTACAAAAGGTTATATAAAAAAAGTTAAGATTTTTTAAAGAAATGAAAGTTTGTAATTGAAAAAAAGAGGGACGGACAATAGCATTTACTTTTTTAATTTTTTTTGGATAAATAAAACTCTTTGAGATGTTAGTTAGTAGTGAATTTTTTTACAAAAACTTATATAAAAAATTAATAATTTTTAAAGAAATGAAAGTATATAATAGAAAAAATGAGGGACGGGAAATAACATTTGTTTTTTTTTTAATTTTTTTTGATTAAATAAAACTATTTGAGATGTTAGTTAGTAGTGATTTTTTTTACAAAATTTTATATAAAAAATTTAAGAATTTTTAAAGAAATGAAAGTTTATAATAGAAAAAAAAGAGAGACGGACAATAGCATTTACTTTTTAAATTTTTAAAATTTTTTTTGAATAAATAAAAATATTTGAGATGTTAGTTAGTAGTGAAATATTTTACAAAAAAGTTATATTAAAAAAGTTAAGAATTTTTAAAGAAATGAGAGTATATAAAGTGTGTGGTGGTAGCGGAGTCCCTATGAGAAAAGTGTGCAACATGTAGTAGGACGAATGGGGTATATCTATAATATTGGATATCAAAAACTATTTTTTTTGTCCTCAAATAATAGTAAATCTTAGCCTCATTCTCGATAATGTATATAGTTCGAATCTTCTCATCGTCTTTTGGATGTTAAAAATTTAGCAATAACTTTTTTTAAAGATAAATTTAGCAATAACTTGACATAAATAACCGTATTATAATCTTCTCTTATATTTATACTATCTTTCGATGAAAATATTAAACTTATTGATATTTCTACTATTATATAAAAACTATCAATTTTAAAATTTAAAATTTCATAATATATAAATTATTTTACACTGAAACAGCAATTGAATAAATAATAAAAACTAGGATAATTTAAACAACTATAGCTATTGGCCAACAACCTAATACTCCCTGCTTAACAACAATTAAAAAAATCTTTCAAAAAAAAAAAAAAACCCTAAGATTCTCATTAACCAATAATTATTATTCGCTTCTCTCCTTTGAATTTATTTTAATCACAATTTGAAAATAAAAATAAACTAAAAATGGAGCTTTCATTAACCGATACCAATGATTATATGTTTGTCGGATTGCTTTTTTAGAATCTTGCTTCATTTTTGTAGATTTTTTTTTAAAAAAAAAATCTTGCTTCATTTTTCGTAGTTTTTTTTTTTTTAAAAAAAAACTTGCTTCATTTTTGTTGATTTTTTTTTTTAAAAAAAATTTGCTTCATTTACGTAGATTTTTTTTTAAAATCTTGCTTCATTTTTGTACTTATTTTTCTGTAAAATGACTTTAGCAAAATGATTTTCCGTAAAATATTTTTCGGGAAATGAAAATATTTTTTGGAAAATGACATAAACATGTTCTCGGTTGTTTTGTAAATCTAATGAAATTGTTTTCTGAAAAATATTTTCATTTGTTTGATAAATTAAAAAAAAAGTATTTTTTTGGTGAATACACTATAGGAAATAAGTTGAAAAAGATAGGGTGGGGTAGGGTAGAGTGATGGAGGAGGGGTGGGTAGGGTAGGGGTGGGAGTAGTAAGGGTGAGGTGGGTGGATGTGGGGCAGGGTAAGGTAGGGATAGAATACGATGGTGGGGGAAATGTAAATGATAAGATGGCGGTAAACTATGGTGGTAATAGTGTAGGGTGTGGGAGTGGGGTAGGGTGGGTAGCAGATAGTGGGGAGAGTGGGGTTGGGTGACAGAGTTGTTAAAAAATATAATTTAATTTAATTATGAGTTAAAAAAATAGTTTGATCGCGGGAGGGGAGTTGGGGGTGGGTGGGTGAGGGTGGGGGCGGTAAGAGCTGTTAAAAAAATAATTTTAATATGAGTAAAATAAATTGTTTGAAGGGTGGGAGAGTTGTTAAAAATAATTTTAATACAAGTAATTTTTTTATGGGGGGGTTGGGGTAGGAGGTTGGGTAGGGGGTGGTTGATGTGGGGTGGGTAACCTGTGGGTGTATGAAAAGTTAGGTGTTTTTGAGTGAGGGATGATTATAAGAAAAGTGTTTAGTTTGTAATGGGACGAAAGAAGTATATATTTTTTTTTAAATATTATTAAATTAAATACAAAACAATCTTTATTTGGTGATGGAAAAGAAAATTAAACAATGTCAAGAAGAATACTCTCTCCGTCCCATTTCAAATTGCAAATATTATTTGGGCACGGGGATTAAGAAATTGTTAGAATATCCCTAAGTATTAGGGATATACTTTGTAAATATATTGTATGTATCTCGTAGCATTTGTATAGAGATAGGTTACCTTAGTTAGGATGGTGATCCTAAAATTATGGCACATATTATGCCTTTGATAATTGATATTTATACCAACTTGTGAATAAGAATTGGGTACGGAATATATTCTTTCATGGACACCGGGGCGACATCTCATTCGACAAACTCGACAGGTACTCTTAACTCTTATTACAATTTAAGCAATAAACATGGCATCATAGTAGGTAATGGTAGTTCTATTCCAATTATGGTTATGGACATGCATGCTACTTTGGCCCCTCCCATGCCTCCCCTTGCACTTCGCAATGTTTTACATGCTCCATAAATAAAACTATTTGAGATATTAGTTAGTAGTGAATTTTTTTACAAAAAGTTATATAAAAAAAGTAAAGAATTTTTAAAGAAATGAAAGTATATAGTAGAAAAAAAGAGGGACGGACAATAGCATTTACTTTTCTAATTTTTTTTATTTTTTTTTGGATAAATAAAACTATTTGAGATGTTAGTTAGTATTGAATTTTTTTACAAAAAGATATATAAAAAAAGTTAAGAATTTTTAAAGAAATGAAAGTATATAATAGAAAAAAAGAGGGACGGACAATAGCATTTACTTTTTTAATTTTTTTTTTTGAATAAATAAAACTATTTGAGATGTTTGTTTGTAGTGAATTTTTTTACAAAAAATATATAAAAAAAAGTTAAGAATTTTTAAAGAAATGAAAGTATATAATAGAAAAAAAGAGGAGCAGAAAATATCATTCACTTTTTAAATTTTTTCTTAACTAATAAAACTATTTGAGATGTTAGTTAGTAGTGAATTGTTTTACAAAAAATTATATAAAAAAAGTTAAGAATTTTTAAAGAAATGAAAGTATATAATAGAAAAAAGAGGGACAGACAATAGCATTTACTTTTTAAATTTTTTTGAATAAATAAAACTATTTGAAATGTTAGTTATTAGTGATTTTTTTTTACAAAATGTTATATAAAAAAAGTTAAGAACTTTTAAAGAAATGAAAGTATATAATAGAAATAAAGAGGGACAGACAATAACATTTACTTTATTTCTTTTTTTACTTTTTTTTAATATTTTTTGAATAAATTAAACTATTTGAGATGTTAGTTAGTAGTGAAATTTTTTACAAAAAGTTATATAAAAAAAGTATAGAATTTTTAAAGAAATGAAAGTATATAATAGAAAAAAAGAGGGACGGACAATAGCATTTACTTTTCTAATTTTTTTTTTTTGGATAAATAAAACTATTTGAGATATTAGTTAGTATTGAATTTTTTTACAAAAAGATACTCCCTCCGTCCCACCTCACTTGACACCCTTGAGGTGGGCACGGGAACTAAGAAAAAAGAATAAAATAAAAAAAATATGTGGTAGAAAATGAAGAGAGAGAATGAGTGGGGTAAATAGTAGTGTTGGTTGAATAAATTGAGTGGTGGAAAATGAAGAGAGAGAATGAGTGGTGGGGTAGAGTGAATATAAAATTATAAAAAGTAGGCTATTTTGGAAAGTGTCAAGTGAGCTGGGACGGCCCAAAATGGAAATAAGTGTCAAGTGAGGTGGGACGGAGGGAGTATATAAAAAAAGTTAAAATTTTTTAAAGAAATGAAAGTATATAATAGAAAAAAAGAGGGACGAACAATAACATTTATTTTTTTAATTTTTTTTTGAATAAATAAAACTATTTGAGATGTTTGTTAGTAGTGAATTTTTTTACAAAAAGTATATAAAAAAAGTTATGATTTTTTAAAGAAATGAAAGTATATAATAGAAAAAAAGAGGAACAGAAAATATCATTCACTTTTTAAATTTTTTATTAATAAATAAAACTATTTGAGATGTTAGTTAGTAGTGAATTTTTTTACAAAAAATTATATAAAAAATTTAAGAAGTTTTAAAGAAATGAAAGTATATAATAGAAAAAAAAGAGGAACAGAAAATATCGTTTACTTTTTTAATTTTTTGTTAATAAATAAAACTATTTGAGATGTTAGTTAGTAGTGAATTTTTTTTACAAAAAGTTATATAATAAATGTTAAGAATTTTTAAAGAAATGAAAGTATATAATAGAAAAAAAAGAGGGACGGACAATAGCATTTACTTTTTTATTTTTGAATAAATAAAACTATTTGAAATGTTAGTTAGTAGTGAATTTTTTTACATAAAATTATATAAAGAAGTTAAGAACTTTTAAAGAAATTAAAGTATATAATAGAAATAAAGAGGGACTGACAATAACATTTATTTTTTTAATTTTTTTTAAATAAATTAAACTATTTGAGATGTTAGTTAGTAGTGAATTTTTTTATAAAAAGTTGTTTAAAAAAAGTTTAGAATTTTTAAAGAAATGAAAGTGTATAATAGAAAAAGAAGATGGACGGACAATAGCATTTACTTTTTTAATTTTTTTTTTGAATAAATAAAACTATTTGAGATGTTAGTTAGTAGTGAATTTTTTTATAAAAAAATATATAAAAAAAAGCTAAGAATTTTTAAAGAAATGAAAGTATATAATAGAAAAAAAGAAGAACGGACAATAGCATTTACTTTTTTAAATTTTTTAATTTTTTTTTATAAATAAAACTATTTGAGATATTAATTATTAGTGAAAGTTTTTACAAAAAGTTATATAAAAAAAACTAAGAATTTTTAAAGAAATGAAACTATATAATCGAAAAAGAGGGACGAAAAATAGCATTTACTTAGTTTAATTTTATTTATTTTTTGATAAATAAAACTATTTGAGATTTTAGTTAGTAGTGATTTTTTTTACAAAAAGTTATATAAAAAAGTTAATACTTTTTAAGGAAATGAAAGTTTATAATAGAAAAAAAGAGGGACGGATAATAACATTTACTTTTTTTATTTTTTTATTTTTTAAATAAATAAAACTATTTAATATGTTAGTTAGTAGTGATTTTTTTTAAAAAAAGGTTATATAAAAAAGTTAAGATTTTTTAAAGAAATGAAAGTTTATAATTGAAAAAAAGAGGGATGGACAATAGCATTTAATTTTTTAATTTTTTTTGGATAAAGAAAACTATTTGAGATGTTAGTTAGTAGTGAATTATTTTACAAAAAGTTATATAAAAAAAGTTAATAATTTTTAAAGAAATGAAAGTATATAATAGAAAAAAAGAGGGATGGGAAATGGCATTTATTTTTAAAATTTTTTTTTTTGAATAAATAAAACTATTTGAGATGTTACTTAGTAGTGTTTTTTTTTACAAAATTTTATATAAAAAAGTTAAGAATTTTTTAAAAAATGAAAGTATATAATAGAAAAAAATGAGGGACGGACAATAGCATTTACTTTTTAAATTTTTTCAATTTTTTTTAATAAATTAAACTATTTGAGATGTTAGTTAGTAGTGAAATCTTTTACAAAAAGTTATATAAAAAAATTAAGAATTTTTAAAGAAATAAAAGTATATGATAGAAATAAAGAGGGACGGACAATAGCATTTACTTTTTAAATTTTTTTTAATTTTTTTTTTGGATAAATAAAATTATTTTAGATGTCATTTAGTATTGAATTTTTTTACAAAAAGTTATATAAAAAAGTTAAGAATTTTTAAAGAAATGAAAGTATATAATAGAAAAAAAGAGGGATGAACAATAACATTTATTTTTTTTTATTATTGAATAACTAAAACTATTTGAGATGTTAGTTAATAGTGAATTTTTTTACAAAAAAGTTTTATAAAAAAGTTAAGAATTTTTAAATAAATGAAAGTATATAATAGAAAAAAAGAGGGGCGGACAAAAGCATTTACTTTTTAATTTTTTTTTAATTTTTTTTGGATAAATGAAACTATTTTAGATGTTAGTTAGTTATTTAGTTAGTTAGTTAGTAGTGAATTTTTTTACAATAAGTTATATAAAAAAAGTTAAGAGTATATGATATGTGTACGTATATGATACTGAGTATATGATTTAGGGTATAAAGTATAGGTGTCTGGTGTATGGGATATTTGGTATAGAAGATATGGGTTATGGTTTAGGGTATAGGGTATGAGTGTTTGGTGTATGGGTGAGGGTTTAGGGGTAAAAATATGATTTAAGGAAATATGAATAATGCCAATTATTACTTATTATCAATAAATCATATTTTTAGGGTTTGAGTTATATGTATATGATTTAGGGTTTAGGGTTGAGGGTATAAGTATATGAGATTTGGGATGTAGTAATAGGTATATTAAATATTCTTAGAAGTTTAATTTATGTTGTTGTTTTAAGTATTTTATCTATATTGTTATCATAATTTTTATTTATTATATATTATTCAATTATTATTTAGAGTTGCTCTTATGAAAGACTAGTTTTTTCATAACATTATGAAAAACTAGTTTTTTCACAACATTATGAAAAAACGTGTTTTTGGATCGGATTTAAACTTGTGATACGCGTATTGAACCGGAGACCGGTTCAGTAACAAAATTGAACCGTCTTTTGTCAACTCAAATCCAAATGAACACACAGTCACACACAGTAAAACACAGAGTTACGACGCCGCAACAGAGAAATCCATCGAGCTAAATCAAAATTCAATCGAAAATCATTCTGTTTCAGACAATTTAAGTAATATATGATTCACTGTCAATTATAGACTATGAATTCATATATTTACAATCGTTCCTAATTGTTTTATTCAATACTGGCAATTTTTGATTAGGTTAAGATGGGCTTACGTGATTTTGAAGATGAAACTGGAAATAATGCTACTGTAATTGATCGAATTCAGCATGAAGATGAAACTGGAGATAATGCTACTGTAATTGATCGAATTCTGCACGAAGTTGATTATAATCACGATACAGGTAAGCCAATTTCATAATACCAATTTTTTATATATAATGCTAGTAGTTTGAAGTGCCAGTTTTAATTTTTTTAATTTGCCGGTTTGTGTTATTTGGAGTGCCAGTTTGTGTTATTTCGAGTGTCAGTCTTACTTATTTGTATCTTCAGCCACTCTCTTGTTATTGAAGTGCCAGTTAGTGTAATTTGAAGTGCCAGTTTTAATTTTTTAATGTGCCAGTATTTTTTTAATATTGTCCAGTGAGTGTTGTTTAGAGTGTCAATGATACTTTGTTCATTGAAGTGCCAGTTTGTGTTATTTGGAGTGCCAGTTTGTGTTATTTCGAGTGCCAGTCTTACTTATTTAGCTTCAGCCACTGTCTTGTTATTGAAGTGCCAGTTAGTGTGGTTTGAAGTGCCAGTTTTAATTTTTTAATGTGCCAGTGTTTTTTTAATATTGTCCAGTGAGTGTTGTTTAGAGTGTCAGTGATACTTTGTTCATTGAAGTGCCAGTTTGTGTTGTTAGGAGTGCCAACATCACTTATTTGGAGTGCCAGTTTGTGTTATTTCGAGTGCCAGTCTTACTTATTTGTAGCTTCAGCCACTGTCTTGTTATTGAAGTGCCAATTAGTGTGGTTTGAAGTGCCAGTTTTAATTTTTTAATGTGCTAGTGTTTTTTTAATATTGTCCAGTGAGTATTGTTTAGAGTGTCAGTGATACTTTGTTCATTGAAGTGCCAGTTTTTGTTGTTAGGAGTGCCAGTATCACTTATTTGGAGTGCCAGTTTGTTTTATTTCGAGTTCCAGCCTTACTTATTTGTATCTTCAGCCACTGTCTTGTTATTGAAGTGCCAGTTTTAATTTTTTAATATGCCAGTGTTTTTTTAATATTGTCCCGTGAGTGTTTCTTAGAGTGTCAGTGATACTTTGTTCATTGAAGTGCCAGTTTGTGTTATTTGGAGTGCCAGTTTGTCTTTAATGGTGAAATAGTGATAAGTTTGTCTGTAATGGTAAGTGCATTGAATTCACTGACCATAAGCTATTCCATGGACACATGTCCATAAGCAGTGGTGCCAAATTCAAATGCATGCACTAGGACAGGTGTTCCAAGTTAGGTGTTCCAAGTTGAGTAATAAAAAAACAAAAACAGACACAGATTCAATAGTTATCCCAACTAGTACTGCTCCATTTTGTCCATAAGCAATAGTGCCAAATTTCAACTGATACCACACGGATTCAATAGTTAACTCCATTTTATCTATATAAATAAGTTAGATCTTCACTTTTTTTTTTATTTCTAAATTTCATCTAAAAAGCAATCAATTTCTCGGTATGAGTACGAGTAGGTCAGTCAAGTCTGAGCAAAAGGTTGTAGATTATGAAGAAGAAAGAGCTGCTAAAAAAAATTCAGATATCTTAGAAGATATTAAGAAGGGATCTTATAGTTTGAGGAACAGGTCAGGTGAACTCCACTGCCCATTCTGCTACCTCAAGAACAGCAGGAAGTCATCATGGACTTGGGATTCTATTCTGGTGCATGCCAAGGATCGTGGGGCATCTAAAGCTTATGGAGGGAGAGATATGTATTCCCACCTAGCTCTGCACAAGTATATGACAGACCAGCATTAGTATTCCAGTGAATGTTGTTTGAAGTGCCAGTTTGTGTTGTTTAGGAACAACAATTTCATTTCCTCTTTGTGTGTATCTTTCCAGTACTTGTTATTTCATTTCCTCTTTATTAAATATATTGCCAGTCTTTGTTATTTAATGTGCCAGTTAGTGTGGTTCAAAGTGCTAGTTTTAATTTTTTAATGTGCCAATATTACTTATTTGAAGCACATTCAGATAACAATACATCACCTATATTACAATATATCAAACACAATAATATTAAAAACAAAATTTACTACCATTAAACACTACCACTATCACCTGCACCATCATCGCCAACGTTGTCATTCAATTTGGTTTTTGGATCATATTCATTCAAAATGCATTCCAAATATATTTCCAAAGCCTTGTGGTGAATCCTAGCAGCTTCATCAATGTTGTGAGCGTTGCTAAACTCATGAGCATGATTGACTATCCCCACATAATCCTTATCCCTACAATTGTGTCCCTTACATAGCTCCAATGGACAACGAAATGAGGGAGTTCCATTTCCAGAAGAAGGCTGCAAAACAACAAGATGACCATAGATGAATTTTTGGTAGCACACCATGTATATTTTCCAACTTTTGTCATCATTTGAATCACCCAAAGTTGGCTCACTAGAATTTCCCTTGCCTTTGTTCATCACTAGAAAAATTATTAAAGGTAGAATTTTTCTTGAACTTGATGTATATGCTTGCCTTTGGACAAATTTATATAGGCTGAGTACTTGAAACCAGTCAAAAAAGTTGGTCAATGAATTCAATGCACTTACCAACTGTACACATTTATTACTCTTTGAATTCAATAGTAAGTTTGAATGCTTTTTTGACCATTAAAGACAAGCAAACTTATCATTATTTATTACTGTTGAAGGAGGTATATTCCACGGAATATACTTCTGATATCCATTACAGGACACCCGCTGTAGAGCGCTTATCTTTCCATTTAGAGGGAGACCAAACCATTCCTTTCAGAGATGGAGATTATCTTACGGATGTTGTGGGTAAGCCTACTGTTGGCCAATCACAATTTTTACAGTGGATGAAGATCAATCGTGAGAATCCAGAGGCTCGACAGTACAAGTATTATGAATTTCCGCAGCATTTTGTTTGGGATAAGTCAAAGCGAGAATGGCGTCCTAGAAGGAGAGGCACATCAATTGGACGAATTTATCATGTCCCCATAAATTCAGGTGATATCTACTATTTGAGGCTGATGTTAAATCACATTGCTGGTGCTACGTGTTACGATGATTTGAGAACTGTAAATAATATAGTGCACGGTGATTACAAAAAAGCGTGTTATGTACTAGTATTGTTAGACGATGATAAGGAGTATGTTGATGGAATAAAAGAAGCAAGTCAATGAGGGTGACCGGATTATCTACGAAGACTTTTCGCGATGCTACTATTATCTAATAGTATGTCGAGGCCACAAGATGTCTGGAATCAAACTTGACAAGTTCTGTCAGACGATGTCAACTACAAGCATCTAAAGAATTTTAACAATCCTGGTAAATATTTTATTATGTTAAATCACACTTTGACTAATAATCTTGGTTAATCTTTTATTCTATTGATTAGTTTTTCAACTATACTCCCTCCGTCCTAGAAGAAGTCACACTTTTGGTAAAATTGATCAAACTTTGACTAACAGTTAATAGATCAAGAGCAAATTATGCCTGAAAAACATCCCAAAGTAAGAATCCTACTTTCTATTTTGTTACTGAGGGATTATATTGTATTTACATTAGTGGTTAAAGTTTGATCAAGTTTTCTCAAAGTTTCACTTCTGCTGAGACGAAGGGATTATTTAGTTAATCATTTTTTATCATTTTTCATTTTAATGTCAATCTATTTTACTATACATAGGTTTGACACTCAGTGAAGAGCAAGTTAAAAATTGTGCATTGGCTGAGATTGATAAGTTATCAAGTAAAGAAATTGCAAATGTCTACAAAATTTTAAAGATATGCCTCAACCAAGCAATTCTGTAATTTCTGATGCGGAGAATATGCTAATATTGGATGAAATGTCGTATGATGTTGAGGAGATGAATGTTGAGCACTCTAGATTACATAAATGTTTGACTGAAGAACAAAGGATGGTTTATGAAAAGATCATGACAGCTATTGATAGAGGAGATGGTGGAGTTTTCTTTTTGTATGGGTATGGTGGCACGGGGAAGACTTTCATATGGAAGACATTGTGCTCTGCCTTGCAAAGTAGGAGGGATATAGTTCTTCCAGTGGCTTCTAGCGGTATAGCTTCGTTGCTACTTCCGAGGGGTAGGAATGCTCATTCCAGATTTGGCATACCCATACAAGTTGATGAAAGCTCAACTTGCAGCAAGATTAAGCAGGTTCTGATTTGTGTGGTCTCCTAAAGAAAACGAAGCTGATAATTTGGGATGAGGCTCCGATGGCCCACAAGCACTGCTTTGAGGCACTTGACCGGAGCTTGAGGGACATTATGCGTACTCATGATGGTTGTTGCTCTGATAAGCCCTTTGGTGGATTAGTTGTTGTTTTTGGAGGAGATTTCAGGCAAATATTACATGTTGTGCCTAAAGGAAGCCGACATGATATTGTACATGCTGCCATCAGTTCATCTAAACTTTGGAATTCGTGTGAGGTCTTGAAATTGACAAAAAACATGAGATTGCAGGTAAATTATCTAATTTAAAACTCTTTACATATTACATTTCCCTGTTGCAGAAACTAAATGTTTCATCTCATTCATTGCCTAAACGTAGGTACGTTCCTCTTCTTCTTCTGATGTTCTAGAGATCAAAAATTTTGCTGAATGGATATTACGGGTAGGAGATGGGGATGTCGGTGAAGAAAATGATGGGGAAGTTGACATTAAGTTACCCGATGATATTTTGATAAGAGATACAACTGATCCTATTGCAACCATCGTTGAAAACACGTATCTTGACATATTACACAATATGCGCATTGATGGATTTTTTCAGGATAGAGCAATTTTGACACCAACTAATGAGATAGTAGATACTATCAATGATTATGTGATGTCGATGCTGCCCGGTGATGAAGTATTGTATATGAGTTCTGATAGCATCAGCAAGGAGGACGTAGATATTGCTGGCCACGAGGATGTATTTTCTGTTGAATTTCTTAATACGATTAAATGCTCCGGATTGCCGAACCATTCCATACGTCTGAAGGTTGGGTGTATAGTGATGCTACTCAGAAACATTGATCAAGCTTCAGAATTATGCAACGGAACGAGAATGATCGTTACAAATCTGGGAAAACATATAGTTGAAGCAAGAATGCTTTCAGGAAAGAATAAAGGAATGAAGGTGTTTGTGCCCAGAATGATGTTGAGCCCGTCAGATATGACAAAATTCCCTGTTAAATTCCAACGTAGGCAGTTCCCATTAAATGTTTGCTTCGCTATGACTATAAATAAGAGTCGGGGACAGTCACTTTCAAATGTTGGGCTTTACCTTCCTCGACCTGTATTCAGTCACGGGCAGTTGTATGTGGCAATCTCGAGAGTTACAAGCAAAAATGGGCTCAAAGTTTTGATTTGTGAAAAGGATGGTGAAACGAGCGAGGTTACTACTAATGTGGTCTATAAAGAAGTTTTTCACAAATTATGAGTTAATCCAAAATTTATGAACTTTCATATTTGCATTAATTCATTTAGGGACGGATAGAGTATTACAGTTTTTGAATGCCAATTTATTTTGGGACTAAGGCTCTGTTGTTGTTGTTATTGGCTTGGGAATCCTATGCAAATTGAAACAATCTGGATGTGCTAACTTGTAGATGTCTCTGTATATAACACTACTGACCAAAATTTTTCATATGCTACTCATTTCAGCTTATAGTTGGTTTTTGTTTTTTGTTTCTTTCACTTCTCATGGTGTTTTGTGGTGGTTTCAGGTATGCCATAACAAAGGCTTTCTGTGTAGCATTTCTGATGACCTTCTTCTCCATATTTGATGTGCCTGTGTTTTGTCCAATATTACTATATTACTGGTTTGTTCTATTTGCCCTCACCATGAAGCGCCAAATTATGCACATGATCAAATACAACTAAGTCCCATTCAATATTGGAAAGCAGGTTGTGTTGAAGCAGTCAGTAGTGTTATATACAGAGAAATTTATGGGGAGCCATGGTTACATTTACCATGTACATTGACCATATCACATCATGGACAGTTCTCTCTCTCTCTCTCTCTCTCTCTCTCTCTCTCTCTAATGAATGTGCATCTAATTTGAATAATTTGGCGGTTAAGAAGATTTTATTAGGAGTAGCATCAATATTAGTACTCCCTATGTCCCAAAATAAATGTCAAAAAAAAAATAAAAAAAAATCAAATTTGCTCTTGATCAGAATAAATTTGGAAATTTTTTGGACATTCATTTTGGGACAGTGGGAGTAATATTCTTAAAACTCCCACACAGATGATCAAGCATAAAAGGGTCCTACACAGCATCTGGATCTTGACATGAGACTTAAGATAGTCACCAGCTGCATAAGCTTTATAATCGATGAATATTGATACTTTGATAGGACCTTCAATTTTTAAAGCAACTTCATTATCATCATACCTCTATATTGTTCCATACTGTTGTGGGCCTGTGGAGGTTCCATAGGATATATTTTGTATTATAGCTGATGTTTGAAGATAAGGGGCTACAGAATTGTCTCAAGTCTGTTGTAAGTTTACACTCCCCGAAGGTTGTCCCAGTTATAGAACTTTGGATGGTCAGTTTGTTCTGAAATCATAATATTCTCTTTAGGGGTTTTCCCACAGAAAAGCTTGAACAGATGGGCATATATTATTCTAGAGACTGGAATTTGTCCTTTAGCATATATACTATCTATGTTAAACATGAGATGCATAGTTGGGGTCTCTCCACGTGTGTGTTAGCATGTAGATGGATTGGTTATTAAATAGTCTCCCATCTCTCCTTTCCAAAAAATGTTGTCCCATTTCCCTTTCATTTTGGGTTGTCCCAAGAATATAGTCCCCATATTGGAAGGTAATAATCACAGTGCAATTTCAAGATACAATATCATTTTTGAGACGGAGGGGGCATCATATCAGACTTTGGTAATGTGACCAAAGTTAATGAATGGTCAGGTTGTTCTGATACCACAATATTCTCTCTGATGGGTCAAGCTTTTACATGAGCTGGTTACTCATAAAAGATTTATAGTGCATTTTAGTTACTTTTGTTGGGGGTGCTTTAATGGGTTTTTGTTGGTTTACTTACAAGCGTTCATGCTGAGAAGAGATGCAGAGGAGCCTCTTGGTCATGCTGCGGCCATGATTGCAGATGTGCTGGAGAATGCTAAAACTAATTGCGTAATAAATCCATCACAGAAGAGAGCTCTTCTTCAGGAAATGGCACTTAAGTTATCTTAGAGGTTTTCTACCCCCTTTTATCATTTCAATTTCTCTCTGTTAAATATATTATAGTTGTGAGGGTTTTAGCTGCAGCAGCTTCAAAGAAAATGACGGTTCTTCAGGTAATGGTGCTACCTGAAGGACCAGGACCAAGCTTGTACATGAACCATTATAATTATAAATACGGGTATAAGGTTTGGTTTTGTAGCAACATTATCTATGATCCTGTACAAAGCCTGATACAAAAAGAACGAGTTTCAGAGACACCAAGACTTGGAAGTGTATTTACATGTCTGGTTTACTTGTAGTGAAATGATTTTCACATGCTAGGAAGTAAAAGATGTTACTACCTCCGTTCCGAGACGAATGTCCAAAAAAAAATCAGATTGCTCTTAATGAAGAGCTAATTTGCATTTTTTTTGGACATTCATTTTAGGACGGAGGGAGCATTGAATTGCGATTTTGTCTGTTTGGGACCTTTGGGTCCTTGGTCATTATAGAGAGTGGAAATGGTAATTGTGGTGGTTACATAGTGGTACATTTTCATCAATTGAAAGGCCTTTTTGCATCTCCACTTTTTATTAAATGAAGTGTCATATGGGCCAAAGAGTTGTCTCTGTGAATTTGTATTTGTAAATTTCTCAATTGATTTTTGACATTGGTGGTCTCGTGTTCACAAACATGCTACTTGGTTTTACACTTTCAAGAATCTAAAAACTGTGTACATATCTTTAGTAATATGATAATAAATGTAGCAGTTGATTTGTGTTTTTTTTTTTTTGCAATTTATTTGCATGCGCATTATTGTTTGCATAATAATATTATTGTATTCCTCAAAAAAGAAAAATATCATCGTAACGATTTTTTTTTTTTGGCATTTACCATAAACTCTTTTTGAAAGATGAATTTTACAAAAGAAAAACACTCAAGTTGAAAATTAACACAAAACTACTTGACTATTAAAAAAGACTTCTTGGTATATTGAATTGGCACAAACATATACGCGTTACCAATGAAAGGATTATACGAGTAAATTTTATCAGTTGTTTACTTTGTATTAGTTGGTTGTAATAAGATATATATGACATTTATCATTCAATTCCCAAACTTTCTTAATAGATGGTTTGATTTTAAAGAATTGAATGAATGAGACCCTCATAAAATTACTTCATTATTTTAATAGATGTTTTCAGTTGGTTGTTGAAGAGGTCCCAACTTTAATTCTGTACTATAGTTTTAAGACTCTCTCTCTCTCTCTCTCTGAAAATGCTTTGCGTCAATTTTTCTTAATTGATTAGCTTTATTATTCCCGTCAAATTTCGACGGGCTATGAACTAGTTATTAACAGAGAGAGAGAGAGAGAAGGGAAGGAGTAAGAGACGACCTAAGGTAAAGGGTATAATAGTAATAATGGGATGTAGTTTTTAATTTTTAGAAGTAAGTTAGTAATAATTTGGGGTATTAAGTAAACTTGTGAGCGAATAACAATTCTAAAAAAAAAATTGGTATCCAAACTAAATTCTAAAAAAAAAAATTGGTATCCAAACTAAATTCTAAAAAAAAAAATTGGTATCCAAACTAAGTTGGTCCATCTCAAAAATGCATTTAAGTCGCAGGTAAAAGACATAAATAACCTACCCGATCTAAATAGACCGACAACTCACACCGGCCGGCAGTTGAAGACGAAGAAGAAACCAAAGCCAAACCAGAGTCAATACGCTACCCTTTCTTTCTTCCCATCATTGAAAATTCAACCGAGAATGATTCCAGACGGTGTCGAAGACGAAGATAAATGGCTGACGGCAGGGATCGCCGGCCTTCAACAGAACGCCTTTTACATGCATCGCGCTTTGGTATTAACTCCATCAATCAATTATACTATTTTCTGTTTAACATGTCTTTTATAAACCCTAATTTGTCTGATTATAGTTTGAATTGAATTGATTCAGGATTCAAATAATGTTAGGGATGCTTTGAAATACTCAGCTCAGATGCTCTCAGAGCTACGGACTTCCCGACTTTCACCCCATAAGTACTACGAATTATGTATGACTTCGATCAGATTCCTTTTTTTTTTAATTCTGCATTGGGATTCAAGTAGATTTTAATTTTTTGTTAGAAAAATTATTGATTCAAGTGTGTGATTTGTTTGGATTGGTTTAGATATGAGGGCATTTGATGAATTGAGGAAATTGGAGATGTTTTTTCGGGAGGAGAGCAAGCGTAATTGCTCTGTGATTGAGCTCTATGAGCTTGTCCAACACGCCGGCAACATATTGCCTAGACTGTAAGTTGGGATTCACAAATGAAGGCATTTGCAAGTTTGCTTTTCTTTTTTGCTACATTTCTGTTTAGTATTGAATTTGGCTGCTGAGAGCTTATATGCTATTGATACTATCTCTTGTTATCTTTAAAGCTATCTTATATAGAGATGAAAACGAACTGATCACTGAAAAAGAGTATATTTTTAAGTACACATAAAAAGGGTTCAATCTTCTGTAGCATTAAATTTTCGTATGGAGAGTTCTATGCTGTGTGACAAGGCTGTTGTGGTAATAAGAGAACAAATACAGAAGTTGAGAATGATGGAATATAGATACGCAGACAATCTGTCTGTCCCAAGAAAAATAGTCTAGAATATAAAAATGTTAATTGCTCAAACATTATTAAGACTAATTTGAAGAGCAATGTTTATTTCCTTTAGCTTGTTGATCAAACTGCTCTTGCATATCAGGCGCTTTATTTGGTATTTGAGAGGTTTTATGGAAGAGGGTCATGCTTTAGGCCCCATTTACTGTTGCAGAAATTTATTAAGCATACCTAGATATATGTAAGGAACTATGCTATATTTACCTTATATTTCTTTATTATTTTCAAATCCAAATACAGGATCTAGTGTATGTATACCACTTCTAGAAAGGGAAAGAAATATAATTATTAAAGGACATTGAGTCATGAGGAAGTGTGTAGTAATGCTTGACTGAGAGAGTATTTTTGAAGCAGGTCTCGCACTCGAGAATCCGTTTGGGATGTAAATGTAAGAACATAATAGCTTTATTGTTCGTGAAAGAATATAGATTTACTAGCATCATAAGTTAAGAGTTCATACGTAACCAGTGTGTCTGAGGTACATTACACACCCCATATCATTACAATCAGCATTTATAAATCCAGAATGCCATGGAAAGAAAGTACAAACATTGTGTTTTACGCATCTTCAGCAAGATTTCCTATATAAATGGGAATACCCGATACTCTCAATCACCTGAAATCATTACAAGTATCATATTAATGAGCGAGGTTCAATGTAACATTTGAATGATTAGCCATTCTATCCATGTTAACAGGTGAGCATATCCATCATGAGCGTATTCAGCCATCCCTAAGGGCCCAGATTGGGTCCAAGATGCTTGTAGCATGACGAATTTTATGAGCAAAGCTCAACATACAATTTCCATTGCGGCCTTTAATGAGAATCCTGATGCCATTGTGATCCCTAATGAGACTACCCTGTACCTCCACCTAGATTCACCTTCCACCAGATGAACCATAGGTGTTAAACAGTCAAGTCTACCATCATTAAGAGATGGGGGGCAGGGGATTGGAACAATGATGGGTTGTTAAAATTTAAAAGTGTTGTCGTTAGAAGATGCCAACATTGATGGTAAATTCTTGATTCATCCAATGGTGCATTTTGTAATGTGTAAGGAACTAAGAATAAAGCAAAAAAGGAGGTTGTGGAAGTGGCTGTTTTTACTTTTTAGGACACAATCCATTATTTTGTTAATCAGTCATTCATTGAAGCCTCCATGCAATAAGTGTCTTGGATATTGAGGATTGTTTATAAAAGCTACTAGGCACCTTTATCCTCTTCAGTCCCCTATTTGTTGCCAATAAGGAACTCATATATAGAGTTAGCATGAGAAGCATCTGCATCTGGAATAGCAGTATGGTAATCTGTGGAACCACCGAACCACTCATTTGGTATTTTTGAACTTTCTCCAATTATGTAATTGAAGGATCCAAGAATGTGGGGTTTATAAGTTATATTTTCAGTAAGCTTTTGATGATCTTTCTAGCTTCATTTTCTACTGGTTCATTTGAGAAGCATCAAGCATCGGCATTGGAAATCCCAATTTGACTTGACATGATTACAACTCTTTATTTAATTTTCCATCTTTACATTCTCAGGTATCTCCTTTGTACAGTGGGATCTGTGTACATTAAATCTAAGGAAGCTCCTGCGAAGGACGTTCTCAAAGATCTTGTTGAAATGTGCCGTGGTATTCAACATCCTGTTCGTGGGCTCTTTCTGAGGAGTTACCTTTCACAAGTTAGTAGGGATAAATTACCTGATATTGGCTCTGAGTATGAAGGGTATGTTATCAATTTTACTTGCAGTATAAGGTGCTTCTATGGGATGAAATGGATGACGTTTTGGTGGTTTAAAACCCAGTGAGAGTAGGCTTCTATAGCGATGTTCAAATAATGCAGCTTTGCCCACCATCGCTTGATTGTGTTATATTTTCTTTCGCTCTGCATGGATGGAATTGATCAGCCAGAAAGGCTGTTTGACTTCTTCTTGACAATCTGGACAATTTTTAATTGCTGCATTGCTTTAGTCATGAATATGGTTAAATGCCTCATATTCATCATTATGTTTTTTATTCAAAAAATATATTCTTAAGCTGGTCCTACTATCTCCCTCTCTTTCTCTCTTTTCTGTAACTTCTGCTGATGATAATCCCTCTGCCCCAGAATAACAGTTACATTTGACTTGTCAAACTTTCTAAGGCTGGTGCTTTTCTTGTTTGTACCATCAAGACGTTGCAAATAAATTATTTGCATTTCTAGAAATGTGACACTTTTTTATTGGACGAACGAAAAAGGAAACTGCAACAATTGTTTTGGTGTGGAGGGAGTAAAATTTAGCATATGTCTGGTTGAATTGAAGCTCAAAGTCTGCTGTCATAAAAAATTGTGTCTGCGTGTGCATATGGTATTTCAAGAAGTTCTTATATGCCTACGCAGGGCTTCAGTATGATATGTTACCCAATTTGTAGAACCCAGAATAACAGTTACATTTGACTTGTCAAACTTTCTAAGGCTGGTGCTTTTCTTGTTTGTACCATCAAGACGTTGCAAATAAATTATTTGCATTTCTAGAAATGTGACACTTTTTTATTGGACGAACGAAAAAGGAAACTGCAACAATTGTTTTGGTGTGGAGGGAGTAAAATTTAGCATATGTCTGGTTGAATTGAAGCTCAAAGTCTGCTGTCATAAAAAATTGTGTCTGCGTGTGCATATGGTATTTCAAGAAGTTCTTATATGCCTACGCAGGGCTTCAGTATGATATGTAACCCAATTTGTAGAACCCAAAAGGAAAATATAAAAGAACAAAAGCGAGAAAGGGTTATATATATATATATATATATATATATATATATATATATATATATATATATATATATATATATATATATATAGGTAGGTGCTCAAATGAGAACCATAACAAAATGAGAACCGTGAGAACCACTTGTATACACTTGTTTACAGTAGATACTTAGCTACTGTATACATATACAGTCTACTGTATATGTATAGACTGTATATGTATACAGTAGCTAAGTATCTAATGTATACAAGTGCATAACCACACGTATACACTTGTATACAGTAGCTAAGTATCTACTGTATACATGGGCGGAGGTATGAAGGGGCAAGGGGGGGCCACTGCCCCTCGACAATTTTTTTTTTGTGTTTTTTTTTTTTTTTTGGTACTTATGTAATTCAATTTTCTTTTAAAAAAAAAATTATATGTATTGTGACTATACTTTCTCCGTCTCATTAAAATTATATTTTTATTTTAAACACAAAGATTAAATGTAGGTGTACTTCCTCCGTCTCACTAACAATTTTATTTTTATTTTAAACAAAAAGATTAAATGTAATTTGGTTGTGAGTATAAAGAGTGAGGTATGAGAGAATAATTGGTAAGAAAAGTTATATATTTATAATTTTTCTTTTAATGAGACATTTGATAAAGAATTTAACTTTTAGTGGGACGGAGGAAGTTATATTTTGAAAAAAATGTTCTATATTTATTTTTTTTTTTAATTTTTTCTACATTCTAGATGAAATTTAAAGGCGTTAAATAAATATACTTGTTGAACTTTTTGATATGTGAAATTATGTTATATGTGTGTCGAATTGTATAAGATATCAATGAATGAATTATTGGCACCACTAAAACAGATAATTTACTATGTCTAAAATTGTATTCGGTATGAAAAAATACACCAAATTTTCAGGGCGGCGCACTACATACATCATTCCTTCACTCCAAAATTTCTTGCCCCCCCTTCACTTAATTTCTAGCTCCGCCACTGACTGTATATGTATACAGTCTGTTGTATATGTATACAATAGCTAAATATCTACTGTATACAAGTGTATACAAATGGTTCTCATTGGTGGGTGACCCCATATATATATATACTCCCTCCGTCCCACTATACTTGACACTTCTTTCCATTTTGGGCCGTCCCACTATACTTGACACCTTCCAAAAATAACCAAGTTTTTATATTTTTATATTCACTCTACCCCACCACTCATTCTCTCTCTTCATTTTCTACCACATATTTATTCAACCAACACTACTATTTACCCCACTCATTCTCTCTCTTCATTTTCCATCACACATTTTTTTTATTTTATTCTTTTTCCTTGGTTTTTGAACCCACCCCTTGGGTGTCAACTATAGTGGGACGGAGGGAGTATATATGAAATAACGTGTTCAATGGGATGTACCTAATGCTGTGAGCTCCGGTCTTTTGGTAGGGATGAAAACACCGTCATGGATGCTGTAGAGTTTGTAATTCAAAACTTCACCGAAATGAACAAACTCTGGGTTCGCATGCAACATCAGGTTGGTGGACTTTTCTATAGTCTCTTTACAGTCTTACCTGCTCCCATGCTTGTGCATGCATGGTGCCACAATACTTGCATGTCATGAAGCAATGGCGAAGCCAGAAGTTTTTCAAATGGGGGCTAATTATTATGAATATTATAATGCAATACTTGAATTTAGTTTAAAGGGGGGCAAGATTTTAATATAGTGTTAATTTTTCTTAATGCGAAGAGGGCAAAGTTAAAATTTTAAGGGTGAAAAACAATTTTGTTAAAATCTTCTAGTACTAAATTGGTAAATTGAAAAAACAAAGGGGGGCAATTGCCCCTTTTGTATAAACTGTAGCTCCGCCAGTGTCATGAAGGCAAATATATATCATGAGGGCATGATTTGTGGTCATGCAGGTGTTATACTTCTTGTGAATCATTCATACTCTTTGCTGATCTGAGTTGAGGCTTGCAATCGGGCTTTCTGGTCTGCAGGGACCTGCTCGGGAGAAGGAGAAACGAGAAAAGGAAAGGAGCGAGCTTCGTGATCTTGTAACTATCTGTAACCTCAAATTGTTACCACTGCAGCTAAGTTAAAAAGCGCCAGGTCACTCTTACAAGTGTACTCTTCTGTCATTTATATTATGATAGGTTGGGAAGAATCTGCATGTTCTTAGCCAGATTGAAGGTGTTGACCTTGAACTGTACAGAGACATTGTACTTCCTAGAGTATTGGAGCAGGTGTGTCTGTGCATGTGTTTGTTCATCTTTTGTGGAAGATACACAAGTTTCCTGAGTTGACGAATTTCTATTGAACATGCATACGCTTGCCTTTTTCAGGTTGTGAATTGTAAAGATGAGCTTGCACAATACTATTTAATGGATTGCATAATACAAGTCTTTCCCGATGAGTATCACTTACAGACACTTGAAACATTATTGGCGGCATGCCCCCAGCTTCAGGTGAATTATGCTATACCTTTTTGTATGACCCCTTGCATTTTTATGTCATGTATATGGTTGGAAATATAAGCTATACATCTGAAACCTAAAGGATTACTAGGGTGCAGATCATGTATTGTTTCCACAACGGTGAGAAGAAAAGCAGTAGGAATATGGATGGCCATAAACAGACAAATCATTTGCTATCGTAGATCCAACAAAATTAGGAATCTATGTAATCCTATCATTCTCATTATGGAGACATAACATTATCTAGTAAGTGTGTTATTTTCAATGGTTGATGCTGATCCCATACAACATAATTGGCTGACGAGCTCCAAAATCAATGGCAGCTGGCAGCTGCTGCAGGCAGTTACTCCTTCATGGATGGTAATAGTCCTATTGACACCACCATTTAAGCAAATCTGTAGTAGCATACCCTTCATCAATAACCAAGGGCAGGTCCATGAGTCTGATGGGGGGCACTTGTCTCCTTTTATTTCACAATTTCATGATTTAATTGCATTTCTTTGAGAAAGTAGTGGTCCAAGACAAAAGTAATTTCAATAAATAAATTAATTAATTAATTAATAATGATAATTAGCTTCTTTTTCACCTTCACCTTCATCCTCTTTTCTTATTATCTGAACTAAACAGTTTGTGCAGCTTATCATTGTCTCTTTTTGAAGTACTCCTTATCCAGCTCATGCTAGATTGCTAAAATACCCTTGCACCGTGTAATTAAGGCTTGTTCAACATTTTGTTGATGACGTTGTTACTGTTGCAATTATTTTTATACAACATGTTCATCATTTCCTTGGGTTTTGGCAGCCAACCGTTGACATCAAGACAGTGCTTTCTCGGCTAATGGAGAGGCTCTCAAACTATGCGGCTTCAAGCGCAGAGGTGATTGAACTTGTTCTTTTCTTATTGGAACTGTCAAGTAAACATGTCCTAGTTCCCTTAGATTAAATTCTGCATTTTCTGATAAACTCTTGCCGCAGGTTTTACCTGAATTCTTCCAAGTAGAAGCTTTTGCAAAACTAAACAATGCCATAGGGCAGGTAATCATCACATAATTTCATTACAGAATTTAACAGTAAAATATAGTGTTTTAACATTTATATTGCTTGTGCAAAATAGGCTCTCGGCAGTCTCACTTTTATTACTGTTCCATAGTTGCAGTTCATGTAGTGATAGGAAAAGGTTGCCCTGGTCCATCTGCATTTGTAACTTAGCTAGAAAACAATCAGAAACATCTGTTTTTTTGTCGGAATTTTAAATTGCATGTTGCAATCAGCATATATTTCCTGTGTGCAATTCAAAAGGTTGACCTTTTCAGTTTTTCTATTATTTAATAGTCCTGAAAACCCCTCTATAGTTGCCCAATTAACCATATTGGCATGAATGACAAAATCATACCCTCGTCCTGCATTTTTATATAATAGTAGTATTGATTAGCTTTAAACATTCCTTGTGCTTTACATTTCTCTTTACCATCCTACTGAAGGCAGATGGCGGAAGCAAGTAGAAAGGATAGAAAATTAAGATAGATAGACGAACAGACACAAGTGGCTTAAAGCTGAACTCAAATTCATAATCAACTCTATGTCTCCATAACTTTGAAGCATTACACTTAGTTATACGCTAAACTTAATACTAGGAACAGGATGTGATTGACTAATACGATAAAGATTAGAAAAACGCTAATACTAATCCTAGTTAGACTTAGGGGCCGTTTGGTTCGATGTAAAAAAAGTGAAGGAATGGAATGGTCAATGGAATTGAATTCCTGAAGGAATTGGAAAGGAAAAAATCTGGTCAAACCCCTCCGTTTGGTTGGCACGGAATGGAATGAAATTGTCATTCAATTCCTTGGCAAATCATGTTTGGTTTGAAAATACAATTCCATTCCCTAAGGAATTCATCATTCCTTCCATTTATGGAAGGAATGCCCAATTCCTTCCATCAAAGGAATTTGTCATTCCGATGGAATGAAAAAACTTGAAAAACTTGAACCAAACATGCCTAAGGAATTGGTCAAACGGAGTTGACCATTCCATTCCCTCACTTTACCACGAACCAAAAGGGGCCTTAGGATAGCTTAAATACAAATAATTTATATATGTCCTTTGGCATAAATCATATCCCCTAACTAATGAAACATAGTAACCCAATAGTAACTCATCAATGTCTATTTCTCTTGTTTCCTCGTGTCTTCCCTGTATCACCTACTTTAGCTGCCTTTTGCCATCCCTCATATTCATCCTATATTCTAGCATATTTTTTCCTTTTCAGCATTGTCCACCATTATCTCACTTTTATCATTTTTCTACTTATCTTTATGTATTTTCTTATTGGGAAAACTCCGTTTTTGTCCATTGTACTTTGGGTCGTGTTTCACTTTTGCCATCGAACTTTATTTTTTTTATTTTTCCCATCGTACCAGAAAAAATGGTTTCATTTTATACCCAAAATTTAACTCTGTTAACTTTGTTTAACGGAGAAGATGACGTAGCATCCCAAGTGGAAAAAAAACACAGCTGACTTCTCACATGATATGCCAATTGTACAATAAAACCATTGACCAAAACTTTAGACCATTGACCAGAAAATACAATTAAACGCACAATAAACCCAGTCCCTCCCACCGCGACTCCGTCACACCATCTCTCTAACTCCATTTCTACCGCTCCTTCTTCTTTCAACCTCAACGTCACCAGTCACCATTCCTCCCCCTATCTTCTCCCAACTGCATCATCTCAGTTGACAAACATCAGCCGCCACACGCCCACCTTCCCACTGCCCTCTCCTCCCCTGACTCTAGCCCCTACTTCCCCATCCACCAACCCATCAGAATTCAAACGTAGACGGTAGATCTCGGACGGAAATTGTGATGTTGTCTCTATTGATCTATAATTACGACCTGCGCTGCTACTTCATGTGTATCCTGGCACAGTATTCCCAAATCCCATCAAAATGTACATGGAATCGACTCGTAAAATTCGAATAAATTCAAGAACCCATTCAATCTCCTATTTCCTAACCTGATTTAAATCTTTTTATCCAAAAAGCCCTCAACTTTCGCACTTGGAGCCAAATTTCCCCTCGTTACGCACTGATTCCTTCCAATTTTAGAAAGAAGCAAAAGACCTGAATTTGACCTGAGAACCGAAAGACCCAAAATTGACTGTACTACTCAAACTGTAAAGCTCTCATTGCCGTGCTTGAGCTTCATCCATTAGCGCTTGGTTGAGATTGGAACCTGTGAGAAGCCGATGACGAGCTAGGTTTAGGGTTGTGGTTTTAGGAATTGAAGAGCTCACGAGGGGCGAACGGGAGGGAGAGTGATGGTGAGTTGAGAGATGCTCGGCTGAATTTTGGATGCCACGTGAGAAGTCCGTGGAATTTTTCTCCAGGTGCGAAAAGTTTGTGCATTTTTTTTCACTTGGGATGCCACCTCACCTCCTCCGTTGAACAAAGTTAACGGGGTTAATTTTGGGTATATATGAAACCATATTTTCTGGTACGATGGCAAAAACGGAAAGAATAAAGTTCGATGGCAAAAGTGAATCACGCGCCAAAGTACGATGGTCAAATACGGAGTTTTCCCTTATTTGAATAATTCACTAGATTGACTCCCGTGCGATGCACGGGGCGTTACTATGTATTCAAAAAACAAAAATTGAACTAAAATAAATCAAAAACTCAATTCGTTTATACATTATAGAATACTTCCTTAAAGACTACATTGTCAGTACATAAAAATTAGAAATCAATAAAATAGAAATAAAACAAAAATCATAAGGAATATGCATTTCTCTATATACAATTCTGTAGTATTTTATCATTTAAAAAAAATTAATAAAACAGACGAACATTTTTATCACATACGAAATAAGTTATTGAAATCAGTAAAAAAAAGTGAAGATTAGAAATCTAGTAAAAAAAAGGTGATATTTTATTTCTTTTTGATAAAGAGAATTTTTTAAATAAAAACAAAGATTTGGTCATACCAAAAGGATAGTACAGTTATCTAATAAAAATTAATATCATTCTTTTTCAAATGGAAAATTTCCATTAACTCATGCTCGTACATCTAAAAAATTATGTCATATTTATTTACATTAACTCATTATGAACATAATTATGATATTTATTCTCAATTTAACTTATTTAATTCTTAGAAGAAAAATAAAAATACTAACAATTTCGTTAAATGAAAAAAAATTTGGCCAAACCCCCCACTTCCTCGTCAAACCCAACCCACTTCTTCCTTTCCCTCTTTTAAAATACCAATTTATACTATCTTTATTTCTTCTAATATTGACATACAGTTCAATCAAAATTTTATAAATGATGGCCATCTTCCCCGATATTCGTCTTTATAAATACACAATTTTTTTAAGACGAATACAAAAATTGACAAATTTATTAATACTTTATTTACAATGCTTCAAATATTTTTTTAAAAAAAATAAATAAATTGTTTGATATATCAAACTAAAATAAACATAATAACCATATTACCCCATCTCACTTATTAAATAGATATATATTATTATTATATATAATAACCATATATACTTTATAAATACACAATGGTTTTGTTTATAAAAATTCAAAACCATTCCAACTTATCATCCTATACCCCACCACTTTTATTTTATTTTATATTCTTTATTTTTATTATTAGTGAAATTATTATTATTATTATTATTATTATTATTATTATTATTATTATTATTATTATTATCATTTATAATTAAAAACAAATACTTCACACTTATTTAATTTTTACTAAAAATATATAGAAAAATAAAAAACGAATTAACAAAGGATAATTAAGAAATTTATATTTAAAAAAGAGGAGTTTTTTTTTCTCTGTCCAAATCAAATGAAAGAAGTCTCTATTTAAAGAGGAAAAAATTTATGAATTTTGGTGTAAAAAAATTTAAAGAGAAATTAATTTATTATAAAATAATTGAGGGTAAAGAAATCGGATGTAAAAAAAAAATTGGAAATTCAGCTAGCCAATCAACGGGCGACACGTGTCAAAATTCTTAAAAAAAAGGGAAAAAACCTCCATAAACGCACTGTTGTCGGCTCGTGCAGTACACGCCCCAGAGAAATGTCGAAATTGCCTTTCCACAGATAGACGACACATATGTCCAATGTTAAAAAAAAAAAAAAAAAACCCTAATGCATTCACGCGCCTCTTTAGGCCCGTGTAATTTACGGCTCTCATAATTTTAACCAATAAAAAAATAAGAAACAAAATAAATCATTTACTATCCACTTTATTTGGGTAATTGTTAATAAACGTAATTTAATTTATTTCATAAAAATTGAGATTATAACTCATTTAATTACTTGATATTTTGTTCTAATGTGTTTTAGTGTGTGTGCACATGTGTATGTTTAACATGATGTACAAAGCTTCTTAAATAAGCTACTCATTTTTAGTAATCTTTTTGCCCTCCATAGATTTTCAATCCTAACCAAGTAACTACAAATGTGCCCTCGTTTATTTTAAAACTTTTGCAAGTCTTTTTATATAGAGAGAGAGATAGCGATTTATAACTAATTATTTTATGCTTATTTTTAAAAATATATTATATTCCCTTCTATTATGAGTTTTAAATTAATGAAAAAATTAAACCAAGAAACTAATCTAATTTTGGACTAAAATTTTATTATACTAATTTTCTCATTTCTCAAATAAATGTCCAAGAAATAATTCAACAATTGTGTTAAATGAAAAAAAAAAATCCCCAAACCCTCCACTCCCTCATCAAACCCAACCCAACTCACTTCTTCCTCATCCTCTTTTAAAATACCAATTTATACTATCTATATTTCTTAGAATATTGACATGCACTTCAATCAAAATTTTAAAAATGATGACGATCTTTCCCGATATTCGTCTTTATTAATAATTTATTTACTATGCTTCAATTTTTTTAAATAAAATAAATAAATTGTTTGATGTATCGAATTAAAATAAACCCAATAACCATATTACCCCTTCCAACTCATTATCCTATACCCCATCACTTTTATTTTATTTTATATTCTTTATTTTTATAATTAGTAAAATTAATATTATTATCATTATCATTTATAATTAAAAAAAATACTTCACACTTAAATAATTTTGACTCAAAACATATTGAAAAATGAAAAAGGAAAATTAACAAAGGATAATTAAGAAATTTATATTTTAAAAAAATGTTTTTTTTTCTGTGTCCAAATCAAATGAAAATAGTCTCTATTTAAAGAGAAAAAAAAATTATGAATTTTGGTGTAAAAATAAATAAATAAAAATTTAATTTATTATAAAATAATTTAGGTAAAAGAGATGTGTTAAAAATAAAAAACCCAAATTCAACCAGCCAATAGGAGAACGCCAAGTGTCCAAACCAAAAAAAAACAAAAAAACAAATTCGTCTGCCTTCACGCGACCTTGTCGGCGCGTGAAGTGAGCGCTCCGGTGAAATGACCAAAACGTCCTTCACCACACGGATGACACATGTCCAAATTTTCAAAAAAAAAAATTAAAAAAAAAATACAACCCAATCACAACTTACCACGGGTCATTTCAGCCCTTTTTTTCCAAGTTTGCCATGGCGTGAAAAGACCAAAATGCCCCTCAAACCCCCTTTAATTACCATAATCTTCCTTTTATATATATAGAGATTCTGATCCTGGAAGCTTACATGTTAGCCCCTAGCTATGTTAATCAGCTGATGTGAATGTGGGCATTGCCTTGCTTTTCGCATTTTGATCATTCTCTCCTTGCATGTTGTATAGTAATGGTGATGAGCTTTTATGGTCTTCACAACCGCTTTGGACTTCTCGTAGTTACCTATCTGTTCCTACTTTTTCTTACTTCGAACTCCACTGAACTTCAACTTGTAAAATAAATAAATGATCTAGTTATCCATATGTAATGTAAGTAATCGGATTAGTATCATAAATAGTTAGAAGAGTAAATTGTACTTTACTTGTTTATGCAAAAGAGCCTTCTCGATCTCTTCACACTGATTCGATTGCATTTTTTTGGTGCAGGTGATTGAAGCACAAGTTGACATGCCTATTGTTGGGGCTGTAACCTTATATTCATCTCTTCTGACATTCACACTTCATGTTCATCCTGATCGACTTGACTATGTGGATCAAATATTGGTACGTAAATTTCCTGTTGCAATAGTTATTGATGATAATTTGTGGTTAGCCTTATGTAGTTATTACCACATATTTCGGTGCGGTTGTATGATGCATTGAGCTGCTGAGTTAAGACTTGGTTTGGAAGAGGAAAACATGCACAACACGCTTAACTTATCTAGTGCATGCGAATGGCTTAACAGTATGGACAATTGATGGATGGTTTAAATGCTTTTACTCAATGACTGGGTCAAGAAAATTTCAGATTATTCTAAAGCTGCTATTAATGCTCAATCAAGACCTTATCCATTGTTCTCCTGGTATACATTCTCATAATTTGTGATAGGGCATAATAAGAGCTCAGTTGCAAAAATGAGTTCCCTCCGTCCCTAAATTAATGTCTAAAAAACCCCAAATTGAATTTTTACTTTGAACAATATCATATTCCAATGTATACTTGCAAAACTAAAAGTGTATAAGATGGATATTAATGATATTTATGTGTCTTTGCTACTAAATTGTTTTAAAAGCCAAAATTTTCAGAATGTCCCTTTGATAAAAAAATAACTTACTTAGGGATGGAGGGAGTATGTCATATTAAGATTCATATGATTAAAAGAAAATCACGGGTCCTAACCTTGATGCGTTTTGAATTTTTAGAGCACACCACATTTTTCCAAACAGTGAAAACCTAAGAAAAAATCCATTTAGTAATTGTCCGCTGTACACTCATATTGATGCTTTATGCTGAAGAATATTCTTGAAGCATTTAGTATTGGATAACAAATTTTGACCAAAAATGTACAGTTTCTAAGCTCAAATTCTAGCATAATGGTTGCAATCTAGGTGTAGATACTGCTGAGTTTGATTTCTTTTGCAGTTTAGCACTCTGTGAATTTGACAATAGCTAGAAGGGCTTAGGTCAGATTGAGATTCAATTTTTTGCCAAACGTTAAGAAGATGGATTTTGAGGCTACATGGACAATTAAGGTGATAGGGGACTTGAATATTAGAAGGGCCAATTCAAGGATGTAGGGGATAGAATGGTAGTTCAAGGTGATGCCTTTAGTTTTCATGCTCACCTGAAGACAAATCTCTTTACCGACTAAGAAAATAGTTCGGGTGCAAGTTGATGGTGTTGAAGAATGTTAATGGGCTCCTGAACAATTTTTCTAGGACATGACTAGAATAATTGAAAGCAGTCTCCACCGGAGCCTGTAATGAAAAGTCAAATGTTAAATATTGTATATTAGCTTCACATTTTTTTAAATGCACCAATGTTATGATTATTTGTGCTTGACATAGAAGATAACAACATATTTTGAAAAAAGAAACATATATTAATTCTATGAAGCTTTGATGCCTCAATTTTACAACCTCGGTCTTCTTTTTTGCTCTTATTAAAAAAAAACATTATTGTTTTGCACAAACCAAAGTGGAATGTATGATTTTAATTTTAATCTTTTTTGAGATGGAGAGAAAAATACATTCTTTTGTGTTACTTTTGACCTTGTTTGGGGTTGATTTTTCTAGGACTAAAATACTAAGTAGTTTCGATTATATTCCCATTCTTTGTTCCGTCAGGGTGCATGTGTTAGTAAAATTGCTGTCAAAGGAAAGCTTGAAGAGAGCAAAGCAACAAAACAGATTGTTACACTTCTAAGTGCTCCTTTGGAAAAATATAATGGCATAGATACTGCATTAAAGCTATCGAACTATCCCCATGTCATGGAGTGCCTTGATGCTGGTACCAATAAAGTGATGGCAAATGTTATAATCCAAAGTATTATGAAGAACAAGACTCACATTTCTACAGCTGACAAGGTATGTGAATCTTCCATTGTCATTCTGGAATAGGGTTTGCAATTTATTTAACGAATTCACCCTTTCTTTTTTAGGTTGAGGCGTTGTTTGAACTGATAAAAGGGCTTATTGAAGATCTGGATTCGGATCTTCACGAGGAGGTCATTTGAGAGTCTTTATTTTATTATATTAAATATTTTTATGCCGGGGTACATGGTGCTGCCAAATGCTTATCTTACTATGTCAAGACCGGTATCATCCATTTTGAAATCATTACATCATGCACAAAGTTTTCAAGCCTATGTTTCAAAAGCTTAAAGAAACTATCAGATTTTTCCTTCATTTTTTAGTTTGACGAGGAGGACTTCAATGAAGAGCAGAATTCTGTTGCACGGCTTATTCAAATGCTGTATAATGATGATCCAGAAGAGATGTTGAAGGTATTGTTTACTAATTTCCAGGCTCCAATTGTTTGTGCTTTCTGTAATATGCGCGTATATGTGTTTTAGTTTATGATTCGAATTTGACAAATGTAATTAAGTGTTTTTTTCCTTATCCTTTTCTTTTGGGGTGGGAGTGGGAATGGGGAGCTGAGAAGTAATCTCTGTTGGCCCCATCAATACAAAGGAAACAGAGTGCCTTCGGTTAAATTCGCTTTTGTCATTTATACCCGTAAAACTAGAACAAATCAAAGTACTTGTTTTTGAAAAAACAATAGAGTTAAGTATTTTAATAAACCTAATCTCTCTCTCTCTCTCTCTCTCTCTCTCTCTCTCTCTCTCTCTCTCACTCACTCACTCACACACACACACACACACACACACTGTTTGTTTGCCTTTGTTATGTCTTAAGTATTTACAATACTGTTGATTTGTTATAGTTAAGCTGATAAAAGTCGAAGCTGAGAGGAGATATGGAGATTTATTGCCTTCTAGTAATTTATGTATGACAGCTCTGAACTTGACTACAACAACAACAACAAAGCCTTAGTTCCAAAATAATTTGGGATCGGCTAACATGAATCCTCATATGTCATTGTGAAAGATAAGATGTAAGAAAAAAATAATTTAAAAGAAGAAGTAGGTGGACTTTTGTTTTTAATAGAGTGTCATAATTAAATTTTCTTCATTTATCATCAAAGTTCAGTCAAGTTGATCAAAATAGTCAAGATAAATTTTATTATGGGACAAATGAATTATCAATAATAAATATTTAACTTGCTTAGATTATGTAGCTATATGGTAGGTTTTGGCTTCCCCTGGAAACGTCTTTTGGCTTTAGAACGAAAAGGTGTACAACTTGAGCTTTAAGTAGTCATCCTAAATAGTGCGCCTCGCCCCAGAACGCCCACCCTCCAACTTGCATTCGGCTTTATGTAATAAGATTCTTTCTTACTGCTGTCTTCATACTGATTTTGAAGTGCAACCGGATCTAGTTTTAATGCATTCTGTTGTCAGTGTCTTCTAGATGTCTTAGTAACATATATCTAGATCAGTTTGGGTTTCATTCTTGTCCGGAATTATTTACGCATGATAAAATCATTTTGGGACTTCTCACAAAAAAACCATTTTGGGACTAAGGCTTTGTTGTTGTTGTTGTTGTTGTTGTTGTTGTTGTTATATCCAACATGTTTTGTCTATATAGTTGATACTTTTGCTCTTGTTTCTCTATTACTAGTTGGGGCTAAAGGGAGTTGGAGCGTCTATAATGTGTAGTAGTTAAATATTGGCATTTGTTCCTGTACTCATGGATGTGAACTGGCAGATCATATGCACGGTGAGGAAACATATCATGACTGGAGGACCAAAGCGACTTCCATTTACTATTCCTCCACTTATTTTCAATTCTCTTAAGGTTTGGCTCTGTCTTTGACCTGCTGTGATAATTTGTTATGCATCCTTGAAATGAATAATGGCTATTTAACAAAAGATATTGCCTCATTTGAACCTACCAGAACAAGCATCGTGGTTCAAGATGCCTATTAGGACATCTTAAGATGCATGCTTGGAGTCATACATGTCTCTATTTTCCTGTGAATTCTATTAGAGTTTACATTTTCCTCTTTCAAATACTTTTTCTCAACCCAACTCCCCAAAAAGGTCGTTTATAAAAGAAATCTACTCGTAGTAAAGCGACTTCCATTTACTATTCCTCCACTTATTTTCAATTCTCTTAAGGTTTGGCTCTGTCTTTGACCTGTTGTGATAATTTGTTATGCATCCTTGAAATGAATAATGGCTATTTAACAAAAGATATTGCCTCATTTGAACCTACCAGAACAAGCATCGTGGTTCAAGATGCCTATCAGGACATCTTAAGATGCATGCTTGGAGCTCATACATGTCTCTATTTTCCTGTGAATTCTATTAGAGTTTACATTTTCCTCTTTCAAATACTTTTTCTCAACCAAACTCCCCAAAAAGGTCGTTTATAAAAGAAATCTACTCGTAGTGTATTTGTTCGACATTTTAATGAGATCAAATTGTTCTTCAGAATCGCTTTTGTTTAGAGAGCAATTGTATTTGCATATGTGCTGTTACGTCTCTAATCTAGAGTTACCCATGATCTGGGAAAGGAAATTAAAGCCCCATTGATTTCATTTTTAGACGGAGAGGTGGAAAGTTGTTCAGATTGAGGACCAAAAAAGGAAAAAAGATTAGTTCCACGGAAAGAAGGTTCTCTATACAAAGTACTCCCTCCGTCTCAAAATACTTACGGTTCTAGGAGAAATCTTTCGTCCCTAAATACTTGCAGTTTTCAAGTTTTCCATTAAACTTTGACACACTAAGCCTAAACTGCCCTTATTTATGATTAGGTAGGCGTCATTGTAAAAGCATTTAATTGCCTAGGTATTTGAAATAGTCAAAGGGAAAGTTAGTCTATTTGATATGTATTAATTGCTTTTCTTAATAAGTGTAAAAATTCCTAAAACTACAAGTATTTTGGGACGGAGGAAGTATTGAAAATCGATAAAAATGAATTTTTGTTTCTTAGAAGAGAAACTTATATACCAGAAACGCCAAAAGGAGTTTGAGAACTCGGAAGGGAACTTGAGGCAGACCTTGAGGTTCTTGGTGGATTGGTTCCGATTCCCATATAGAGGAGTCATACTTATCTATCAAAGGAATGCTAATATACCATGGACACTAGCGTTAATTCAAGTTTCTTCCTGACCTGACTGATGCAAACATTCATTCCTCTGAAGTTGCATTATTTTTATAGGATTAGTCTCATTCATGATTCACCTGTTATTAAACTTATATGATGCTGTAGTTGGTGAGACGACTACAAGCCCAGGATGAAAATGTTGCTGAGGAGGAGGCATCAGCAACACCAAAGAAAATTTTCCAGATATTGAACCAGGTATTAACCAGTTTGCATATGCTTTGTGTTTTACAGGACTTAGATTGCTCATTGTAGTTATTCTTCTCAAATATGTTCCCCCTCCCCTTCTCGACTCCCTGCTATCTTTTCTATAAATATACTTTTCTGTCGAGCAGGCATTGCTACCTTTGGTTTTTTTTCTTTCCCCTGCATGCAACATTCTAAGGGCCTTCAGCCCTTTCTCATCCTTCATCTTTATCTTCTTGATTAATTACTTTTTGTATTTTATAAGACAATCGAAGCACTCTCAGTAGTCCCTGTGCCTGAGCTGGCGCTGAAGTTATACTTGCAATGTGCTGAGGTATGTCTTTCTTCTCTTTAGGACCTTCTGGATGATAAGTGGCAAGTTGTTTTGTTGTAACCTGTTTTGCTCATTTTAGGCTGCCAATGACTGTGATCTAGAACCAGTAGCTTATGAGTTTTTCACACAAGCATATATACTATATGAAGAAGAGATTTCTGTAAGTTGTGAACAGATCTCCCTCCACCGGGTTGCAGTCAGCACCACATAAACACTTAACTAGTTTACTACTCCCTCCGTCCCGAAATGATCTTCCTACTTTTTTTTGTTGTCATTATGAAGGTACTTTGAGCAATAATTTTAGGTTAATTTAATTATCATAATGAACATCTAAAATTTGTTATTGATAGTATTTATAATGGTATATCAATAATAAGTTTTAAATTTTCATTAGGATTAGTAAATTAACTTAAATGTAATGCTCAAAGTACCTTCGTGTTGACAATAAAACAAATGGGAAGATCATTTCGGGACGGAGGGAGTATGAGATAACACTCATGCTTACTTTTTCCCTCTTTTTTGCGATTGGCAGGATTCCAAAGCACAAGTGACTGCAATACACCTAATAATAGGAACCCTTCAGAGGATGCACGCCTTCGGTGTAGAGAATAGGGATACATTAACCCACAAGGCCACGGGGGTAAAGATTGTAGCTTACCATCTGAATATAAAATGTTTAATATAAGTCTGGCGGATCCTAATATATTACTCTGCCTTGCTCTTTCCATTTTGTTAGTATTCTGCAAAGCTCTTGAAGAAGCCGGATCAATGTCGAGCTGTTTATGCTTGTTCACATCTTTTCTGGGTTGATGATCAGGATAACATCAAGGATGGGGAGAGGTGCATCATCTTACTCTAAGGCTACCCGTTGTTTCCATTTGCTGCTAGCTCTTTGTTTCATTTTTTTTTCCTTCTTCTGATCTTTTCTGTTTCAACTTGACTTAGGGTCTTGCTTTGTTTGAAGCGTGCCTTGAGAATTGCAAATGCTGCTCAGCAGCAGGCAAATGCTACCCGAGGTAGCAGCGGAACAGTCATGCTCTTCATTGAAATACTGAACAAGTAAATAATCTCAGCCTCTACACTTGGTTCTTCTTAATTTTATATATATAAAAAATGATTTACGGTTACTAAGATATCCTCAGTAAATGTCTAGGAGATGTGCACTTGTCTTCGTAAAGAGAGAATTAGCCAGGGGTATTTTTGGAAAATGAATAATAAATACAGTTGCATATAATCATTTTTGCTTATATTCAAGGCCACCAAAGTATAGTATTTTTTTGCTTATAAACGAGACCGGAGGGAATACATATCACCCAATTGACGAAAAGTAAATAACCTCTTTACCATGGTGCAGGTATCTTTATTTCTTTGAGAAGGGAAACACGCAAATCACAATTGCATCCATCCAGGGGCTTATTGAATTGATAACAACTGAAATGCAAAGTGACACTGCAACGCCAGACCCGGCTGCAGATGCTTTCTTTGCCAGTACTATGAGGTACATCCAATTTCAAAAGGAGAAAGGAGGAGCAATAGGGGAGAAATATGAGCCCATTAAGGTGGTGTGATATCTTTTGGATGATGGCACCATAGCCATGGTGGTGTAGCGTCGATGTAACAGCAATCACCGACTTTTGAAGTATAAAATGAACCGAAACTTCTGAAGAAATTATGTCAATGCATTTGCTACTGAAAGAGGTTTGCATTTTATTCTGTAGCTATGTTTTAGAAACTATAGGTAGTGCTCTTACTTTGGAGAAAAGAACTATGCTCCATGCTCCCTCCTTTCCAATATGACTTCAGAAAGTAGAGATTGTTATGATAATCGCTTAATTTATGAAATAAGTTAATTTGTGGGTTGCCGTATTTGATTT
The DNA here is from genome assembly GCA_022495995.1 of Adenophora triphylla var. japonica. Classification (NCBI taxonomy): domain Eukaryota; kingdom Viridiplantae; phylum Streptophyta; class Magnoliopsida; order Asterales; family Campanulaceae; genus Adenophora; species Adenophora triphylla. Next base: position 56,689 of record JAFEMH010005016.1, on the reverse strand, counting down.
TATAATTACACGTCCTTAAGATTTGCTCCCTTTTCCTTTTTCTTGGATGTTTCCTCAAGGGCCTCTTAAAATCTATGGAACACGAAACTTGTGTAAAGCTATCGTGTTACCTATCTTATAAAGTTAAATCCCAGAAGTATCCTTGTTATAATGGTCTCTTTGATGGTAACCAAAGACTTGCCAGTTTTGTGTAGAACTTAAATGAATGCTTGAAACCAATGCACTCTTTTCCTTCTTAAATTCTCAATCTAGAAAAAAAAAAAAAATAAGATGCTCCTTTTCTTATGTTTTGAATCTAGCTAAAAAGATAGGGTAAGGGGCTCGAGTACTTTAATGACAAGGACATCGAGAATGACGTTTGCCTACATCTTGTGCCTATATTGCTCGATCACCACCTAGGGAAGATTTTATCAGTAGATATATAGATATCCCTTGGTTTAGTTGGTAGTCGAAAACAAAATTATAGTCCCTATAGAGAGCTTTTAGCAGTGTCAAAATGAAACCGGCCAGTGAAAACAATAGTAATACAGTATATTCAAATCAAATTCATGATTTGTTACATTTCATAGACGGTATGGTATGATCTATTCCTGCGGTTCATTTCTTGCAGGATAAAGGGATTCCCTGTCCTATGATACATAGCTATTTGTTTTGAAACTGCAAATTCAATCTTAACCTTTATTAGATTTTTATTTAAGTTTTTGTATCCAAAAGGGCTCAAGTACAGGGCTTTTCTTATACTTGCTGACACAACAAACTCTGGTTTATGGTTTAGGAGAAAACTTTCAGAACATGGCATACTTCTGAGTCCAACTACGAGCCATGGCTTCGTACTTGACTTTGTCTGTCTTGTACATGTGAGCTATTTCTGGAACCAATGGGTCATCTGGGTTAGGGTCGGTAAGCAGTGAACATATCGAAAGTAATACCTGCATCAGAATTCAGAACAAGTTCTCGAAAGAATTAAAAACTGTAAAAGGGTCTGGAAAGTCAATAGGCCGATTCAAGTGAGAAAATATGAAGAACCTTGGATATGGTGAGGGCAGGACTCCATTGATCCTTGAGTATGTCCAAACAGATGTTACCATTGTTGTTGATGTTTGGATGGAAAACTTTGGTTCTGAAGGCCACCTGTAAGTGTCATTATTTGCAGGAAATTGTTAGCGAAATCCTATTATTTGTGCCAGAAAAATCGCAGCTGATAACTTATAGCTGTGACAGCAGATGATGACTGACTTCTGATTGAGTTACCTTAGGGGGTTTGAAAGGGTAATCAGGAGGAAAATGGATGGTGAGTTGGAAAACAGCACCAGAGTAAGGACTATCATTTGGACCCATGATAGTTGCTTGCCAATGGAACATATCCTGAGCCACTGGTCCTGAGAAACATTATGCATACTCTTTGTTACCTTTGTGAAGCAAAAGTTCATTTTAACACGTCGTTTTTTGAAAGAAAATGAAACAAGCAGGAGTAACGAGTAGTTCCCTTTTCCGTTATGTTGAGAAGGATGTAGATACCTGCGCTGCAAGAAGCTGGAGGGTCTCTTTGAAGATCCTTAAGCTCCTTGAGAATTCTCCTAGAGGCCATTAGACCACCAACTTGAAATTATCAAGAATGTTTAGTTGTAACTTAAGTAGATTTTTATTTGTAGATGCCATGTCTGTAGGTAGGCATAGAGATATTTATAGAAACACAGAGGTGTGTATAAAAAGGGAAAATGGGGAGAGCATAAAGAAAGAATCCTGAAAGAAAAAGATAAGAATGGAGTTGAAGGACCATGGATATCTTTTAATTTCTTAGTTGAACCATTCATGGAGCCTTGATATTCTTTTCCCACCACCGCGTAAAGTGGAAGACAAGGCTAGCTAGGGTTCTTCGGAAGAAGAATTTTGAAAAGGGACAACCATTATAATTTGATAAGCCAAGGGATATATTATTTCAATAAATCAAATTTGCTAAGAGTAAATTTTTCAATAAAAAAATTGATTATTCATTTTGGGACTGAGAAAATATTCGGTGTAACTTATCGAGCTTGGTTCCAGAATCGATTGTGGCTTCATTCAATTTGTTATGTTGCCGAGGGAGGGAGGGAGGGAGGGAGGGAGGGAGGGAGGGGGGGGGGGGGGGGGAGAGTTATATGTTTGGCATACTCTCTCCGTTCCATTATAAAAGCATAAAATGAGTTTTATACAAAAATTAAGAAAAGTGTATAGTGGAATAAATGTTGTGAGTATGAAAAGTGAGATAGTAGAGAGAGTTAGGTAGAAAATAGTAAGTGGATAGATGATGGGACTACTATGAATAAACAAGTATTAAAAAAATTCTTTTTTTTGGCCTTATGCCTTTTGTAATGAGATATTAATTTTGTAATGAGATATTAAAATGGGACTTTAGTAATATTTGTAATGAGACAGAGGAAAATAATAATAGTCAAATGTAGCTCCTAAATTATACTCCCTCCACCCCATCTGAATGGGCACTAACTTTATGGGTGTGGGAATTAAGAAAAAGTAGGAGAGAGAAATAGATGGAGGAGGTGTTTGTGAGTATGAAGAATTAAATAGGAGAGAGAATGAGTGGGAGGAATAGTTAGGAGAGAGAATGTTGTGAGTGTAAAAGTGAAGTAAGAGAGAGAATGAGTGGGTGGAATAGTGAATACTCCCTCCGTCCCGCTAGAAGTGTCACCCTTTTAAGGGTGGCACGCAAATTAAGGAAAAGTGTGGGAAGAAAAAATGTTGTGAGTGTAATTTGAAAATAGGAGAGATAATTAGTGGAGGAAATAGTGAATTTAAAAAGTGTTGTGAGTGTAGAGGAGAGAGAATTAGTGGAGGAAATAGTGGATGGGATAATAGAATATTAATAAAACATTTCCTTTTTAGGAAAGGTGACGCTTCAAATGGGACGCCATTTTGGGTAAAAAGTGACACTTCTAGCGGAACGGAGGGAGTATTTGTTTCCATTTTGGGCAGTGTCCATTCACGTGAGACGTCCCAAAAAAAAAATAAGTGTCCATTCACGTGAGACGGAGGGAGTATTCCCTAAGTTTCATAAATGATAGTCTCATTTATGATTTATGTTTATCCCAATAATAGTTCTATTTCTAATTGATGTGTTGAAAAATAAAATTATTGAACATCCAAACTTAACCAGAAAATTTTGAGAGAAACTTGTTTTTCTATAAGTTATAAAAAATTCTGTTTTTAAATATATCGACTTGGTGTTTTAAAACTTAAACTCACTGTTTTAAGGCCTAAACTTGCTATATTATTTTCTAGCTTAAACTCATTGTTTTAACGCATAAACTCACTATTTTATTTTCTAGGTATTTTAAGGCCTAAACTCAATGTTTTAATGTCTAAACTCGATATTTTTAAGAATGAAAGTGGGTCTTTTATAACTTATGGAGAAACAGATTTTCCCTAAAACTTACTCTAACTTAACCTTGTGAATAATCTATTAAATAAAGAATAATGATTGTTGCAAGAGAAAGTTTATTAGTAGTAATAATTGGTCTTCACTGATTCACTGATTGGGGGAAAATATTTTTTCTATTTTTTGATTTTTGATGACCATTGAAAAATAAAGTTAACGAAAAAAAATTTTCGATTAATGAAAAATAAGCTTGTTTCACATGAAAAAATATTTTTTTCGAATTTCTGCTGATCACCACCCTACTAACCCCCCACCCACACCCGTCAGTATTTTTTTTTTTTGCTCATTAATTTTTTTTTATCAATTTTCCTGCTGCCCTTTCAACCCCCACCCCACAGTCAAATTTTTTTTTGCCCATATTAATTTTTTTTATCAACTTGCCGCCCCTCCAACCTCCCTCCACCCCCGTCAAAAAAATTTTATGCTCATATTAATTTTTTTATCAGCTCTCTTGTCGTCCCTCCAAACCCCCACCCCCGACCCCCGTCAAAATAAAATTAATAAAAAATACTCATATGAAAATGTTTTTTGAAAAATATTTTTCGTAGATTTACCAAACAACCGAATGTAATATTCCAGAAAACATTTTCATTTTTTAGAAAATGTTTTGCAGAAACCATTTTAAACAATAAGGAGCTTAAGTGTAATAAGGAAAATGATTATTTGTTTTTAATATGTTTTTTAAGTAGTAATAATTGGACTTCAAATTTTGCTTTAATTATAACTACAAAATATGAAAATAAAAACAGCCAACGAATGCACCTAAAACCTTGATTCCATTTGCATCTTTAAATAGACAAGCAAAGGGACCCAAATCATAGATATCCATTCCATAAGCTACAAGAAAATCCCCTTATTTGTGCCGATAGGCTTCCTCGAACTCGTAATACATACTCGCTCCTTTCAATTTCAGTGTGGACTTATTTTCTTTTTGGAACGTCCCACATTAGTGTGAACTGTTCAAAATAGTAAAGAATCTTTACTATTTCACCTACTCTTTCTCTCTCCTACTTTACTTTTACACTCACAACATTCTCTCTCCTAACTATTCCTTCCACTCATTCTCTCTCCTATTTAATTTTTCATACTCATAAACACCTCCTCCACCTATTTCTCTCTCCTATTTTTTCTTAATTCTCGTGCCTAAAAAGTAGGTCCACAGTGGAGTGGGACGGAGGGAGTATTACATTTGATTTGTATTTTTTCTTTAATGTACTCCCTCCGTCCCAATAAAAGCTTCACCAATTACCCAAAAGGGCGTCCCGTTAGAAGCTTTACCTTTTCTAAAATGGCAAAGAATCTTTACTATTCCACCCACTAATTCTCTCTTATTTCACTTTTATACTCACAACACTTTTCAAATTTACTATTCCCTCCACTAATTTTCTCTTCTATTTTACTTTTACACTCACAACATTTTCTTCACTTACCTTTTTTCTTAATTTGCGTGTCAAACTAAAATGATGAAGCTATTATTGAGGCGGAGGGAGTATTTTATTTGTTGTTTGTCTCATACTTTGTATCTTGGTTAAATTGCACTAAAACTCTTTCATATTTAAAAACACGATATAATTTTGAAAAAAAATAAAAAAGAAAAGTGAAACATTTATTACTCCTCTCACTTCAAAGAGCCCATGGTAATATTTCACGGTTTTTAAGAGTTTTTTTTTAAAAAATGAATAAAAAATTGAAAGTGGGTAAAAGATTAGAGGAAAGAGAATGTAAAAGTTAAAAACATTTAATAGGAGAGAGAATGAGTGGGAGGAATAGTAAATTAATGAATGATTTTTTTTGTAAATGTGTTAACATTATTATGAGGGTATAATGAATAATTTTTTTTGTAAATATATACTCTCTCCGTCCCATTGATAGCTTCACCTTTTGTCAAAACGGGTGTCCCGTTAAAAGTTTCACATTTTCTAAAATGACAATGAATCTTTAATATTTCACCCACTAATTATCTCTCATAATTTACTTTTATACTCACAACACCAATCAATTTTACTATTTCCTCCACTCATTCTCTCTCTTATTTTACTTTTATACTCACAACATTTTTTCCACTAAACTTTTTTTTTTAATTTGCGTGTCATGCTCAAAAGGGTGAAGCTATCAATGGGACGGAGGGAGTAAACATTATGAGCGTGTAAATGTTTGAAACACTGTTCACATATTTTCATTTATGGAATAAACTTTTTAAAGTGGGATGTACAAAAAAAAAATTAGACATTTTGAAATGGGACAGAGGGAGTATAAGACATAGCGTGAGTATAAAGTACCAAACACACTACTCCCTCCGTCTCGAAGAAATGTGCACTTTTTGGGATGGCGCGGGAATTAAGATAAAAGGTGAAAAAGATGAAAAATGTGATGTGTTGTGAGTGTAGATGGTTGGGTAGGAGAGAGAAAGTGGAATAAGTGGGTAATAGTTGTGAGTAGAGAAAAGTGGGTCTCATTTCCATTTTAGGAAAGTACAGATTATTGTAGATCATTCAAAAGAGGTCTTTTTGCAGATTATCGTGAGATGGAGGGAGTACATGTAATGATTCTTGTAAAATGGAGTTGACTTTGACTCCTCCAATCACTCACTCACCTGTTAGTCTGATACGACAACTATCCATTCAAAATAGATAAGATTAGTTTAGTAGGTGAAAGTGAAACACAGAACAATTTTAAGTAATAAATATTTTTTTTAAAAAAAAGTCAACATCTTTCCATTCAAAATAGATAAGATTAGTTTAGTAGGTGAAAGTGAAACACAGAACAATTTTAAGTAATAAATATTTAAAAATAAAAAAAAAAGTCAACATCTTTCCTTATTTGCTGCCATTACATTTCAGCCTCAAAAAAGATATGCTTGAGAGAGAAAGATATGCCTTTACCTTTATTGTCATTTTCTCACTCCATTTCACATCAAATTATGCTTAGAGCATCTTCAACCCACTCTATTTTTCACACTATTTCTCTATTTTTTACATTATTCACAAGTTCAACTCACTCTATTTTTTATACTATTTTTGGTGTTTTGAACAGTATTACACCAAATTTGGTGTAACACTATTTATAAAACCAAATTTGGTGTCATACGTTTTTCTTTGCAATTTAGTTTCTCTACTTTTTTAAAATTACAAATATATATAAATTGAAGTAATATTTCCTCCGTCCCAAATATATATATATATATATATATATATATATATATATATATATATATATATATATATATAACTATAAAATATGAAATAAAAACATAACATCATTTATATAAAAACAAACATAAAACATTTATAAAAAAACATAAACTAGCATTACATAATAATAGAAAATTTACATTATTTTAATACAAACTAATAATAAAAACTTAGATAAATTAAACAAACAACAGTAGATAATAAAAACTTAAATAAATTAAATAAACACTAATTCTGAGGCTTAGCTAATAAATTTTATGTAATTTTAAATTTAGTTGTATTGCTTTGTATAATTATGTGTGATTTTTGTTTTGTAAGCTATTTTTTCTCAACTCTTTTGTTCCATGTAATATATGAATAATAAATTTGTTGTTTATTTATCTTTTATTTAAATTTTAAATTAATATTTATTACTTTAGTTTATTTAATAATATAATATTTTTTCAAAAATTATTAAATAATTTATTTAAAATTTTAATACCTCAATTAAAAGAGAGGGATTAATATGTAAGAATAATAAACTTTGAGTATTATTTGAGAAATAATGAAAGTGGTATAAGGATGAGATGGAAGGAATATTCTTTTTGATACAAAATTTTGTGTTATGGGTTGGAGAGAAAAAAAAAAAATGATGTAAAATATAGTGCAAAATTGCACCAAATATAGTGTAATGGGTTGGAGATGCTATTGTACAACTTAGATATACATTGAAGCAATATGTGAAGAGCTAATATTACTATGAAAAGTATTACTACCTCCGTCTCAAAATAGATATAATTTTGATGATCAATAGCAAATTTAAATTATTATTTTTTTGAAAATTCATTTTGGGAGTAAGAATGTTAAAAAAAAAAAAAAGAGGATTTGACCAATAATCCCCTCATCCAAACGAAAACGACCAATAATAACAGACATTTTTGAAACTTGCCAATAATTCCTTCAAAAAGAGGATTTGACCAATAATCCCCTCATCCAAATGAGTAAAAAAATATATTTTTTTTCGTGGGGGGTAGGGGGTAGGCAGGGGTCTTTTAAAAAAAAAATTGTGGGGGTGGGGGTGGGGGGTAGGCAGGGGTCTTTTTAAAAAAAATTCGTGGGGGAGGGGGGGTAGGGCAGGGGCTGGATGGGGGGGGGAGGTAGGCAGGAGTCTTTTAAAAAATAAAAATAAAAATTAGTGGGGGTGGGGGGTTGGGGGTAGGTGGGGATGGGGGTGGGGTAGGGCAGGGGGTAGTGGTGATTTGGGTTTGGGGGTATTTTGGTCAAAAAAAAAAAATTTGAATTTGTTGGGTATGCATGTTTTAACCCTCCTATTTTGTATTAGATTTGATTGATACCATAACCTCTTGTCTATTTTAAGGACTTTAGGACCCTATGTAATGAAGCTTAGACTTCAATTTTTTAGCTAAGTCCATTTTATAGAATAGGTTAATCTTAGGCTTGAAGACTGGCACAAGACTCATTGGAAGCAAGGTTGCAGATCCTGCAGTATTCAAAACCGCCCTATGAACCGCACTTGTAAACCGCAAGTGTAGCTCTACCTTGAATCTGCCTATTGAACCAACCGCATGCAACCGCCCTTGAACCGCACCTGTGCGGTTCTATGGCGTGCAACCGCATCCATGCAACCTCCTGGTGTAGCAAAACCGCACATTCCTAACCGCGTCTCACCAACCGCATCCAATGATTGGCTACTTGAAGTGAACAACTTTTTATCCGTTGGAATCCACGTCAGCAATATCAAAAGTCAACCACCATATCTTGTCACGTGATTCAATGTCAGAAAAGATCTGCAAGGATCTTGAAAAGATGACAGGTGTCCTAACCTCATTGCTTGCAATGAGCCCGATCGCCTTTACCTGCAAAGCAGCTGTACCAAAGGACAAAAGTGGTTCTTTGTGGACCAATAGGATTGCATCAAGTACTGTCCTTACAACAGATGTATCCAACGGCTAGTTTCTTGATGCTTGGGTATAAATACCCCCAATCTTCACCATTTGAAGATTGCTAGAAAAATTTGAAAGTACTGTGTTCATAGAAGCTGAAGCTCTGCCCAGAAATTATTCAACCCTTTGAATCTTCATCTTCATACTTCAAGAAATATTCCTAGCCCAGAAATCAAGCCTTAACACATTCAAGAATCATTGAGCTCTACATCTCACAGCTTTAAAGAGCCTTGATCTTGTTTCTCACACACACACCTCTCTTGTCTAAACACATAGTTTATTCATTTGAGATACACTGGTTATAGTTTTGGATTTGTTCTTCATAGAAAAGATTTTATTGTACTTTGTAATCTCACAATACTTAATATAAAATCTCTCTTAGAAATCCAAGACTAACCATCTTGGTAGTGGACGTAGATCGTTTATCGATTGAACCACTCCAAATAGCGTGTTCTTACTTTCTGCATTTATATTTCTTGTGCTTGCGAATTATTTATCTTTGTCTCTGTTTGATCTTTATTTAGCTATCCATTATTGTGAAATAGTGTTTGGAGTTAACAAAGTCAAAACCACACGTGTTTGTAAAGCTGCACTTCCCAAAACCGCACCACCAAAACCGCATTTTACAAACCGCCTCTCAAAACCGCTTTACACTCTATTATTCAGCTGTGCATTTTACACTATCACTTGCAGTCTATTATCAACCGCAAGAGGATTTTGTAAGCAAGAGGTTCGATCTTTAAAAGAGGGCGAAAAATTTTAAAGCTATTCACCCCCTCTATGTATTTTCACCCTTGTTGCCACCTTTGGGACCAACAAGTGGTATCGTAGCAAACACATTTAAAACCACTTTGTTTTCAAGCTTAACGGCTTGTGTGCCGATTCCGATATGGCAACCTCAAAGACAATGACTACCGTTAACTATTCACACATTCCAATGTTGGATGAAGACCACTTTGACATACGGAAGTGCCGAATGCTTATTCATTTGGAAACCATAGATGAAATCTTTGGTGGAGTGCGTGATCAATGGCCCTCTAATTCCAATGAAGGCTAACACCGATGCAACCACCAATGTTGAAACTCCAGAGGTCAAAAAGCCAAAAGATGAGTGGTCGGATGAAGAGAAAGAATAGTTGCCTTGGACGGCAAGGCGAGGTTCATCATTTACGGAACCCTCCCGTATCAACTCTACGAGAAAGTGATGTACCTCAAAACCGCAAACGAGATGTGGGATGCCATAGAGAGCTACCTCGAAGGTGATGAAGAGTGCAAGGAAAACAAATTATACACTTTGTTGAAAGATCCTACAACAACTTCAACAGAAAACCCAACGAAACCTTGCGTCAAACCTACGATCGCTATGTTGAGGTAGTTAATGCTTGTAGATCTCTTGGTAAAACTTTAACCGATAAGGAAATCAATATGACTTTCCTATCTGCTTTAGGTCCTAGATGGGTAAATAAGGCTACCTCTCTAGAAGACTCCAAAGTATTGGGTACTTGGTCATTAAGTAACTTGTATGCCAATCTTAGAGTCTATGAACTTAAACTAAATCATATTGAAGAGATAGAAGGAAAAACCAAATCGCTTTCTATGCGTAGTGGAACATGAAGAGAAACCATCCACATCCAATCAAACCACTTTGATCCTTCCATATCAACCTCATCACTCATCGAGATGGATGATGATGATTTTGCCATGTTTGTGAAAAGATTTCAAAAATTTAGAAAATCCTCAAAACCTTTCACAAAATCATTTTCAAAAGGCAAACCTCTGCAACATTTTCTAGGGCTGCAGATACAAAGAAGAAGAGTGACTTGGTATGCTACAAGCTGTAGGAAACCTGGCCACTTTGCATCCGAGTGTCCACGGCCTAAATATGAATATATGAAAAAGAAAACTTTTCCTTGAAATTTTCTCATCGTAAGGGAATGGTTCTGAGGAGAAAGAGAATTCCAAGGAATTAGCAACTTGGATTGAAAGCAGATTACGAGGATGGAAGTGACGGTGAAACCGAAGAGGTTAACCTACGCTTAGTTGCGAGCAACGCCCGATGACTCGGATTCTGAATCATTTGAGTTGCATGATATGGAGGAAAAGGAGGTTTTTGCAAAGCTTCCAAATTATAAATTGGATGATGATATTAAACTTACTCCTAGCGTTAAGATAGGAAATTGTTCGTATTCACGTCCCATTTTCTCATCTAAAACTGCTCCACCTTCAAAAGCTATTCCAAAGAAAATTTTGAAAAAGGTGGTGGAAGAGGTTTCTCCCATGGAACATGAAAAGATGTTCAAGGAAGCTGAAATGGTGATCCATCAATTCTCAAATCTTAAGAAAGCCTTAAGCTTAGCTCATGATGAACTTAATGCGTACAAGACGGAGAAAGCGTGATGAGGTGCGAAATTTCTAATCTTAAGGACCAAATCAAACAGATGACTCCTCTTCTTGATCAAAACCGCATCCTTGAAACTAAGGTTGCCGCACTTCAACTTCGGGAATGATGACTTGGTAACCCAAATCGATGATCGCCAAAAGATTATTGATTCGTGGCTCAAGTCTCAATCCACCAAGGATAAAATCTTGGACTTCCAAGTTCCTCCTGGAACTAAGGATGGTCTAGGGTTTGGATCTGAGGAAGAGGAGAAGTGTGCATCCTCGAGTGAAAAGGATGAGGAATTTCTAGAACTAACTAAAGAAATTCCCAAGGGAAGCATGCTAAAGGAAAGGGTAAAGGAAGACAAGTAAATTATGTCTACCCTAAAGGAAAGCAATATGGGAAGAATTACGTGTTAAAACCTAAGAATTACGTGGAAGCACTGAAGAGGAAATGGCTTATGGAATTGGTAGAATCCCTACTCCAACGCTTACGGTGGAAAAGGCGGTTCTGCTAACTCCCGTGTACGACCGCGCTTCTTCTTCGACCGCTCCTCCTGCCTTCAAAAGCAGGAATAGCGTTCCCGTAAAATACGTGGTCAAACCAAAGCCTGTTCCCTTCGTATCTGGAATGTTAGCCGGAACCGCACCTCCCAAATCGCTTCCTTGTCCTAAACCGCATGCAACTCCTAAGAAGAGTAAGGAGTTAGTAAAACCTCATGAAGCTTGTAGCTATTATAAATGTTACGTGTGTGATGGTTTAGGTCACAAGGCTGCAGAATGCCTTTTGCGGTTCACATCGATGCCAGGAAGAGCAAACCTCCTTACGTCAAACAGGTGTGGGTCGTAAAGGGTTGCTAACTTCAGGATCCTAGGAATAAAGGGGGACCTCGTTCTTAATGTTTACATTTCGGGTCCTCTGCTTCATGGCCGGTCACTCCAAGGATAATGAATGGTATCTTGACGGTGGCCGCTCAAGACATATGATTTGGAGATAGATCATTACTTGAAGATGTCGTTGAAGCAAGTGGTGCATACTGTAACCTTTGGTGATAACAACAAAGGCAAGACCATTGGATATGGTGTGATAAGGAGAGGAAACCTAACTATTGAGAAGGTTTCTCTTGTCGATGGACTCAAGCACAACCTCCTTTCAATTTCTCAATTTTGCGACAAAGGAATGCTTTGCAACTTCACGTCATCAAATTGCTTTATCAAAGATAGCATTTCCGGCGTCACCCTACTCACAGGGATTCGTAAGAGTAATATTTACATTATTGATCTAAATTCTGCATGTAGTATTACTAATCTCTGTTTTGTAGCTAAGAATGTGAGCGAAAATAGTTGGCTATGGCACAAGAGGTTGAGCCACTTGAACTTCAAGTATCTTGCAAAGATTGGTAGGGAAAACCTCGTTCGTGGTTTACCCAAAGTGGCTGACCACCATCCAGGAGAAATGCGGTGCATGCCGGCAGTAAGCATCCGCGTCGTCTTTCACCAGCAAGACCGCTCCATCAACTTCAAGATGCTTACAGCTTCACATAGATTTGTTTGGACCCGTAACCACCGGCATTGGAGGAAATAGATATACTTTAGTGGTGGTGGATGATTACTCAAGATATACGTGGGTTGAGATGATGATTTCCAAAGATGATTGTTATGAGATTCTCACCGCACTATTCAGACGGCTCCAAACTCAAAAAGAAGATGACATCGTTAGTGTTCGATCAGATAATGGAACAGAATTCAAGAACAACGGTGTTGCTCAGTATTGTGATGACCATGAGATTGATCACAATTTTTTCCACACTGGTGTTCCACAACAAAATGGGGTTGTGGAAAGGAAGAATAGGACGTTGATTGAGAATTTGGAAAGACAATGATATACGAAGCGAAGCTACCTCGGTATTTTTGGGTTGAAGCAATCAATACCGCATGCTTCACTCGTAACCGCTCCCTCATCAACAAAACCTATAATAAGACTCCCTATGAGCTTTGGCGAGGAAGAACCCCCAACATTGCATTCTTCAAGATCTTTGGCTGCAAATGCTTTGTCCTCTACAACGGAAGAGAAAATAGAGGTAAATTCGGAGCCAAGGCCGACGAAGGTATTTTTGTTGGGTATGCTAAACATTCTAAAGCTTTTCGTGTTTTCAATAAAACTAGTTTAAAAATAGTAGAGTCTGTCCATGTTACTTTTGATGAGCATTCTCTCCTTGAGCCACATTTGGCTCCAAATGTTGCGATGATTTTGTTGAGCATAATGAACCGGGTGAACCATCTCAAACCGCACCCGCACCTCAACCGCAAAATCCGGCACCCTCAATGAAATTCCCCAAAACCGCAATTTTGAAACCGCACCTGAAGATCCCTCTCCGGATGCAACTCCAAGGAAGAAGAAGTTGAGAATTCCCCTATCCGGCTTATAGAACCTCTTCGTCAACTAACCTTCCATGACTTATTTGAAGGATCTAACGATGTTCCAATTGAAGATCTTGACAAACCTCGATCCAACGACTTACCCCCGGAGGTTCGTGAAGTCGGCAGTCACCCCCTCACTAATGTGATTGGTGATTCTGTTTTCCGGTGTTCAAACAAGGAGATCAAATTATGACGAGCATACTTCTCTTTTATCTCAAGTTGAACCCAAGAAGATTGATGAAGCACTCCAAGATTCCAGTTGGGTTGTTGCTATGCAAGAAGAACTCAACCAGTTTGAAAGATGCAAGGTCTGGACTTTGGTGCCTAGACCTCAGGATCAAGGAGTGATAGGAACTAAGTGGGTATTTAGGAATAAGATGGACGAGAATGGAAGCATCACTAGGAATAAAGCAAGGTTGGTTGCACAAGGATATAGGCAAGAAGAAGGAATTGATTATGATGAAACCTTTGCTCCGGTTGCAAGATTGGAAGCTATCGAGAATCTTCTTAGCCTACACCTCTTTTAAGCGTTTCAAGTTATATCAAATGGACGTAAAGAGTGCATTCCTCAACGGCGACTGCAAGAGACCGTGTATGTTGCCCAATCCCATGGATTTGAAGACTCCAAATTTCCCAATCATGTCTACAAACTCCAAAAAGCTTTGTATGGACTTAAGCAAGCTCCAAGGGCATGGTATGAGACTCTTTCTAAATTTTTACTAGAAAAGGGATTTAAACGTGGTAAAATTGATACAACTCTTTTTATTGCCAAATATAATGAGCATACTTTACTTGTTCAAATTTATGTCGATGATATTATTTTTGGTTCTACTAATGAGTTACTTTGCAAGCGTTTCGAAAAGCTAATGAAAAGCAAGTTTGAGATGAGCATGATGGGAGAATTAACATTCTTCCTCGGGCTTCAAATCAAGCAATGCGAAGAAGGTATCTTCATCAGCCAAGCCAAGTACACCAAGGAGTTAATAAAGAAGTTTGGATTAGAAAATGCTAAAGCATATGATACTCCTATGGCCACCGGCAATAAGCTAGATAAGGATCTCAAAGGTAAGAAAGTTGATCAAACTTTATATCGAGGTATGATCGGCTCATTACTTTACTTAAGCGCTAGTAGGCCGGATATCATGTTTAGTGTACGTGTATGTGCTCGCTATCAGCGAGATTCTAGAGAAGCACATCTTATTGCAGTCAAGCGTATAATCCGTTATTTATCTGGAACCACTAACCTTGGACTTTGGTATTCCAAAGATTCGAACTTCGATCTTGTAGGTTATTCAGATGCAGATTATGCAGCTTGTACTATTGACAGGAAAAGCACTAGTGGTACTTGTCATTTCCTCGGGAATAGACTAGTTGCTTGGGCCAGCAAAAAGCAAGCTTCAGTTTCAGTGTCAACCACAGAGGCTGAGTATATTCTTCTTGGTAGTTGTTCTTTGTCAAATCCTTTGGATGAAGCAGCAGTTGGTAGACTATGGAATCCATGAAGGGAATTGCCCCATCATGTGTGACAACACTTCAACTATTTCAGTCTCCAACAACCCTGTCATGCATTCCAAGACCAAGCATATTGATATCAAGTATCATTTCCTCAAAGACCATGTGGAGAAGAGGAATATCCATTTAGAGTACGTGGGGACAGACAACCAGATTGCTGACATCCTCACAAAGGCTCTTGACTCCAAGAGGTTTTCTTTCCTCAGAGGAGAAATGGGTATGCTTGAACTTAAATAAATTCCATTCTTTTTATTAACTAACTTGGTTGTTGAGTATAGTTTCAATTCCACTGTTGAACCGCGTGTACCAAACCGCAAGGATTCTCAAACCGCACTGCAGCCAACCGCTTCACTTAAAACCGCATGCTGCAGTTCAACCGCTTGATCTCAACCGCAGTTCAACTTGGAGTATTTTCTATCTTTACTTTTACTTATAGTTATTTAAAAAAAAAAAATCAAATTCCTTTTTATTTATTTTTCAGTCCTTCTTTTTTCTTTAAGGGTTTATTTGCAAATGTTTTCCCACGAAAATTTAAATTTTGAGAGCATTTAATGCAAAGGGAACATTAGCATTAAATGGCCTTCATGTCAGCCGTCATTGGTTGATGTGTGAAGCTGAAAGGGTGCTAATTTGCAATGATTCACTGAGTTGGTGAAGCTAATGTGTCCTTTCATCTGCCAAACCCTAATCTTTTCCTATAAATAGAAGACACAACTCACCTTTTCAAACTTTTCACTGTCTTCTTCCTCTGTCATCGTACTATCTGTCAGAGTTCACCAAACTTATTCTTCATATCCTCATAAATTTCTAAGTCTCTCTTCATCAATGGCTCCCAAACCCATTGAAGACATGGTATGATTTCTTAAACTTTAATCCTCTTACTTTTCTGCAAACATACTTGGTTAACTTGCTCATATCCGCCATTGATGAACCTTTTAAGCTTCGAACACCATAACCTAACTTTTGTTCATATGTTCTTCATTTCTTAACCATTTTGCATGAAATTTGTTGGGTTATGTTCGGAATCTTGACTAGATTAGGATTATATACTTTATTTTATGATCAATGATCATCTAGGACACTGATTTTGAACTTTTGAAGATTTGTGTTTCGAAAACCCACTTTATGATTTGCTCATTTTAAGGTGATTACGAGTAAAGTAGATAACTTTATTGTTATATTAGTAATCTACTGCTCAATGTGATCATTTTGACATGTTATTTGTTCATTTTGGTTAACTTTTTCAAAATCTTGGTTCTTGATGTTCTTCGTGTTCTTCATACACTCAAGTTACTGTTCATCATCTTTTTCAGAAAGTTTTTATGTTTTGGTTTGCCCTAACTTTTAATCTTGTTTTTCCATACTTAGAAAATTTCTGAAAAATTTGCCTATATTGCTTGTTTGAACCGCATCATTCATGGAACCGCATGTTATGAAACCGCACATATAATTACTTATGTTTGTTTCAAAACCGCATTGTTAAAACCGCATGTGTTTTTGGTTCCTCTACCGCAATCTCGGAACCGCATGACATGTTTTCAAAACCGCATATTCTTTTGAAACCGCATGCTAAAATTACTTAAGTATTACTAAGTATATAGGCTGGACACCATAACCTTCCTCTCTAAGCACCGCTTGCAGTGTGGGATAATCTTGGATTACAATGCCACGTACTAAGTAAATATACTTTTGTATTTTTCTATTTGTTTTCCTACCTGTGTTCACAGTTTCCTTGAGGTTGGAAATTTTCATTTCCAAAACCGCACTATTGCCAACCGCATGTGTGCACCAACCGCATGGGGACTGTGATTGTGTTAAAGTGTTCTAACTTGTGTGTTTTATTTGTAGAATACCAAGTATTTCCTGCCAGGTTGGGAGATAAATGAACCAGAGTTGCGGTCTGATGCTCTGGGAAGAGAGATGATGAGGAAGATGCAAGCTTCTGGAATCCTTCCCCTTTTCAACAAAAATCAAACCTATACCATCCCCTCCTTCATTGACCAATTTTATGAAACCGCCTGTGAAGGGGAGACTGAGCTTTCGATGGTTCCAAGATTCCTAACTTGGTGGGAGTTGTAGAAGAATTCGAGTATCCATTGACTATTTGGATATCGTGGAGTACTTTTGGTTTCCATGTGTCCGGTGCTCCGGTTGAGGTTTCCCAAGAAGTCCAGGATGCTACTTGTTCTACACCGACCGGAAAGGCTGGATTCTCTTACCGGCAATTACAAGACTACGCCCGGAAAGATTTTGGTGAGCCGATGAGCCACCTGTGCTACCTAGTTGGGAAGTCGGTTTGTGGGAAGACTGAAACCATAACAATTTCACCTCTCATCAACGGCAATACCGTCTTTGTGCCATCTACAACGGCATGAAACTTCATTGGCCTAAGATCTTGATGAGAGAGCTTGCCGCCGGCATAGATGCATGCATATCACCAAGGTTAAGAATGAGAAGATAAGGTGGAGACCTTTTGGAAGAGTGCTAACCGCAATCTTTGGGAACTATCAACATCTGGAGGAGCTCAGGAGTGCCACCCTGCATTATCTATCCACCTGGGGATTGGAAGAATCCTTTGGCCTCAAGGCAATGCACTCATTCAGACGCTCTTTTGGGAATGATGATTATAAGGCTCTTTATGATGCTGATACCTCTAAGGATAAGGAGCTCTATGTTGAGATGACTCCTGCTACTGCCTCAACCGCTCTGGGAAAAGCAATAAAAAAGGCATCAAGGAAGAGAAAGGCCCCTGCAGAACCGCTCCCTAAGCCAACCTCAACCGCACCCTCTAAACCGCGTGGTTCAGCTGATGCAGGCCCAAGCCAAAAGAAACCAAGGAAAGAGAAAGAGAAAAAGAAAATGTCCCTCATTGATGAGGATGAAGAAGAGGAAGAGGATAACTCCATTCCTCCACCGGTGGCCGTGGCTAAGAAGGCCAAACAGACTCAGATTGATCTGGCCCAAATGACTGATGAGGAGCTGACAATCTTCTACAAAGCTGAGTTTGAGAGATTGGAAAGAGAAAGAGCTGAGAGGGAAGCTAACAAAGGAAAGTCAAAAGATCCAATTCCCCAACCGCCTCCTTCAAAACTGCCCCAAACCCAAACACTTATTCCAACACCACCTCACTCTCCAAACCGCTCCCATCATTCCTCACCAGCCAAACCCTATCACCTAAACCGCTCTCTCCTCCTCAACCGCAAAGAGATGCAACCGTCGGGGGAGAAACCAAAAAGGGTTAAGCGGATTGCCCTTAAAAGAACACCATCCAAAGGCCCCAAACGCTTTTGCAACGTGTTTCCAAACAACCTACCCCACCTTCATCCCCTTCATCCTCTTCACATTCCTCATCCCAATCCACTTCTAAATCTCATTCTTCCTCCTATCAATCCAAATCACCAACTCCCTCACCTCAGAAAACAAACCGCTCCCCATCTATCCAAAATTCAAACCGCGCCCAATCACCACCTTACTCACATCACACTCCAGCCATCTCTATTTCAAACCTTAACCGCGACAAAACACCATCCCCTAACCGCGTCAATACTCCTCCACCTTCTGAACATTCCCCCCAACATAAATCTCCTACTCCTGACCGCCTTCCAACCCCACCTCTTCAAACCTCTCCCATTCCACAAACTTCACCTACTCAACAGAAATCCCCTTCTGTTGAAGTTCACACCACCAGTTCATCCTCAAATTCCAACCCTATAACTTCTGCTATTCCAAATGTTATCATTCCACCTCCTCCAACCGCACCTATCTCAACCGCACCAATCCCCTCAATACCTATCCCAACCGCTTCTATCCCTTTACCCCAAACACAACCAATTCCTCCATCAACCACTTCACCTTTCACAGTCCCTGCCAGCCGCCTTTTCCAAACCCTTCTGAATCCTTTATCTCAAACCGCTCCTACAACCCAATCTCAACCGCCTCCCTCATTTACCCATATCCCTTCAACCTCAACCGCACCTCCAACCGATTACTCCCAAATTCTTTCAACCCTTAATCTTATCCAAGGCCAACTTCTCTTAAACCAAGGCCACATGATCAAGCTAACCGCTTCAAATGCCGCTCTTGAGGCCTCCAATAATTCCCTAACCGCTTCCAACCAAACCCTTCTAGCCAAGGTGGATGCTCAAGCCCTAGAATTGGCAAATCTTAAATCCTTTTTGATTGATACCATTAAGGGGGAGAGAAGTTCCTCTATCCAAACCGCTGAAGCTGTTAAAACCGCAGCTACAGAGTGTTTTCAGGGCTTTAAAGAAGATCTTGCCCGAGGAGTGCTTAGTGCCATGGGTGATGCTGTTTCAAAAACCCAACTTCATGAAATGCTCACAAATCTTTCCAATGAGTTTGTCACCTCCACCAACACTGCACTAATTGCTTTCATGAAGACCCTCCAAGAAACCCAACCGCAAAGAAGCCTCAACCTCTCGCTCCTTCCCAAACCGCTCTAGATGACTTGCGGTGAAAATTTTCTTGAACCTGGACTCCCTTAAAGATAGAATAAATGTTGATCTCAACATAGTGGGAGACAGTATCAAAGAGCAAGTAAGGAATTTTGATGATGATATCTCCTTCAGATTTGAGAACCTCAAAGCAGGCTTCAACCTCAAGCTAGACAACTCCATCAAGGAATTGAAGTCCAACTGAATGTGACTTGTTGATGCGGAACCGCTTAGAGATGCTCTCTCTACTCAAACAGTAGCTATTCGGGATGAGATCTTCACATTCTACAATTCCTTGAAGGCACGCATTGAAGGATTCACTACTCGGATCAAGGAAAGTGTTGATGGAAACACTAGACTGCTTGATGCTGTTGGAACCGCCGTCGCTGATTCAGAACCGCACTACGAGCTGAGACTACTCTTGCAGACAGTGAAGACCTCAGAGCCCTCGGAAGAAATATCGAGGTGAAAGCTCGGCCTTCGGACCTTCCCGAACCGCACTCGCCAAAGAAGAAGTCAATCAACCAAGAGAGCAAGCACGCCATCAACATCAACCGCGCCATCATCAACCGCATCATCAACCGCGGCATTAGGATTTCTCATTTTGTAATTCCTTTATCCTTTTTCTGCTGAACTCCTTTTTGATTTGTTGGACCACACTCCATGTAATTTTTGTCCAACTTTCTTTTGTTTTTGAAACCTTTGTATTTTGCTTCTCTACCATTGTAAGTGTAACCGCATTGGTAGTAATGAAAAATGCATCATTGGTTCCAAAACCTTGTTCATATCAAACTACTTGTTTGTAGAACAATGAAATCTCTTATGGTTTATAAACTCATTCAAATATTTTCTAACTTAAAATCAGTATTTTGAATTGATGTTTAAACATTCAGTTTGAACCGCACTTTGAACTTAAACTCACAATTTCTTAAGTGCCTTTGAATGCATTTCTATACTTTCCACATTGTAAGTTTTCATCTTTTAGAAAGTATAGAAATCTATAGCTTAAGCTAAGTGTGTGCATTGACTTGGGACATGAATTACCATGTTAATTCTTATGGACATGTTCTTACCAAGTACAATGTTTGCTTTTGTTATAGTAGGTAATGGCATCAATCAAATAGGGGGAGATTGTTGGGTATGCATGTTTTAACCCTCCTATTTTGTATTAGATTTGATTGATACCATAACCTCTTGTCTATTTTAAGGACTTTAGGACCCTATGTAATGAAGCTTAGACTTCAATTTTTTAGCTAAGTCCATTTTATAGAATAGGTTAATCTTAGGCTTGAAGGCCGGCACAAGACTCATTGGAAGCAAGGTTGCGGATCCCGCGGTATTCAAAACCGCCCTATGAACCGCACTTGTAAACCGCAAGTGTAGCTCTACCTTGAATCGCCTATTGAACCAACCGCATGCAACCGCCCTTGAACCGCACTGTGCGGGTTCCTATGTGCAACCGCATCCATGCAACCTCCTGGTGTAGCAAAACCGCACATTCCTAACCGCGTCTCACCAACCGCATCCAATGATTGGCTACTTGAAGTGAACAACTTTTATCCGTTGGAATCCACGTCAGCAATATCAAAAGTCAACCACCATATCTTGTCACGTGATTCAATGTCGGAAAAGATGCAAGGATCTTGAAAAGATGACAGTGTCCTAACCTCATTGCTTGCAAATGGAGCTCGACGCTTTACTGCAGCAAATTTGTATCAAAGGACAAAAGTGGTTCTTTGTGGACCAATAGGATTGCATCAAGTACTGTCCTTACAACAGATGTATCCAACGGCTAGTTTCTTGATGCTTGGGTATAAATACCCCCAATCTTCACCATTTGAAGATTGCTAGAAAAATTTGAAAGTACTGTGTTCATAGAAGCTGAAGCTCTGCCGTAAATTATTCAACCCTTTGAATCTTCATCTTCATACTTCAAGAAATATTCCTAGCCCAGAAATCAAGCCTTAACACATTCAAGAATCATTGAGCTCTACATCTCACAGATTTAAAGAGCCTTGATCTTGTTTCTCACACACACACCTCTCTTGTCTAAACACATAGTTTATTCATTTGAGATACACTGGTTATAGTTTTGGATTTGTTCTTCATAGAAAAGATTTTATTGTACTTTGTAATCTCACAATACTTAATATAAAATCTCTCTTAGAAATCCAAGACTAACCATCTTGGTAGTGGACGTAGATCGTTTATCGATTGAACCACTCCAAATAGCGTGTTCTTACTTTATGCATTTATATTTCTTGTGCTTGCTAATTATTTATCTTTGTCTCTGTTTGATCTTTATTTAGCTATCCATTATTGTGAAATAGTGTTTGGAGTTAACAAAGTCAAAACCACACGTGTTTGTAAAACTGCACTTCCCAAAACCGCACCACCAAAACCGCATTTTACAAACCGCCTCTCAAAACCGCTTTACACTCTATTATTCCGCTGTGCATTTTACACTATCACTTGCAGTCTATTATCAACTGCAAGAGGATTTTGTAAGCAAGAGGTTCAGTCTTTAAAAGAGGGCGAAAAATTTTAAACAGCTATTCACCCCCCCCTCTAGCTGTATTTTCACCCTTGTTGCCACCTTTGGGACCAACAGAATTTCATTGCCAAAGGAATTGGCCATTCCTCCCATATATGGAGGGAATGGCAAATTCCTTCCATGAATGGAATTGGACATCCCAACGGAATGAAGATTTTAAAAAACCTTCAACCAAACATGCCAAAGGATTTGGGGGAATGGAATTGGGCATTCCATTCCCCCACTTTACCTCCGACCAAACGCCTCCTTATAATTTTAACATATTTACAAAAAAATCAATCATTAACTTACTATTCCTCCTACTCATTCTCTCTCCTACTAAAAAACCATTCATTAACTTACTATTTCTCCCACTCATTTTCTCTCCTATTAAATATTTTTAACTTTTACATTCTCTCTCCTCTATTCTTCTACCCACTTTCAATTTTTTATTCGTTTTTTTTAAATTTTCCTAAAAACCGTGAAATACTCCACTAGGACCCTTGGTCTGGGACGGAGGGAGTATTAATTAAAATAAAATTACAAAGAGGGGGACAACCAACCTTACCCTTTTATAAATAAGGGGGGACATTTAGGAGCCTTTACCTCAACCTAACTATTACAATTAAATAAAAATAAACCTAATCTAATTAAAATAAAAATTAATCTAAAACATCATTCATTAATCACTACTTTTCATGGAGTCCTCGACATCGTATTGATATCTTGGATCCAATAGATCCTCATTATAAGGCAAGTCTTGTTGTCTTTTTTTCGCTCTAATCCAACCGTCAAGTAAAAATTGATGTTCCAAATTTTCACTTGTTAGTTGGGAACGTCTTTCATCCAAAATATTTCCACCAACGCTAAATGTCGATTCAACTGCCACCGTTGAAGCGGGAGAGGCTAAGACTTCTTTAGCAACTATGGAAAGTATAGGATAAATGTCTTTCCTTTTTGACCACCATTGTAAAACATCAAATTCATTTGAATTTGGGTCTTGGTTTAGTTCAAAGTTTGTAGTGAAATAAGTTTCTAACTCCACGGGAATGTTTGATGATGATGAAGATGAACCTCGAGAAGGACCACATTTTTTACTATACAAATTTGCAAAAAAAACTATACGGATCCCACTAGTAAAACTTTGTTGAGAAGTAGAGAAATCATCTTCATGTTGTTAGCTTTGAGAAGTGTTTCCATATAAGGCATTATACTCATTAAAAAGGTTAATCAAATCATTTTTTATGTCATGAACAATAATTGACGGAAGCTCATTACTACCGTCACCATCGGGATATAATTTCATATAATAATAAGTTATAATGCACTCTAAATCATCTAATTTAATTCGGGGATCATATAACTTTGCAACCAAGAAAAGAGACGGAATAGTGTCAAAATATTTAAGCCACTTTTGTGTCATGTTAAAAATGCATTCTTTTAAAATATGACATTCTTTTAAATTGTCAAAAATAATAACAATTGCAACACAACGCTCTAGCACCAAAACGGAAGTTGGATAATAAACTCCCGAAAAAGTCAAAGTAGCGGTATTAAAAATCTTTAACAATTCACATAAATTAATGCATGCATTCCAATGATAAGTAAATAAATAGAGGTTCATGATAGCCAATTGACATAAAAATTGCATTAGGAGATCTTTATAAGCAAAACCATCAGTTAACATTTTGTAGGTGAAATTCCACTAGTTGAAACATTGTAAGTAAAATATTTGTCCGACACACTTTTACTTCTTAAAAATCTTATCCATTTTTTTGTATTAGAATTTTTTTTTTTTAGAAATAAATTGAATACATCATCTAATTGGCTTAACATAAGTTTTTAATGCATCTAAACCATCTCCAACACATAAATTAATTATATGACATAAACATCTGATATGAAAAAACTTACCCCCAAGTGAGGGTTGACAAACGGTAATTAAATCGGGTAAACTAGCCGTATTAGCACTTGCGTTGTCAAATGAAATAATAAATATTTTATTTAAAATACCATACTCAAGAAAAATCTCAAGCAATTTCGCACAAATATTTTTCGCGAAATGCGGTGGCTCAAAATCTTTGTAAGCAATTAATCTTTTTTGGATTTTTCATGAATTATCTATCCAATGGCAAGTAACGCCCAAATAAGTATTTCTTTGCCAATAATCACACCAACCATCGGCACAAATTGAAACTTTATTTTCTAAATTTGATAAAACACCAATTAAATCATTTTTATATTTTTTTCACCACTCTAGTGATATCACGTACGAGATTCGTACGTGGTACTCTCGTGGCGGCGGGGTTTAAAGAAAGGCGAGCAAAATTTTCATAAAAACCACAATCCGTAAAATTAAAAGGAAGGCCTTTAACGCAAATAAATTTGACTAGTTCATCCCTATAAACCCATTTATCAAATTTAAAAAGGACAAAAGGGGAAGACGAACCTTGTGCACCCGAACCCGAACTACGTTGTTGATATTGTAATTGAGTTTACGTAACGGAAATGCCAAGTTTCTCGGGTTGTTTTGATGTCGTATGTCCGTTGAGCGTCTCATGCCCTCCGTCTCTTTTAAATGAGTAAGACGCGGTACAATAGTTTCAAAATGCTTGAAGATTATAATCATCATCGGCATTAATTTTTCTTTTGGTGAAATGGATGGCGAAGGTATCGGATTTCGGCTCTCTTTCTCTAGGAGGTTGTCGTTGTCCTCCACCCCGACCACCTCCTCTAGTAGCTCGGCTGCCCCTACCACTCCTAGTATTACCACTTTCAATTTTAACTTGTTCTTCCTCATTTTGTTGAATATTTGGATTTTGATTATCAAAATCATCGTTGGGGGAGGAAGAACCAACATGTGACTTGCCTAAATTGCTTCTCCTTTGATTTCCAGCCATTTGTTTAAGATAAAATGAAGTTTGGAAACGAAACGGAGCTTAAAAATGGATGAAAATGAAGAAAAATACTAATTTTGTTAGAAAACTAACTGAAAATGGGATAATATTTAACTGAAAATTGGATGAGAGTAAGAGAATATGTGAATATTTGAGAGTAGAAGAGAAAGAGTAGAGAGAAATAATGTGGAAATAAAATGAAAGGAGGGAGGTGATATTTATAGTTAGTTTTAATTAGTGAAAATGTTTTTTTTGTTAGATCCGTTAGGACCGTTAGGCTGGAAAGGGGGGACATGAGGGAGACCGGCGCTGGAAGCCAGGCGGCCAGGAAGGAAACTAGTCGTTGGAGGTGAGGCGGCCCAACCGGCCAACGCGGCAACGCCACGCGGCCCACGCCCAACCCGCCCAAGTCCCAACGGTCATATGACCGTTTGAAATTGATTTGAAAAAGACGGTTTAGCCGGTTGATTAGGGCTGTTACGCGAATCAAACATGCTTGGGCTTGGTTCGGGCTCGGCTTGTAAAAGCTCGAGCTCGAGAAGGCTCGAGTCTAACTAGAGCTCGACCCGATTTTCAGGCTCGAATTTTTTTCGAGCCGGCTCGAGCTCGGCTCGTTTGTTCGGCGAGCTTTAATCGGGATCGACTCGTTTAAGCTCGAATCGGGATCGGCTCATTAAAAGCTCGAATAAAAATTTTCGCAAACGTTTCGAGCTCGAGACCGAGCTCGGCTCGATAAGCTCGACTCTGATTTCTTTATTATACTTTCATTTGTTTAGTTTTTTTCTAACATTTTTATATAACTTTTTGAAAAAAAAAACTTCAATACTAAAAAAAATTCAAAATATTTATTTCTACTCATTAAAAAATATAAAAAACTATACATTTATACATAAAAATTAAAGAATTTTACCCGTCCCTGATTTCTTTATTATACTTTCATTTGTTTAGTTTTTTCTAACTTTTTTTATATAACTTTTTGAAAAAAACTTCAATACTAAAAAAGTCCAAAATGTTTATTTCTATTCATAAAAAATAAAAAAATTATACATTTATACATAAAAAATAAAGGATTTTACCCGTCCCTGATTTCTTTATTATACTTTCATTTGTTTAATTTTTTTCTAACTTTTTTTATATAACTTTTTGAAAAAAACTTCAATACTAAAAAAAGTCCAAATTGTTTATTTCTATTCATAAAAAATAAATAAAAAAACTATACATTTATACATAAAAATTAAAGGATTTTATCCGTCCCTGATTTCTTTATTATACTTTCATTTGTTTAGTTTGTTTTCTAACTTTTTTTATAAAACTTTTTGAAAAAAACTTCAATACTAAAAAAAGTCCAAAATATTTATTTCTATTCATAAAAAATAAAAACAACTATACGTTTATACATAAAAATTAAAGGATTTTACCCGTCCCTGATTTCTTATTATACTTTCATTTGTTTAGTTTTTTTCTAACTTTTTTTATAAAACTTTTTGAAAAAAACTTCAATACTAAAAAAAGTCCAAAATGTTTATTTATATTCATAAAAAATAAAAAAAAACTATACATTTATACATAAAAATTAAAGAATTTTACCCGTCCCTAATTTCTTTATTATGCTTTCATTTGTTTAGTTTTTTTCTAAATTTTTTTAAATAAATTTTTGAAATTTACTTCAATACTAAAAAAAGTCCAAAATTTTTATTTCTATTCATAAAAAAACTAAACATTTATACATAAAAATTAAAGGTTTTACCCGTCCCTGATTTCTTTATTATCTTTCATTTGTTTAGTTTTTTTCTAAATTTTGTAGTGATAGTGGTGGTAGTAGTGGTAGTGGTAGTGGTAGTGATAGTGGTAGTAGTAGTAGTGGTAGTGGTAGTAGTGGTGGTAGTGGTAGTGGTGGTAGTGGTAGTGGTGGTAGTAGTAGTAGTAGTGGTGGTAGAAGTGGTAGTGGTGGTATCGGTGGTAGTAGTGGTGGTAGTAGTGATAGTAGTAGTGGTAGTAGTAGTAGTGGTAGTGGTGGTGGTGGTGGTAGTAGTGGTAGTGGTAGTGGTAGTGGTGGTAATGGTGGTGGTAGTGGTAGTGGTAGTCGTAGTAATTAGGAAGTTATATTTCATGACTTCATCCATCCATCCCTAACATAAATTGAACATTTTAAAATTATTACTCTATTTGTTTCAAAATAAATTTGAAAATCTGTCTCAAAATATATGACATTTTAAAATGTCATTCGAAAAGTATAAAATAAATAATAAATATTTTTCTTAGTTATTTATATTTTTTTTTATGTTTTTTGTAAGAATATAAAGAATTATGAAAAATCAAAATTGAAAAAAAATTATGTAGAGACAAAGACAAAGCTCGAGCTCGGCTCGTTTAGGCTCGAGAATTCGAATAAAAGCTCGAACTAAAGATCGTTTGAGTTCAGATTTTTTTAAAAATTTCGAGTTAAACTCGAGCTCGACTCGTTAAAGCTCGAGTTCGAGAAGCTCGCAAAAAAGCTCGCGAACAGCTCGCAAAAAAGCTCGCGAACAGCTCGAAACTCGTTTCGAGCCGAGCTCGAACAAATTTTTCAGACTCGAGCTCGAGCTCGAGCTCGAAAAAAGCTCGGCTCGTTAATTTTCGATACCTCAAAGCTTGGCTCGGCTCGTTTACAGCCCTAGCCGGTTTAACCGTCAGTTTTAACCGGCGGTTGACCGGTTTTCCATTTTTCCAAACCAAAACCGAACCTCCCTAAAACCGGTTCCGGTTAACCGTTTTGACCAGTTCCAAACCGGCCGATTAGCCGGTCCGGTTAAAAAAATGGCCACATCTACCGTAGGTGGGAGTTCTTGCGGCATCTAGATAATCAGTAACGTTAGTTAGATTAGAAGTAGTTGTTGTTGTTGTTGTATTCATTTTGAGAGTAGTTATTCTTTTTCATGCAACGCAGTTCTAATTAATTCTCTTCCATCCTTTCCCCACCCACATGTACTTAAATAAACATAGGAAAAATCATTGCGTACAACATTCCCTGCAACAGGTATAACACTGCAAGGCTAAAACTGAACCATAACTTTTCTTCCTTGACACTAAACATATACAGTTTCAATGAGCTAATTGTCCATTTAAGAAGGAAATATAAACAGCTGTCGCGACTTTTCGCCTTAACTTTCAGGAGATTCAGAGCTAAAATGGAAATATTCTCGAGGGAAATACGAGCAAACCCCAATCATATGACAAGTATGCATTATAAAGTGCAAATTCTTGGCCAACCACACAATTAGTACGGAAAATTTCAAAAAATTCCAGTGTTAATGGAACGGAAAATACATATTAACGATAATATGAAAAAATGAATCCAAAGGCAAGCTTTGTTTTTCCTAACTGGATCACTGGTCAAATTAATACGTAAAGAACAAATAAAAAAACCTGGTGGAGAATCACGAGAAGCAACCTATGATGTAGTGTGACTGAACAGAAGCCCAACTGATGATAACTTCAAAAAGATCACGAGAACCTCCAACAAGAATTGGATGGAGACCTATTTGTTATTTGATCACAAAATGGAGCAGGCCTTTCCCTTCTTTTTCTTCTGCTTTGGAGGCTGCAGCACAACTTTAATGGCAGCATCAAAAACACCCTTCACATTCTGTAAAAAACAACAAACAATATAATCAACAATTCCACTGTGTGTGTGTGACTAAATTTCTCATATAAAGACATGAAATTTGGGGGGGGGGGGGTATATATACTCCCTCCGTCCCACCTCAATGAAGAAAGCCCAAAATGGCAAAGTTTTTATACTATACCTCCCACTCATTCCCTCTCTTACTTTACTTGTATTCTCAAAACACCAATTCACTTACTATTCCTCCCACTCATTCTCTCTCCTACTTTACTTTTCATACTCACAACTCCTCTCTCCTACTTTACTTTTCCTTAATCACCGTGCTCAATAATTTGGTCCTCATTGAGGTGGGACGAAGGGAGTATATATTTATATATATAATATACATACCTGCTGCGATTTTGAACTACATTCAATGTAAGAGGGTGCTCCAATCAACTTCATTAGCTCCTCTCCCTAGTGTAGTCGAGATATTTACACACTTGAGAAGTAAGGATAAGATAACAGCATACTCATTCCTAGTAGTCTTTAGATATGCATTTAGCATATGTTACCTGGGCTGTAGAAATGGGCACTGCACCAGGATGGTCTATGAAGAACTGCTTATCATCTCGAAGATCTAAATTCATCAACAGTGGAAAATTGTAAAATATTAATAAAACTGTATTTCTGGAGGACATTAAACTATGAGAAGAATGATAGTGAGAGGACAACCCCAACCAGGGTACAAGATGCACACATATCCATATAAGCACGCCTCAGCTAGATTTCATGCAGGGGCATTAACAAGGTATACTATTAACATTATTGCACCTTAAGTTTCTTTTTCCCTAATTTTTTTTTTGGATTTATTTTATGTATTCCTTTTTCTTCTCCCTTGAAGAGGTAAACTTGGACCATGATCCATTAGGACTGTAAGGTCAAGGTCATTCCATCCAACCCAAGTTGCGTAATGTCTAATTTGGATATCCACCATCTAGAAGTTTGAACTTTATGAAACAGTATATTTATGCTAGTAGGTGTCTTGGACTACTACTAGCATAAATATACTGTTTTTCTTCAAGAAGAAAAGTAAGGTAATTAAGGGGCTTCCAATAGTTCATTGCATATGAATGACGTATTTTTCTTCTGGAAAAATAAGGTAATTAAGGGGCTTCCATTTCTGAATAAACCAGACAAATCAAAGTCATTCTAAACATCAACTCCAGGGCAACTATAAAGGAATTCTAGAGATTAAAAAAAAAAACGTAACCAATAGTATAACTATGGTAATCACAACAGGATGAACAGTATAATTATGCTAGTAGGTGTCTTACTGTCTTGGACAGCTTTGGCCCTCTCATTTAGCATGCATCTAAAGATACTATAGCTTGACTACATCAGGAAATTATCGAATTATTCAAATTATGAATCAAAGATATGGATTTCATTGATAATGAATACAAAATTTACTACATGGTTTGCATGAGCTTGATAAGGTAGATACATAACCGCATGCTTTCAAAATATAATTTAAATTGAGCTAAATTTCAGAGAGCAGCAATGATTTAACATATATAAATAAAAAAAAAGAGATGCTTGCATACAAATCATGAAGCAATTAACAGCGAATGCAAATGAGGTATTTTCTTTAGGCATGAAATTTAATGAAAAGACAAAAGGAAACTCACCAAGCTTGGTCCCAACAAGAACTATTGGAACACCTGGAGCATAATGCTTCAACTCTGGAATCCACTGAGATGGAAAGAAAGAAAACAATAGTTTCGTCAATGAAAGATATTGAGCACTGAGGCATGTGAACAAATGGAAAATCGTGTATAGCATTCACTATTACCTTCTTGGAAACATTTTCATAGCTGGCCTTGCTAATGAGAGAGAATGCCAAAATGAAGACATCAGCCCCACGATAGCTCAATGGTCTTAATCTGTTATAATCCTCCTGTCCTGTTTCCCAGAATAAAAATATTACGCCACTGAATTATAATAATATCCAATCACACAACTCAGTGTGTTCAAGAATATACAAAACAGATAGATGGCACTGGAAATTGTTACCAGCAGTGTCCCACAAGCCTAGATTGACAGTGCTCCCATTGACAACCACGTTTGCACTGAAATTATCGAATACAGTTGGCACATAGTCCTGTTTCAAGTACATTGACAGGGACAAATATATTTAGAAAGAGATCTCATATGTGGACAGAATGTCTGCCATAAGGCTTTTACAACAAACTAACAAGCAATTTAATTAAAATTGCAGATGGTCCCAATAATAACTTAATAAGTAACAAAATGATTAAGAAAGAAAAAACACATTATTGAACCATGTACCATTTTCCTGAAACTGCAATGAATCATTAAAAGTATATATTTCCAAAAGATTACATGTGTACATTTCATAATTAAACGTATGGGATAGAGCAGATCTTTGACTCTGCTAGGAATAATACACAGATTTGAGTGAAACCAGCAAAGGTGGATACAATTGTAAAGTGCAAGTCTTTTTTATCTTAGGGACAAATGGTGCCAGATAGCCACATAAAAGCCCATGCTTTTAGGAGCGAAAATTACACCTTAGTACCACTTAAACATTTACATTCAAACTAAGGGGTTTTCCCTTTCATTAAAGACAAATTTCCAAAAAATAGACCAAACAGAAGTTTTTCTCAGATAAAAACATCATCTATGAAATCCAGAAGCGATTATTTTAATACTATTTGTTGTTCTTTTACCAAAATGTATGTGTGATCATAAGCAAATACAACGGAAAGATGGAAAGCTTTAATAGATTATGAGGATAGAATTAAAAATCAAAATAAAGGGTGTACTGTATCAAAGAAAATAGTTTCTTTACATGATCACACCAAAATAACATTTCAAGCAGCAAAAAGTCCAAAACATTTTGTCACATTTTACACTTCCTCCTCCGTATCAGCATATTCAGCATTTATGAATCAAATACCAGTACCAAGAAGGGAACTGCAATCTTTATCAAAAACAAGAAAAGAAGAAAATGGGGCACACAATACAGATACTATTGAACTCCCAAACATTATTAAAAAGAAAATTACCGTGGGGAAGGTGTTGCTGGTGTAGGAAATCAAGAGACAGGTCTTGCCGACGGCCCCATCACCAACCGTAACACACTTAATGAACCTTGATGCGCTCATTTTATACCAAGAGATCTCCTCAACTGAGATCTTCTCTTCTTCAGGAAAAATGCCTTGTCCCCCAAAAAGAAACAAAAATTTCAAAGCCTTTCTTCTCTTCTTCAGGAAAAATTACTTTTGCCCTTCACTTTGGCTCTCAAAATGAAAATTGTAAGAAAAATTGGCAAGTACAATGCACGACCTATTTTAAGGGGTATTATAGAAAGTCTCTACCAACAAAGGCCACCTGGTGTTAAAATCCAAAATATTTTTAACATTTGAAGAAATTGAGAGATAAAATGACATGTTGAAAGATGAATGGGCTGGAATGAAATTGTTTTTGTTTCCTTCTTCCTCGTTAAATTCTTCTTCTTTATCTTTTCGTTCTCCCCCTCACCCTCCAAATTCGTTCAATTTGACTCCCTAAGAAGAAACATTAACAGACAGATAAGGAATTATGAAGAAACCCTAAACCCAGCAGAGAAAAGAGAGAACGGAATAATGATAATGAACTGAAATTTGGGGGGAAATGGGGATGATGGGGAATCATGAAAATGTTGTGAGATTGAAACCCTAAATGAGTGGGAATTAGTTGGGGGAGGAATCAAGATGGAGAGAGAGTGAGAATTGGTATACCTGGTTTAAGCCGGGAAACAATGCCGTTGAAGCGTTCTTTCCTTCGCTTTGGTTAAGGGATTGTGGTGGTGGGAAAACCGAAGACCAAATACACGCACTCTCTCTCTCTCTCTCTCTCTCTCTCTTTCTTTTTATTTCTCTTTCTTTAAAAAACAATATCAAACAATATTTTTTTTCAAAATATTTATAAAAACTATCAAAACAATGAGATTTTTAGTTAAATATTATCGGATGACCGGTTAAAATTATCGGATCGTAAGTCAAACTTGATCATTTAACAGCGTATCTGTATTGATTAAATATTAAGTGATAAAATAACAATATTAATTGTCAGACAGATTTATGGTAAAAATTGATCATTCAATCGCGTACTAACTAAATATTAAACGACAAAATAACAATATTAATTGTAATCCGACAGATTTTTGTATGATAATATGGGTTCCATAATGTACAGTTTGGTAATTACTAGGTCCAGTTTAGGAATTAAAATTGTGTAATCGTTCATAATTTAATTTATAATCAATTTAATTTAATTTTTAAATTTATAAAATTTATTATTGGTATTATTTTTAATGATGAATAATAAAAAAAATATGATTAAAGTTCAATCTAATTAAAAAAAAAAAACATAGTTGATCAAATTTTACATAACTTGAGGGAGTAAATTACATGAAAGAACTGGACAATCGTAGGCATCATCAAACTTAAACGTCTAAGGTTAAATGTACATTACTTTGATTTAGGCATTTATTAGGAGGAAGAAGTCAATGAGGGAGGACAATATGTTATTTTTTTATTTTATTTTTTTTTTTAAAAAAGGGGAAGATAAAAAGAAAAATACTATGCAAGCTATCAAAACCGCACGAGTCAAACTAAACTAAAGCAGCTCTCCAATCTCAACACAAGTCGGTCATGAATAACACGATATGAGTTCACGAGAATCTAATGGTTGAAGTAAAATGCGAGATCATGCCAACAGTCTGAACGGCAAGATTTCCTCATTCTTTCTCCGGGCCTCCAACAATAAAAAAAATAAGGGTTTATTACAAATAACTCACTCAAAAAGATAGCATTTACAAAAAAAAAAAAAAACATGTAAGATGGAAAATTACAAAAAACTACTTTTTTTTACAAAAAAAAAACTTTTTTTTTTATCAGTTTTGGTCAAACAACTGATAATTTGAGAAGATAAATAACACAATTTATTGATTGCTGCTAAAAATTTTCATATGTAGCATGGTAAAGAATTTTACATGTGAGGTTGAATAAATAATACTCACATGAAAGCCCACACCAAGCCATCTGCATTACAATACAATACACGGGGATGCTACTTGATTCGTCACTGTATACACACATAACAAAACTCTGAGAACGATTATCTTCCAGGACGGACAGCCTCAGGACTTGCAAAATGCGTGCAGCGTTTCATTTAGGGCCTTTCTGTCATAATCCCCAGTGAAAACGCAATTTCCAAGTGGACCTTTCAAAAGGATTAGCCTTAATAACCCGTCAGCCACCTTTTTATCAACCTGTTATTAATCCCAGTCAAATATAAGAACATTAAGATTCAAACAGACACACAGTTCTAAATCTGAGTGAGTTTTTTGCTATATTTATTTATCTTACCGCCATGACAGAGTTGAACATCTCCACTGTCATCATTTCAGGAGGAGAAATGGGTAATTTGGCCTGTTGTAAGATTTTGTAAACTCGTTTTACTAGTGATTCGTCAATCCAACCAAGGCGGTATGACATGTCAACAGCCATAACCTGGAAGTTGCACACAAAACACCTTGAGCAAGAAACTACCACTGATATCATACTGTATATCCCAACATTCTTTATTTTGTTTCAAGATCTTTTTCATTATTTTTTCTTCATATAATGAAAGTTTTATTCTTTTGTCTGGGGGAAAAGGTAAAATAAAATAATTTTCAGTACCGTGCCAGCTGCAACTGCTTCTCCATGTAGCCACTGCCCATAGCCGTAACTAGTTTCTATTGCCTGAAAAAGACATAAGGTATGGTTAGACTCCAACATGGAAGAATGCATAAAGAGCACAAGATAAACAAGTTTGGTTGCAGTGAGATTAGCATGTTCAGAACACTAAACCAAAATAAGCCAATGAGCTGAACGGATTTGAAATCTGTGATCTGAGAGGCAAACTGACAGACCAAATAACCTATTGAAGTACTAGCATATTTGATGAAGGGATTATAATGATAAGGATATAATATGCAAAACTCCAACCTGAAAATTGATGGGATAAAATTCCAAAGGCCCACAAGAAAGAGTCCTGCTTTAAGAGTCAAAACTTCTATAACATGTTTTTGTACTTCTTTATATTCTAGTAATACTGCACCATTTTTAGCATCGTGCTTTCTTAAAGCGAGTATAAGTTGGAAAAACAATGTAACTTTATAGCTTAAATTAGATACTGGCACTTTTGGGGGGAAAACTAAAATTCGAAATCTGACTGGCTCATTGGAAGGAAAGAGTGTTGACTATTGCACTTAACAAGATTACTATATAGCAACATTTCCTTTGATCGTCTTTAGTAGTAGAAAATAACCACAAAAATCAGGACATTAGAATTCAGTTGAGGACACCCTGGCTTTAACAAGCCTCCAACACCCAAAAAGAAGATAATGATAATGATAGAACTCCCTCAGTCCCCAACAAATATTAGACAAGTCTAACTTTTAAGGATGATGTTTCATTTGCTTGTACATTGTTAAAATTGCACTAATATAATTGCCCTATTTAGAAAGGATACTATTTTTTTTGGGACAGACCAAAAAAAAGAGTAAGAATATTTCTTTGGTGTTGAGTGAGTATTACGCATGGAGGATATATACTAGACTTTTACCCAGACATGAATGATTTCCCCCTACCCCTCCCTCCCCCCCCCAAAAAAAAAAAAAAATCTCCACCAAGGCACATATGGCTGGCTGGCTGGCTGTAAATACTGTGTTGATTGGCAGATAAGAATTAACAGAAATCGTCCGAGTAATAATCCTGAATAGCAAGGAGAAAATTTATCCCAAGAATATAAAGTACAGCATATATAAGAATAGCATTTGTTCATGAATAATATCTAGTACAATGCATATTCTACATGAACTGACCTCCAAGCAAATAATATGTATTGATATCCAAACTAGTGTTTGTTATATTGGTTTGCCTCAAAATAAATTAATCTGGAACATTCACAATACTATTTAAACGATTAATATCTAATTATGCTTTGGCAATAGCTGAAAATAACTATATATAAAAATATAGCTGGGCTTCAAATAGCTAAACAAAATGTTTAAGATACATATATGCTCCATAGGACCATGATTCAAAGGCTTGGACTTTCCTGGATTAAAAACACTGATCAATTTCTACAGAAAATTGGACTCCACTCTTGGGACCCTTGTCTAAACTACCCGAAGACAAGAAATTGAACAATGAGTTTCATCCTCCTACATTTTCTTGGAATCTTAAGGAGTTAAGGTTATAACAATTATATGAGTTATCAAAGAAAGCCCTCTTTTCTGTGTCTTGGACAAGCAGTACGTACCATCAACATTATGCCCTAGGACTTATGAGGGGAAAAGGAGTATACAAATAAATAGAGGACGTGTCACTTTGTCAGATCGTTCAGAAGGGCATTGAAGGATAGACAGGGACGATGTGCAAGAGTCTAGCTCAAGGAGCATACTTAAAGCATGGAAGCACGGCAAGCTAAGTACCGAAGTTCAACATTTATTTATTGCACTTATTTTATTTTTTATTTACTTATTTATTTATTCATTTTTCCAACAACCTTTTCACCAATGTCGTAAGATATTGTCTTAATCCATCCCTACAAATATATTTTGGGACTAAGGCTTTGTTGTTGTTGTTGTTGTAGTCACTCAGTTATGCAAAATCAATGTAAGAACAATCAGGATAGACTCAAGCAGACGGGATAAACTGGTTTATAGCCACGAAAGGAAAATACATCGTTCAAAAAATCAAAACTTACATGGCCAAAGGTATGACCTAGGTTCAGCGTTGCTCTCACTCCACTTTCCTTCTCATCTAAGGCTACAACAGCAGCCTTGTTTTCGCATGAACGCTTTATAGCATAAGCAAATGCTTTGGGATCCCTGCAAGAGAGCTAATGAGTATCATCATGGGTGAAATTCTTTTAAACTGCCACCACAAACTATGTATGTAGTCTAGGATTACCAATGTGCCATATATGGGCAACACTTGCCACACATTTATTTACTGAATGAACATCTAATATAGGCTACTGGTCTGAAATTAGAAAGTTTCCCACATGTCATATCTCAATATATATTCCATTCTGTTTCAAGCATTTAATGATGAAAAACTAATGGATGTGCTAATTGACTATGGATGCTAAATGTATATCAAGTCTGACAAAAGATAGCAATCTGCTCTCAAGATTCTCTGTCTATCAATGGTTATTATACCAAGTTCCGTAGTTTATGGGATGAATTGACAAGTCATATTCACATTCCAAAATGTACTTGTGGTTTTACTTGTACTTGTGAATCCTCTGAATGAACATCTAATATAGGCTACTGGTCTGAAATTAGAAAGTTTCCCACATGTCATATCTCAATATATATTCCATCCTGGTGATAAAAAAGATGGTAATGCAAGGTACAACTTGTGATTATCTCAGAATCTCTGAAGTCGGCAAGGGTGTTCCTTTGAGGAATATACAGTTGCAAGAGCGAAAACCAGCTCACCTTGACAATAATGCATCCATGTTCTTCTCCTGCCACTCGAAAAATTCAGCATCTCTAATAAGTCCATACTTAACAACCTCCGCAAGCCCTGATGCTAATTCTCTATCGGGCAACGTTTTCAATGTATCGGTGTCTATAAGGACACATTGGGGTTGGTAGAATGCACCAATTAAATTTTTTCCAAGCCTGTGGTTGATTCCAGTTTTACCCCCAACAGAAGAATCCACCTGAAACAAAAAGAACAAAACAATAATCTTATTACGCACTTATGCATTAAGGAGTATGGAATGGATGACATAAAACTTTCAATATAGAGGATGAACAAATATGCAAATGCTGACAGAC
The DNA here is from genome assembly GCA_022495995.1 of Adenophora triphylla var. japonica. Lineage (NCBI taxonomy): Eukaryota > Viridiplantae > Streptophyta > Magnoliopsida > Asterales > Campanulaceae > Adenophora > Adenophora triphylla. The sequence goes on along the minus strand of JAFEMH010005016.1, from coordinate 19,432 downwards.
CTGTGCCATTACAGTTGTAGGAATCTGAATAAAGTTAACTCCACGGAGGAAGGATGCAGCAGCATAACCACACATGTCCCCAATGACACCTCCACCAAGGGCAACAAATGTACAACGACGGTCTAATCTTAACTCGATTGCCTTGTCAAATACTTTCATGAGAGTGTCCTATCAAACCATAAACAACAGGAGCATCCATTTCAACCACAATTGAGCAAGCATTCTGGACCGAGATGTTAAATGGGGAATGAGATACTTACCATGTCCTTATATTGCTCGCCATCTGGCAGAATAACACTTTCAACTGAAACATTAGGATTGGCACCTTTTAAAGCTCTGGTGACTTTATCCAGATATAGAGGTGCAACTGTGGTATTAGTGACCACAAGAACTTTCTTCCCATGAATATGCCTATGTAGAGAAAAAAGAATTACTGAAGTACAAGATCAATCAATCAAGATGTTCAGTTTCCATGAAGTGTCTTCAATTTCGCACAACGCGTTGGACAAGGCATGCATTTTATAATTATGAACTTATCAAAAGTGCGCAAGGAAAGAGGGATCAATAATATGTATTATAACAAAAAAAAAAATGATCTCAATTGATATAATTCGGAAACATGATAAATAGGAACGCATGAAGAGAGTATTCTACATACCAATTTGAATTTCACAAGTGATTAGCATAGATGGTAAATAAAAACTACAAATATTTCTTTATGATATTGGGTACAGTATGATTAAATGAATTATTTCAAAATTCTTGCCAAGATTTTTGTAGATTAAATGTTACTGGCTATAATTAAATGAATAAAAAAGTACTAACAATTACCTTATTGGTTTGAGAATTGTCATTCACCCCGGCAACATCACTGAATACCCCCGCAATGACAATTATTACAAAAATGTTATTGGTTGAAATGACCATATTAACCCTTCAACATTACATACCCATTGTCCCATAAGCAAGCTCGCCATGGCCGGGTTGAGTGAATGCCGGAGATCGGAGATGGCAAGGAAAAGGACCTCGCCAGAGTCAACCTTGTTGTGGTTAGCTCCATTGGAGATAGCTTTAAGGACTTCTACCACAATTTTGTAATTCAACCATGAGATTTAAAAGCAACAGTTTCTTATTCATTCCCCCGACAAAAGACACACGCTCTCTCTCTCTCACACACACTTATTCATCCCCAAAGGCTAAAACGGAAGAGAAACACTAGTTTAAAAAGAAGGCGGCAAAGCTCAAATTACAGGAAAGAAAGAAGTTGTAGCATGAGAAGAACTCTTTCTCAAATCAATTGCCATTATCAACTACAATAAGTTATACTTCATATTGCAGAGATCTGAATTCGTCGAGCTACAGTAACTCTCAATTTCGTGGCCAGAAAAGGGACGATGATCGAAGAACCACGGGCAAATATTGTATCATTGAATTCATATCCTCCCGCTAGTCAATTTATTTATTTTTTTCCCAATTCTGAAATGGGTTTGGGTATTTAGGGGTTTAAAAGGTTAAAATAGGAATAATGGTGGTGTGTTTAATGTTAAGTGTATACTATCTGTGGTAGATTTAGTATTGCGGGGTATTCAGTAATATTGCGGGTGTGAATAACAATTCTCTATTGGTTTCCCCCAACCCATCAGAAAAGAAAAACCCCACTGCTAATGGAGATGTTAAAATATGATACTCAAAAGATTAGAGTAGTCAAATGAGACAAAAAGAGTTCACGTCAAAATTTGATTTTGTAAATACGGAGTATCAAATTTACTTCAATAAGTGAAATGAAGAGTCTGCAGCCATCTGCTACATTGAAATGCAATTCAACAATGAAGTTCACGAATTGATGAACAAACTGTTAGAACATGGATTAAATAATACTCCCTCCGTTCCGCTAAGGTTGCAACATTTTACCATTTTCGGCATTTCACTTAAGTTGCAACATTACCAAAAAAGGAAACTTTTTATTATTTTTATAATTCTCCACTCATTCTCTCTCTTCCTCACAACCACTCATTATTCTCCACTCATTCTCTCTCTTCCTCACAACCACTCATTATTCTCCACTCATTCTCTCTCTTCCTCACAACCACTCATTATTCCCCTTTCTTAATTTACGTGCTTCAACATGAATGTAACAACCTTAGCGGAACGGAGGGAGTATGTGTTATTGAATTCCATATGTTATAATCATTTAATAATGTTAAATTAGGTGTAAGTACCATTAAATGATGGGCATAATGGTAACTTCTCACCGCCTTCTTTATGAAAGGGTGTAGTCCCTAAATGAAGTGCCCCTTGGATTCCTATATAAAGGCCTATCCATCAAGCCTATGAATCTACAAGTTACATTATTCTCATTCAGTCCAAACTCTTCCTAAGTAATTGAAGATTAAAGAGATTAAGGGCACTCATCATTTAGAAGATCTACTATCTCCCTACTCTCTTCTTTCATTCAAGAACAAGATCAAGAACACAATCATGGATTATTCAGGTACACGCTTCCGTCTTCATCTTCCTCTCACTCTTAATCTAGTTGTGAGTCGGTTCATGGTTAATGGATCCTTTTGTTCCAACAATTGGTATCAGAGCCTACTCATATACTAGATTGAGTTTGAAATTATTATAGAGCCTTGTGCTTTAATTTATTTCATATTTGTAATCCTTGTGTGATTTCATTTGGTTTTGTTCTTGTACATAATACTCATTTGTCTAAGAGTATTATGTTCATAACTTCATTCTATTTCTGAATTTTGGTTTTACTCAAAAGGCTTTCAATCCTTAATGTAAGATTATCCCATTTTTGAACATAGCCACCATCCTTGGATGCGTTGTGAGTTTGTTCATATGCATAGCCACGCATTTTTTTAATGTGTTGTGAGTATGCGGATCTACTTACTTTGGTTGAAAATTGAGTCACCATTAAATTAAGAACTTCATTCAATTTCTGGCAATAATGGTAAGATCAAGTTTTAAGAGACACAATGGTTCATACAAGATTACCCCATTTACATAGCCAACATCATGTGTTTGGAGTGTGTAAATCTAGGTCTACTTGTTTGAATCATGTTAATTAAAGTGCAAACTTGTCCCATTTTCATAGCCAATAATTATAATGCATTAAAAGGAAAATTTGGTTGGAAAACTGTTCATAAAAGGGTTTAAAATTAGTATTTGTTCGTAATTACGGGCATTGGGGACGAGTCGTCCCGTGGGGGCGAGTCGTGCCCATCAATTTTCCGGAATGGGACCTTTCGATTCGGGCGTCCCCCTTATAGGGACGAGTCGTCCCCTTAGGGACGAGTCGTGCCCTAAGGGACGAGTCGTCCCCTTTGAAATTCCAGAATAGGTTGCTTCTGATTCATCCGTCCCTCCTTCATGGACGAGTCGTCCCCTTAGGGACGAGTCGTCCAGAGAGACTTCAGTCTCAAATTTTTCCAGAATTTTGATAATTTATTGGTAAAATATGATATCTGGACACCAGTCACGCTGATTGGCGGTTCTTAGAATTGTTAAACTTTAAGAATGGACGGGTAGAACAAAAGGATATTGTTTTTTATTAATAAATTTTCGTTGTTTTCTTACCCTTTAAAGTTCCAAATTTACCTTAAGGCCTTATGTTTCCGATTAATTATATCCTTAACTTTTTGGACAAAATTAACATGCTTGTTTCCCAAAGGAGACCTTGTTGATTGAATTCAAACTTGTTAAAAGATGAATGTAAATATTGATATGTGATAACATGCTTGTTTCCCAAAGGAGACCTTGTTGTTGACTAAGTATTTGCATTCATGGGTAATAATTGAAATTAAACTTTAGGTTATTTTAAATACTTTGAACCATCCCAAAGGAAGGCGGGTGTTTAAAATGAGTTGTTTATATTCTTTATTACCGTGTAAACAAGTACCTTAAACTTTAGGACATTTTTTTGTACTTGATCCGGCCCAAAGGAAGGCAAGTATTTAAAGTGTGTTGTTTAAGCTATTTGTTTACCCTAAGATAAATCAAATTGTGAGTCAATTCGCAATCCAAAGATTAGTCTTGATGTCATATTGATTATCTTTATTTTGATGGAATTCATTTGATATAATTAATCATTATGTAGTTTCTTATATATGTTTTGTTTCATTCTTGTTCTTCTCCTTCAGATTTGATTAATGCTTCATCCGTAACTACTGCTATAAATGATGTACCTTTGCTTACTGGGACTAAACTTAAAACTTGAAAAAATAATATAACGATGATCTTAGGCAATATGGACATCGATCAAGCATTAGGGGAATCAAGTCCCGCTGCTCTCACTAAAGGAAATACCGTTATAGAACGGAAAAATGTTGAGCAATGGGAACGGTCCAACCGCGTGAGTCTAATGATCATGGAAAATGCAGTTTCAGAGACATTTTTGGACAATGTCTACGAGATCGAAAATTGAGATTTTTCTTGAATTCTTGTGGAAACTTGTTTCCATTCGATACAAGGGTGAAGAAAATCTTAGGGAGTACATTATTGAATTATTTCATCTTTCGATCAAACTAAAGGCACTTAAGTTAGAGATTTCGGAAGATTTGCTCGTGCACTTAGTTTTGATCTATCTTCCTCCTCAATTTGGTCCTTTTGAAGTGACCTATAAATTTCAAAAGAAAAAGTGAAATATTAATGGATTACTTTCACATATGACATTAGAGGAAGATAGGATGAAATATCTCAAATTAGAAAGTACTCACTCAGCATTTACTTCTTCTCGTGGGATTAAGAGAAGAGGGAAGAAAATTGCGGTTGCAAGTAAGAAGCATAAGGGATCATTTAAAGATCATAAAGTCAAGAAATGCTTCTTTTGCAAGGACCTTACTCGCATGAAGAACGACTACCATAAGTATCGCAAATGGCGAATTCAGGATGGTATGTCATTTGGTCTTGTTTGTACTAAGGCAAATTTGGTTTCAATTCCTTAATATACATAGTGGTTGTATTTGGTGCAACAACTCACATTAGTTCATGTATGCAGGGTTGCCTGAATTCCGAATTCCCAGTGAAGATGAGAAATACATCTATATGAAAGCTGGAAATCCGGTTGAAGTTATAGGCATAGGGATTTTAAGATTAATGTTAAGTACTGGCTATTATTTTGTATTAAATAATACATTCATTGTATCATCTTTTAGATGGAATTTAATATATATCACAATTTTGGACAAGGAAGGTTATTCTTGTTCTTTTGGTAATAATAAATGTGATCTTTATTTTAAATTCCAAACTTGTCGGTACTAGTACTTAGTCATATATCGATAATCTTAATTTACTTGACACAGTCAAGAAAATGAATGAGTCCCATAATAATGAAACCAAAACTAAAGGCACTAAGCAAAATTTATCAAGTGAAAATTATTATATTCTATGGCATAGGCGTTTGGGTCGTATCTCCGAAGAGAGAATTGATAAAGCTTATGTCGAAAGGAATCCTAAAACAACTTGATACTCCGGATAAAACTTTTGCATTAAGTGTTTTAAAGAATAAATTTACAAACATTAAAGGAAATAGAATTTTGAAAGTATCAAACGTCTTGGAACTAATTCATATGAACATTTGTGGACCATTCACTAACCCTTCATGGAATGATCAACAATATTTCATTACGTTCATGGATGATTACTCTCGTTATGAATACATTATTTTCTTCATGTAAAGTTTCAATCATTGGACGTTTTTTTTCAAGTCTTTTAAGGCATAAGAAAGACTATTAAGAACGTTAAATCCGATCATGGTAGTGAAAACTACGGACGGTATAACGTATTGGGTGAATAACGTCCAGGTCCTTTATACTCGCTATTTTGAAGAGTGTAGGATTGTTCCTCACTACACCATGCCGGGCAAACCTAGCATAGTATATTGGAGAGACATAATAGAATCCTTAAGAATATGGTAAGAAGTATGTTTTCTTGTACTTTTTTACCTCACTCATTATGGGCGAAGCATTAAAAAACCACAGCTTATATTCTCAATAGAGCACCTTCAAAAGCTACCGACAAAACTCCTTATGAGTTATGGACGAATAAGAAACCGTCCTTAAATCATCTTCATGTATGGGGGTGTCCAGCAGAAGCTAAGACCTTATAGGCCTAATGAGGGCAAACTGGACCTTAATACTGTAAGTAGCTATTTTGTAGGGTATGCCGAGAGATCTAGGGGATATAAATTTTATGACCCGAAAACTAGAACATTTTTCGAGACTGGCAATGTTAGGTTCCTTGAGGATGTTGAATTTAGTGGGAGAAATAGTACTTATTTTGAATTTGAAGAGTTAGAGGAACCACTCTATGTTCCTCAAACTTTAGTTCCTGTTGGAAATCAAGTAATTGTACCTGAAATTCAACAAAGAACATACAATTCAAAATAATATAGAGACTCCCGTAAATAACGGACAACATGGAAATGTTGGACATGAGGAAATTCAACAACCTCAAAATGAGGATGAACCGGTGCCCTTAAGGAGATCTACTAGAGAAAGAAGAAGTGTTATTCCGGATATTTATGATATGTATCTTGCGGAGAATGAGGACACCTTAGGTTTAGTGGGAGATGATCTAATCACCTTCCATGAAGCCATTAATAGTCCTAATTCTCATAAGTGGATCAATGCCATTAATGAGGAATTAAAATCAATGAAAGACGATGACATTTGGGATCTTGTCCCATTACCTGAAGGTGTAAAACCTATTGGTTATAAATTGATATTTAAAACCAAAAGGGATTAGCAAGGTAATATGGAAAGATATAAGGCACGTCTTGTTACTAAATGATTTACTCAAAAGGAAGGCATTGATTATAAAGAAATATTTTTCCGGAATCTTCTAAAACCTCTTTTATGATCATTATGGCATTAGTGGCACATTATGATCTTGAGCTTCATCAAATGAATGTTAAGACAGCTTTTTTCAATGGCAACATTGAGGAAACTATCTATATGAAGAAACCAGAAATGGTGACTAATTCGGATCAAACTAGTCAACTGATTTGTAAACTTAAGAAATCCATCTATGGGCTTAAGTAAGCATCTCGTCAATGGTACTTAAAATTTAACCAAGTTATTCTTTCATTTGGCTTTGAAATGAATCTTGGTAAAAAATTGTGTGTACCATAAGTTCAGTGGGAGTAGATTTATTATTTTGGTCTTATATGTGGATGATATTTTTCTTGCTGGTAATGATAAGGACCTTCTAAAAGAAACTAAGAAATTTCTCAAACAAATTTGAGATGAAAGATCTTGGTAAGGCATCTTTTGTATTGGGAATCCAAATTCATCGTGATCATTCACGAGGTATTTTGGGATTATCACAAAAGAGCTATATAGAGAAGGTATTACAAAGGTTTAGCATGTAAAATTGTAAACCACATGACACCCCTGTCTCTAAGGGAGATAAATTCAATTTAAAGTAAATGTCCTAAAGATTAATTTTAAATCCAAGTATATGGAAAATATCCCTTATGCACCGGTAGTAGGAAGCTTAATGTATGCGCAAGTCTGTACTCGTACAAACCTTGCATTTATTATTGGATGCTTGGTCAATACCAAAGCAATTCGAAAAGAAGAACTTTAAGTCGCATCCAAAAGAATGATGAAGTACCTATAAAACATTAAACTACATGCTTATGTAAATAAATCGGATCAATTTTTGAGATCATTAATTATTCCGATTATGTTTTAGTGGATGCAAAAAAATGTCGAAAGACATCATATGGTTATGTCTCTTGTTGAAGAGAAATAAGTATAAAATGAACAAATAGATATACAACTTATAGGATCAAACTCCATGTTATTGGATCCATTTTGTAAAGCGTAATCTCTTTTGATGTTTCACGAGCATACTGCTCATATGGGTGAAACGACTTTTGATAATGCTTAAATCAGTGGGAGTTTGTGTTGTTTTCTATTTCTTTGTGTTGTTTTATTTATATTGATCTCATGTGGTTAAGTAGGACTAGTTGGAGAATATATATATAAGTTCTTCATATATATTCATTAATATTCCATGCTACATATCTATACTTAATCTATGTCGTTTAGTTGGATATATATATGTGATTAATGTGGGTTTAGTTGCGAATCAATTACAACGACGCCCGCTTTAGTCCCTATACTTATAAGACTAATGGACGGGATTGTGTTGGATGACAATAAACGTGCACATAAGGGTTGTCATTCATGTTATAAATGATTGAGGAATTTATTTAGTAAAAGATACATATTAATATTAATCCAAGTGGGAGCTTGTTAGAACATGGATTAAATAATATGTGTTATTGAATTCCATATGTTATAATCATTTAATAATGTTAAAGTATAGACAAAATATGTAGAATTCCATTAGGTGTAAGTACCATTAAATGATGGGCATAATGGTAACTTCTCACCACCTTCTTTATGAAAGGGTGTACAGAATTCCTAAATGAAGTGCCCTCGTATTCCTATATAAAGGCCTATCCATCAAGCCTATGAATCTACAAGTTACATTATTCTCATTCAGTCCAAACTCTTTCTAAGTAATTGAAGATTAAAGAGATTAAGGGCACTCATCATTTAGAAGATCTACTATCTCCCTACTCTCTTCTTTCATTCAAGAACAAGATCAAGAACACAATCATGGTTTATTCAGGTACATGCTTCCGTCTTCATCTTCCTCTCACTCTTAATCTAGTTGTGAGTCGGTTCATGGTTAATGGATCCTTTTGTTCCAACACAAACAATAAAAGATTGAGCAAATTCAGTTGATTAAGCTAGCATACTGATTATATCCAACTGGATACAAGTGCGAATCGAACAACATTGAGAGCGGAAAGAAGAAAAATGGGGTACCCGCGAAGAAGATCAGGTTGATCGAGAAGCCCAGATCCAATATAAATAGGGTAACTCCGGTCGCCCAAATCAACCTCGACGATCTCAGTTGATTCCTTCTCCAAGACGGGAGCTGCTGAGCTCGCAGAAACCCTAAACTCCATACGAATTGTGGGATCAACGCGGCGAGAGGATAAAGATAGCGGCTGAATTCGAACGGAGCCGCTGAATGAAACTAAACGAGCGTGGGTAGATTGGAGTGAATGGCTGTTGTGGTGGTGGTGATTGAGGCGGTGATTGGAAGGAGAGAGGTGGTGTTGTGGAGAAATAGAAGCGGAGTAGGCGGCCATCGGGAGACGGGAGATGGCAGCGGTGGTGGTTGAGTTGAGGTCAGTTTGGCATAATTTTGTTGTGAAGTTGAGTATTATTGGAGAGAAGAGTTGGTGATGGTAGGTAAGAGTGAGAAGGGGCCAAGAATGGCGGGCACAATTATCTCCACCTATAATTTGGACACCGCCCCAAATTGGCATTTAAAAACTTCTCAAAAAATATTTTACTCCGATGGTGAATTTGGCATTGCTTCTAATTATTTGAAAGCCGATTCTCAATAAAGAAAAACTCACAAAAAACGCGTTTTTTGTTAAGCTTAACAAAAAAACGTGTTTTCCCATTAACAACACACACGGCTCTCTCTCTTTCTCTCTCTATCCGGTCTCTCTCTCTCTATACGCAAAACCTCACTCTGCGTCTTCTGTTGCGTCTTCTTTCACAGGGGAACAACTCCCTCCATTCTTGCCAAGCTCCTCCCTATCTCACCTCACTTAGGACAACAACCCAGCTTCAACCTCACCCTTTCTCTCTCTATCCGGATTCCTCTTCTCTCTATACGCACAAAAGCCATTGCGTCCCCCAAGCTCCCTAACCTAGCTCTCCTTCTCCGGCAAATTCAACCCAATTCAACCTCCATCACCGTCGACCTTCACCTAGCTCTGTGAACCTCCATCGAATTCCTCCTCTAAAATCAACAACAACCTAGCCTACTCCTCCGATTGATTCAACGACAATTCCGACCTCACCATTCCACTGTCCTCTCTCCCGTTCATCGGCGTCTTCCCGATCAGAAACCAATTAGCACGGCAAACCTAACTCTAACCTCTCAATTCCTTCACCGTTCTTCTTACGATTAGGTCTTCCTCTGTTGATTTGAGTATAAAATGTGCCCGTTCAGTTCAAACTAATGCCGGTTTTGTTTTTGAGTGCCGGTTTATTTTGGAATTTTGAGGATTGTTTTTTGAATGCCGATCTATGTTTTCGAGTGCCGATTCATGTTAATTTAAGTACCGGTTGAGAATTTGATGCATTGGTGGGTGGGTAATTAGATGCCGATGTATGTGTTTTTGGAGTGCCGGTCCGTACGTATTTTGGAGTGCCGGTTAGTGTATAATAGAGTGCCACCATATTTTTTTGAATGCCAGCAAAAATGATTATCGGTGTTTTTGAGTGCCGATGTACGTGTATTTGAGAGTGCCGGTGTACGTGATTTTGAATGCCAGTTCATGGTTTTTTGAATGCCGATCTTTGTGTTTTTGAGAGCCAAGAAAATATTAGTGTAACAAAGTGCCGATTTTAGTTGAAACGAGTGCCGGTGTGAAGAGTGCCACCATGTTTATAAAAGTGCCCGTGTAAAAGTGCCGGTGCCGATTAAACAAATTGCCGTGTCGCTACACCGGCACTTTGTTAAATTGGTACGGCACTTTTTTTCACCGGCAATTTGTGATACATGAATCGGCACTTTATCACACTGGCAGTTTGTTAAACAGACACTGGCATAAACGGGGAAACCAGTAATTACAAAAATGCCACCGTTTATTTTGAACATGGTTGCCAGTATTTACAAAATTGCCACCGCTTAATTTGAAAACACGTTTTTTCATATCTTAAGAAAAAACTAGTTTTTCATAAGACCAACTCTTCTCAATAAGTGATTTCAGTAAAAATGATTGTTCAAAACTCAATACTGTATTTGACTTACAATTTTGAAAAGTAATTTTATGTCGAAAGTGATTTTCAAATATGTTTGGCTGCCACACTATATACTTTATAAAATTGGTAATGACTAAAATACCCTTACACATTTAAACTCATAAGAATCCTCCTAAATTAAAAAAGATACTCCCTCCGTCCCAGACCAAGAGTCATACTTTCCTTTTTGGTTCGTCCCAGACCAAGAGTCACTTTCCTTAAATGGAAAGTTTTCCATATATTTATACCCTTATCATCTCCATATATTTACAAAAAAACCATTACTATTCCTCCCACTCATTCTCTCTCCTATTAAATATTATTAACTTTTATATTCTCTCTCTTATTCCCTACCACACATTTAACTTTTACATTCTCTCTCCTATTCCCTACCACACATTTAACTTTTACATTCTCTTTCCTAAAATTTTCTACCCACTTTAAAAAAAATTCTTAAGAATCGTGAAATCCCCTCCGAGGACCCTTGGTCTGGGACGGAGGGAGTATAACATATTAATTTGAAAATTAAAAATAAAATGAAATTTGCATTTTCAATGTTAACTACTATCGGATGTTGCAATTTGTAATGCCAATCGATCGCGAAATTGATTCATTTCTCGTTCATCTGCGACTACTCGAGAATAAGTTGTGTGCTCTACATCAGAATCTCGTGTAAGTACAAGTTCGGGGCGTCCCTCATAATTGCGAAATACTTCATCCGCTTTAGCTTTTTTCTGATATAGTTATGAAGAGACATTGATGCAAATACTACTGCAACTTGCACGTCAAAAGTAAATGAGTGCATGTCATTTAAAATTCTCCACCGAGCTTTCCACACTCCAAAGCTTCGCTCGATTATGCTTCTCAATGAAGAGTGAGCGTGGTTGAACTTTTCTTGTGTGTTCCTAGGTTGTTCCCTACGACGAAAATCAGGCAAGTGATACCTCTCTCCTTTGTACGGTGATAGGTAACCTTTAATATTTGGATAACCTGCATCAACCAAATAGTATTTTTCTGCAAAAATATTGAAATTATTTATTGATGTAATAAAAAATTACATAATATTAAAACTATTGTATGTGTAATGATACTAACCTCCTTTAGGATGTGGAAAATTTAATTCTGAATTTCTTAGTGCGTGATAAAAAATGCGTGTATCATGAGCACTACCTTCCCATCCCGGCCATACAAATGTAAAACACATGTCAAAGCCACAAATAGCCATGACATTTTGAGTAGGATATCCTTTCCTCCCAATATCAGGAATTTGTTCATTTAGCGGGAGAATTGCCTTGACATGTGTCTCATCAATTGCACCAATACAATCCTAAATATAAGTACTATAAGCAAACATCTATAAAAACAACTTTTATAATAATAATATCAAAATGACTAACCTTGAAATGTGGCCAGTATTTTTCATTCTTTCTAATGTGCTCCGAAACAGAGTCAAAATCTTCGGGTGGCTTGATCATATCAAGTGATAATGCAACAACTGTTTTAAGAACATGATGAAAATGTCTACTTATCGTCTCCCTGGAGTGTTGAAAACGCTCTTGCAACATTCTGTTACTATGATCATGCCCAAGCACCACAAGAAAAATTGCAACCTGATCTTCTGTGCTAATCCCCCTTGACTGTTTTAAGTTATATTTGGTTTTTAAATCACTATAAAGAGATAAAAATACTTCTTTCTCCATTCGAAATTGTTCTTGACATCAACGTCGGTGCCCATGAAGCATTTCCATAACAAACATATGACCAGTTTGTTTTGACATTCTACAAGGCTGCTTGTCAATATATTTGGAATATTATGTTAGTATTGTAATCACTCCTGTTGTAACTAGTGCATCGAAGTCAGGATCTTCACCATCCATTTATTACATAAATAAAATAATTATATAAAACATCAAGAAACTAAATACTATGAAATAAAAGTCTAACTAAAAAATGAAATTAAAAATAATATTTACAAGCACCAACATTATTTAAAATAAACATATTAATTAATCTAAACCAAAAATGAATCATCAATTCAAGATTATAATAAGAATTCAAAATATGAATAAAAATTTCAAAGAGCTATGCTCGCTCGCTCTTATTTGCGCCTAATCTAATTTATAAAATAAGAATCAATGGAATAAAGATTTGTTTAATATGCTCGACTAGAGTTGTATTCTCTTTCTTGCTCATGCTTAAGCCAAGCTACTCGTGCCTCAGAATCACGGAGTGCAATGAACATTGCCCGATATTCAGATTTGAGAAAAAGTTGTGTTGCAAACACAAAAAGACTATCCAAACGAATAATATCAGGGATCTCATCGAGTAAATCCATGCACTCTTGTATTGATTTCTCTTCAGTTTTGGCCATTGCAGTAGTGGGTGGGCCCCGACTCTTGACTTCCACCGCATCAACTAGACGCTCAAGATGTTTTTCTAACTTATTGTCGGTCGTTATTTTCTTACGTTTTTCTTGAGAGCTTTTACCTAACGTTGATCTTTTACTTTTATGTCCCTCTTCATTCTCAACTTCATTATTAGCAGTGGTATTGTTAAAGCCCAAAATTTTAGAAATATCTTCATCAGAGGAATCAAGCTCAATGGCTTTATCTGGAGAAAATATCGAAGACATTTCACCCGAATTTGGGGCCCAAACTCTAGCTCCAGTAGCAGCTATGTCCATGAACAACTCATCCAATTCATAGCGGTGCTCCAAACCTTTCTCCCTAAACTTAGCACACTTAGAATTTCTCTGCATATTATTTTACAATTTGTTATCAAATATATTTTTAAGATAATAAACTCAAAAAGCTAAAAATTTGACGCACCTGTATTTTGTCGTTCCACCACTCATCGGATGCATCTATCGTATTTTTTCTAACGTCCCATCCAAGTCCCGTTTCCTTTCTGATAAGAGATTGCCACATGACCCAATCTTTTTTCATAGCATCCCAGTGATTTTTGAGTTGTAGTCTATTATTGTTTTTTTCCGTTTCTTCAACAAAGTTTCTTTGTATATTATTTCAGCCCAATCTACTAAAATGACTATTTGGCCTATTTCCAGCTCTCACCTCATCAATGCATAACTTAATAAATATTTTATGAAATTTCGGATCCCATGTAGCATTGAACTTTGGAGTTGGTTTTCCTGTTTTACTTGTATCTGCATTTTCCTTTACCGTTGCTTGTTGTGTACCGGACGAACTAAACTCGTGATTGTCCATCTCACTATATACAGAACAACAAATCAGATTTTGTTCCACATGTCAGACTTAAACCAGATGAATAACAATAATTTGGCTTAGGCAAAAACACAAACACATAGAGTGCAGAATACATCATCAATGATCAAGGAACTATAGCCATCAATATTCTTGTAATAATTTGTAAAATATGAAGCTAAAAATAGATTCGGGGATCAGCTGCATAATATCATTTCACTAATGTGCATACAAGATTGTTCCATTCTACATGGACTATAATCATTCAAGCAGTAAAAATATTGTTAATGACCTATCAAAAGACTGGATCTGACCATTTCCAGTATCAGTAGAATCAGCAGAGGACTGCAAGGGAATCAATATTAGCACCAAAGGAGGTTGAATCTAACAAAAGTCACCTTCTTGGTAGGTTCTGGGATTTCCAAAGTTTTAGTTTGAGAATCCAAGGACAACTTCTGCAGCAAATCTGCTGCTTCTGAAGTAGTATAAGTAAAGAAACTCATGGTTATTTTTTTATTTTTTTGAAAAATCAAGTAAACGTAATGATAAATAAGCACCAAAGGAGGTTGAATCTAACAAAAGTCACAAAAATTGGTTGAACTCATTCTCCCAAAAAACCACCAGTCAACTATTCCCATTCAACCTAATTATGGCCTTGAAACAAAGTAAACCAATAAGAAAACAAGTTCAATTTCATGGACTCCTAGTCTTGACCTGCATAACCAAACCAACTTTTTAAGCCAAAACAGATTTAAAGGCCTCAAAACCAGTTTCATCCAAGGTAAAACTTTCGTAATTACCGCAAAAAAGCGATTGAATTTGGCTTGGAAAACACCCTCTAGCTAAATTCAGACCATAATTGTACCTACTTATTCAGTTAGACATTTTATCAAACAGCTTGGGAGCAATAAGCCATGATATGCAGCAACCCCATCAGTATCATCATTTTTACCAAATCCTTAAGTGAAACATTTAATCGAACAAGTTGTGAGCAGGAAGTTTATGCACCCCAAGGATCCATTGTTAGCATCTTTGTTCAGCCAAGCATTCAAGTTAGTCTGGGGTGCAACAAAAAAAATTAGTCGGGTCAAATAACACTACAGAGCAGAGCAGAGCAGAAGTTGACTATGAATGAATTCATACAGAAATATGTCACCCTCTAGCTAAATTCACAACAAAGAATATTAAACTTTCCTGGATATAATTGACCACATGTGAGAAACGCTTATATGCATGAATTTGGCTTGGAAAACACCTAAATTGCAATAACAAATGGTTGTTCATAAATAGAATTTCAAGATATAACTATGGCAGGGTTGTACAATTAACATTGTTAGAGAGAAACCCATATGTTTATTGAACAGACAATGAAGAAGAAAGAAACAGACCTTAGCCTTAGACTTTGCAGGTGTTTTTTGTGTTAGAATAACGAAAATTGCAGCAGCTGAAACGTCGTTGTTGACAGGGGCCGATGAATAAAAAATCAAACTCAGAGATAACAAAATGTACATCTTTATCATTGAAGATCAATAAATCACTCATAAATTAAACATTAATCATTTATAATAGTCAATGATTAAAGATTAATTTAGGAGATTCACACGAACCTATTTAAATCTTCAAATATGTTGGAAATTAAATTATAGCACCACAGTTAAGCGGACAATTTAATCAACAAATAGGGGATTTATTGATCAAGTCAAGAACGTACTAATTAAGCCAATAGCAAAACCGAAAGCAATGGAATAGGATCAGGAAAACAAACGAAACAATAAAACAAACGATTAGAGAAACTTATCGTGATTTGATCGAAGCCGCCTTAGGAAGACCTGTCCTAAGAGAAAATATTGCCCCAATTGGTGCAACTCAGTCAAGGGCAAATTTCTCCTAGGATAAAACGATCACGGATTACGTACCACAAAGCAGCACACAGGTAGGTAATCACCGGCGGTCCTATCTCAGTCGCCTTGAATCTCACGAACTAATCTCTATGAACGGGAGTAATCAATCAATGAATTAAAGTAAAAGAGTTGTTTTTCTCTTCAATAATTCATTGATTTTTCGGCTGGAGAAAGAGGAGTATATATACATATGGTAAACTAGGGTTTTAAATCTTAAAAAGACCTAAAAACCCGTTCCAATTCGGCCCAGGAAATTGCAAACCCGTCAAGAGCGCGGCGCCGCCTTTCGGGAGACATGCGCGACCGCGCTGTGCAACAAAGCGATGGATGTTGAACTCATGGCACAATCAGCCGCGGCCGCCTCGCCCATATAAGCGCCGCTTTCTCGGGCAAAGGGCCTCGACGGATTTTCCTCCTAGCCAAATTCGCCCAAGCCAAATACCATCCAAGGTCATATGACTATGAACTTATATACCACATATATCAAAATTTCAACAATCCCCCACAAGTTCATAGAAATATGACGTGTACAGATTGTCCATTGCCATGCTTTCAATAATGGTACCTTCCGGCTTGAACCACTACCTATGTTATCCAACGCAAACCTCCACAGGGACCAAATGAACGGGTGTCTTGAATCCGATGCCTTTGGATGTAGAGGCCTTTCTTTGGTAACAAACACGACAAAAGCTATGATAGGCCCTCCGGTCGAACACTCGACGCTTATAAGCCATACGTCCCGATCCTCTATCATGAGTGCTTTCAAGGAATAACCCGAATTCCTCTAGTTGCGGCCAACAACAACACTCACTTAGTGGGCATCTCGGAAGATGTCTGCTAACATCTTGTCTAAAAGACTTGATCCCATTCAAAGTTCCAAACTTTTACTTTATTAGCGACAACGAGCACCTCTAGGCTATTCGGTGGATAGACTCGGACATGTAACATGTCAATCTATTATTAGGTACTCGACTCACCCTACGCCTTGTTATTACCACATTGAATCTCCTTTGTGGGATCTCTACTCGCCTAGATTGGGTTGCCAGCTGCGTTTGAATCGAGACGGGGTTCAGACCCATCCCCAACCTAGATTTTTGAACTAGAGCAAATTCTAGAACTTTGGTTAAAGGATCATGTGGTTATCCTTGGTACCAACATAATCAACGACTATCACCTTCGAGACACTAGATCCCTTATAGATTTTAATCTAATTTGGATGTGTCTCCTAGTTTCTGATTGCACTTGACACTTTTCGAGTTTCTCAATTGTGGCAGTGTTGTCACAATGTACAGAGATAACAGGCATGGGCTTACGGCCATGGGCAACCTCCGTAAATAAGCCCTCGAATCCATTCAGCTTCCAATCCAGTAGTGTCAAGGGCAACTAATTCGGCCTCAAATGTAGACCTAGACAACAGAGTTTGTTTGGTCGACCTCCAAGCGACTGCAGCTCCGCCTAAGGTGAAAACATACCCACAAAAACAACCATAACTCTCGGAGTTATAGGCAATCCAAACAGCATCACTATATCCTTCAAGAACAGAAGAATATTTTCCGTAATGCAGCCCAAGGGAAATCGTTCCCTTCAAGTACTTGAGAACTCTATCAAGAGCTTCCCAATGTGCTTTGCTTTGACATTGAGTATATCTAGCCAACCTAGTAACCGAGTATGATATATCCGGTCTAGTACAATTGGCAAGATACATCAAACTTCCAATAATTTGAGAATATCTCAACTGTGCCATCGGTACTCCACTTTCATTCTTAGTAAGTGCAGCTGAAGGATCATATGGAGTCTTAGCTACTTTGCAATTCTTATAACCAAATTTCTCAATTATACTTTCAGTATAATGAGATTGCGATATGGTTATGCCACTAATTGAACGAGTCAACTTAAGGCCAAGAATCACACTAGCTACTCCCATATCCTTCATCTCAAACTTACTTTTCAAGAATTCCTTAGTAGTATTAATTATCCTCATATCCGTTCCAAACAACAGAATATCATCGACATACAGACATAAGACAATACTACTATCACCAATACTTTTGCTATAAACACACTTATCAAACTCATTAGTAACAAAGCCAAACGATGAGACAATTTTATCAAATTTCTCATGCCACTGCTTAGGGGCTTGTTTGAGTCCATACAAGGACTTAACAACTTTACAAACCTTTCTCTCATTGCCAGAGGCCTCAAAACCTTCAGGTTGATCCATATAAATTTCTTCCTCTAGATCGCCATGCAAGAAAGCGGTCTTAACATCCATCTGATGGATAGGAAAATCATATACAGAGGCCAATGCGATAAGCATTCGGATTGTAGTCATTCTAGCAACTGGCTAATAGGTATCGAAATAGTCTATTCCCTCCATTTGCTTGAATCCCTTAGCCACTAACCTAGCCTTAAACTTGTCAACGGTTCCATCCGATTTCAGTTTCCTTTTGAAGACCCACTTACATCCTATCGTGCTACAACCAGGAGGGAGATCGACCAATTCCCATGTCCCATTAGAGACAATAGAATCCATCTCATTCTTAATAAAGATCCTTCCACTGCTTGGCATCAGAAGTAGCCATAGCAGCTTTGAAGGTTAAAGGATCACCCTCGACATTGTAAGTGATGAAATCACTTCCAAAGTCCTTGGTGGTCCTTGCCCGTTTGCTCCTTCTTAGTTCAATCTCATCGTCAGAATGAGTTGCACTGGAATCAACCCCCACATTTGTCAGCTCCTCTACTTGAGCAGGAATGGAATTAGTGGTTGGGTTAGATTCCTTAGGAAGTCCGTCCTTCATAGGAAACACATCCTTAAAAATGTTGCATCACGTAACTCAACTATAGAGTTCACATCTATGCCGTAGAAATTTCAGATTTTATAATAAGAAATCTCAATGCATAACTTGTTTCCGTAATAACCTATAAAGATAGCATCAACGGTTTTAGGTCCAAGCTTTTTCCTTTTATGTGCGGGTACAAGTACCTTTGCAAGGCACCCCCACACTTTAAGTGTTTCAAGCTAGCTTTGTCGACCTCTCCAAAGTTCAAACGGACTTTCCTTTCTATGTTTAGGAGGGACTCTATTCAGAATATGGCAAGCCGTATTCAAAGCCTATCCCCACATATATTTGGGCAGTCCAGAACTTATGAGTAAACTGTTAATCATATCAGTAAGGGTTCTATTCTTACGTTCAGCAACACCATTTGATTGAGGGGTGTAGGGAGGAGTCTCTTCATGTACTATTCCGTTTTCTTGGCAATAATACATGAAGGGGTTAGACTCATATTCACCTCCTCTATCGACCTTAACCGTTTAAGTTTCTTCGCCAGTTTGTGTTTCGCTTCGTTCTTAAATATAATGAATTTATCTAATGCTTCATCCTTAGAACTAAGCAAATAGACATAAATGTATTTACTAGCATCATCAATAAAGGTGAGAAAGTATTTCTTTTGTCTTTGG
>JAFEMH010005015.1:0-181770 GCA_022495995.1 Adenophora triphylla var. japonica | reverse complement strand
TGGAGTGGGCGAGGACCTGCCTTACGCTGGGGCGGTTGATCGCTGAAGCGGGCGAGGACCTGCCTTACGCCGACCGGATGAATTGCCGTTGGCGAGAGCCGGGCGACGGCCGTTGAAGCCTGCGAGAACCCGGCTGAGGGCGACACGAGGAAGAACAAGCGAGGCCGGTCTTTCGACTACGCGGGGATACCACCCAATAACCTTCCACGCTCGAGCCGGCGAGGCGGACGGACGCCCACCGATTTTGTCTTACGCTTTCCTTCAAAGGTGGGTTGCGAGAGACATGATACCGATGATGTGCCGACCGAGCCGCCGGGCGAGCCTGGGGGCCCGGGGTTGAATTGCCGACGTGAGATGAGGATCACGCCAAAGATTGGGCCTACAGTTCTGTGAGCGCGGGCCGGGCGCGCTCTTGTGGTATGCACCGTCCGAGACTTTGCCCCCGGAACCACGCGACCGCGGCTCCACTTTGGTTTCGCCTGGAGAGCTTCGATTGACTCCGGACAAAGGTCTCGCGATATTGCCTGGGGCGAGGCGTGCTCGGCCGAGCTCTACTTCTCCTCGGGACCGGCGAGCCTGGGGCAGCGCGCATGGTCGGGCCCGCTTTTGACTTTGCTTTCAAGAGGTATGAGTTTATTGCCGTTTTTTGATTTAGCAACTTGTCAGCTTCTCCGCTTTCTTGCACCTGAGCCTTCTCTCGCTTTTTTTTGTCACAGGCAATGGTTCTAGCGCAGGGTTTTCCAAGAGCCTCGCGTGATAGTGGATCCCGGGCCGTTGCCTGTCATGCACCCCCGCTATGCTCGGATGTGGCTCGTACTTCAAGCGAGGAAGAGGAGGACTGCCGGGAAGCTCACCATCGCCTACTGGGGACGTGTGCAAGGAGCCGCTTGGAGGGATGATAGCCGCGAGGGTTCGTGCTCAGCTCCCGGGCTCCTGGGTGATGAGGGGATGATTTAGCTCGAGGGGGCTCCCTGCAGGACACTGACAGCTGGCGAAGATGCCGCGAGGCTTCGACTTGTGATGTCATGTATCCCCGGGAGAGCTGGTCTTCCGGGCAAAGATGGCCCCTGTGCTTCCCGCTGCCCGAGGACCCTCCCTTTGGGGATGCTTCGACTCCCTGGATACATGGATGCTCGACTTCGAGAGGTACCTCAAGGCTTGCGCCGAGGAGTTCATTTTATATGGAGAGGAGCACGGGCCTTCGCAGGAGGAAGCCGAGGACGCCTGTGTGCCGGCGCGGAGAGAGGCCGGCCCGCAGTGCTCCCCTGCAGGTTCCGATGCCGGACCGGATTTCACGTACGTCCGCGGGGACGGATCGAGGAGGAGGGCGCCTCAGTACTCGCTCCGAGCAGCTCCCGCCGCATACCGAGTGGATCCCGACAGACGGTGAGTGTGCCGACTCTTTCCATCTTGGCATCTTTTCTCGTATTTTTCTTTTTGTTGTTGAGTATAACCGTATTTGATGAGCGTTTCCTCGGCTTCTTGTCGGTGCAGTCCCTGGGAGAGCCTATTTATATGCCGACTCGCCAAGCGCGTGGCGACGCGCTCCTTCGCTAAGAAGATGGCGTCGAAGGTGTCCTCGCCGGTCTCGCGTCGTGTGCGCGGGCCAGACGAGCCTATGCCTTCGAGGCATTCTCGTGGACGTTCCTCCGCCTAGAGCCGAGCAGAGCCGCAGCCAGAGGGGCCTTTGAGGGGGCGGCATAGCATGGATGCCGGACGTCTTCTGAGCCGCAGTGGCCTTCGAGGAGCAGCCCTTTTATCGCTTCATGCCTCCGCACGGCGCACAGTGCGAGGGTTCCTCGTAGCCTTCTTTCTTTGATCCTTTCGCCGGATTTGATCCTTCCGAGTACTTCTCGTGGAGCCTCAGCGGGTGCTCTGTGATTCCGACGATGAGGATGTGACGGCGAGTTCGCCGATGCCCGACTTTTCTTTGGAGGATCTTGGCGAGGATGATGATGCCGAGGAGTCTGATTAGTATTCATTTGCTTTCCCTCTTTTAATATCCCTCCCTTTTTTTTTTTTTGTTTAGCAAGACATTTTGGTACCCGTAATAAAACACATGTATTTGCATGGCAAACAAGATTTTATTTTAAGATGTAATGTCATTTTTTTGTGATTCCTGGAATTTGTCCTAGAAATTGTTGCTATTATTATTTTTTATTTTTGTACATGCCACGTGAGCCGAGAGTGTGTTTGTGGGTAGTGTTTGTTTGCCGGGAATGGCTTTGGCCGTTGTTTGGGCGCTTGGAGCAAGGTTTTGCCGAGGACAGCTGGTTTTTGTACCGTTTTCTGGGGAAATGGGTTCTGCATTTGCAAGGAGGTCCGTACGGACATACTTAGCATGCAAAGAGGTCCGTACGGACCAACCTTGCTGGGAAGGACATAAATGCTTTCCAAAGGCTCGGTTCTTCCTCATTTCCCCATTTGCACCATTTTCGAGCTTTCTTCCCCATTTTCTCTAGGAACCTCCATTTTTGCCATGGATTCTTCGTATGTCCCTAGAATTTTGCCGAGGCTTTCGCAGAGAGGCAAGCACACTTCCTCGAGCGCTTGAAAACGTGGATGCGGCGCCGTATGAGGCATCGTAGACGGGCCGAGGTAAGGTTTCGTCTTTGCTCTGGCTTGGTCTTTTAAGGAGTCGGGTTCCCGATTGGGATTTGCTATGGGCCGCCGCGGTTCGGGATGTTAGGAGGCACGTGTAATCGTTTCTCCTACAATGAAATGGTGCCCACTTTTGAGGATTTTCGGGCTTTGATTGGAGGACCGGAGGCGGAGGCCATCTCGCTTCCTTCGTTGGTGGTGCCGCGGTGAGCGTGAAGCTTGCAGACTTTCTTCGTACTTCGTTGGAAGAAGTGCAGGGCATGATCCTTGATTCGGGTCATATCGACATTTCCGAGCCGCCTGAGCGGTTCATGGCCGATGATGCAGAGTGACGTCTCTTGGGATGTATTTGCCTTGTGCGTGACGGCGACGCTTTTCCGGGCCGGCCTCGGCATTTGTGATGGCGCTTTGCTAGATGTGGTAGGGCACCGCAGCCGGGAGAGGATATTGTCCCGCTGGTGCCGGGGGAGACTCTTCACGGTATCGACCGTCCGGCGACCGGGGATCGTTTTATGAGAGGGGGAAGCCCCGCTTGCTTCACCTCGCGGCCGCGAGAGAGACTCCAGCCATGCCCGAGGCTCCGACGTCGTTTAGCCCGTGGTCATTTGCTCGCCGACCTCGTCGGGATATGGATCACCCGCCCGGGAGAGATGGATGGCACGCCTTGGTACGCATCGATCCGCCGGTGGGTTCCGCACTGGAGGATTGAGACCGTGAGGATTCGCAGAAGGGTCCTACGTTGTCGAGGTTCCAGTTTGTCTTGGTCCTCCTTCTATATTCCGTCGCTTGTTTCCTGCTAGCTTGGGATGAAGCAGAGCCTTTGCCGGGATGACCTTGCTATCAAGCGGAGGTAGTTCCTCGTATGGCAGCTTCCAGTGCCTTCGTATTTTCCGAGGGTATGGAAGTATTCCGCTTCCCTCCCGCGGTACTCCTTAGACGTCGGGGGAGCGTTGTATCATTGACGACTCGCATCCGGCCCGGTATGAGCAACATGGTTGGGCTCCCAAGTGGTCTCTGGGAGAGCAAAGCGTAGCGATTCTCGGGACCCTGCCGTAGTAGTAGCTATTGCCTTAGGAGTTCCGGCCCGGTCTCGACCCTTCGATGTGACGGGAGACGCTTTGTTTGACTACGAGACTAGAGTTGACCGACCGACAGGGAGAGGTCCTCTTGGCGCACTCGCAGGAGGAGATCCGAGCCGAAGCACGGGCGAATGAAGCCCCGAGAGCTACCGGATTGTTTGACTCTACGGGAGGACCCCGCATCTCTGACCGAGAGACGCAGAGTCGGTTCACGTGGAGCGAAAGAAGACTCGCCGGGGACGAGGGAAGAAAGGAAAGAATGGCGAGGGACAAGCGCGCATGGCGCGGAATGACCTCCTAAGTATCCATTCATTGCATTGCAAACACATTATTAGTTAAATGTATTAAGTCAGTTTTTTAGCATGTTGTGAACTTGAGAGTAGACCGTGCTTGAACTCATCAAGAAATGTTGTAACCGTTAGTGATTTGTGATTTACTTTTAAAGCTTTGTCGAGACGCAAGATCTTTTGTTTTGCCTTTGCTTCGTTTGTGCACTCTGGCCAAGGCGTCCATCTGACTTTTCCGTTGCATCCGCGGACCGAAGCCTGGGCCCCGACGGCAATCCCCTTTGCCGAGGCTTTCAGGCTTTGGCCGAGAGGTTGAATGCTCCTCGACAAGTCGTTTTGACGGTCCTTTTCGTAGCTTCCTTGCCAAGGCGTCGGGCTCGACCTCAATTTCGCAGCCTTCCGCTTGAGCTTCTTTTGTTTTTTTTTTTGTGTGAGCCCTCGCTCGAGCTCTTTTTTTTTTTTTTATTTTTTTGTGAGCCCTTGCTCGAGCTCTTTTTTTTTTTTTTTTTTTTGAAGCGCGTGAGGGCGAAGACAAGCCCCCGGCTTGGAAGTAGACACGAGCCGGGCCTGCTTGATGCCGAGCGACCCTCGGATGTCCTTTTGATGTTGCCGCCGTCGTTTGACTTGGTCAAGGTGACTCGTTGGGCGTGTTCTTGAAAAGTGCGGAGCTTGATGGAGGTCTTGATTGACATTCAAACTTTTGACTTTTTTGTGTATTTTTAGACCGGACCAATTAAGGTTGCCTACGTCTCCTGACTGCAGGGCTCAGTCCCGCGTAGTTCGACACTACATGGAGTGCCAAGAGATGCACAGCTTGTTCTTCTTCAGCGAAGTATCTCGCGAAGTTTGCTTCCGTTGACCGGATTCATGAAGGGATTGCCGTCTAGGTCCGTTAGCTTCATGGCGCCTCCGGAGAAGATCTTTTGAACCACGAAAGTGGCCGATCCATGTGGGTTCCCATTTTCCCAGCTGGGTTGGTTCGAGCGGGAGGCTTTTCTTCGAGTACAAGGTCACCTTCCCCGATGTCTCGGGATTTGACTTTCTTGTCGAAAGCTCTAGCCATCCCGCTTTGATAGGCTCCTGACGTGTTCCATGGCCTTTAGTCGTCGCTCATCTAGCGTGAGCCAATTCGTCATGTCGGCTTTGAGCCATTCGACTTCGTTGATGTCATTTTCCACAAAGACTGGAGTGAGGGAATTTCTAGCTCGACGGGAAGGACTGCTTCCATCCCGTACGTCGTGGCAAATGGGGTTTCTCCCGTGGTCGTTTCGACCGATGTGCGGTAGCCCCAAAGTGCAAGGTGCAGCTTCTCGCCAATCTCGTCCCTGGGTGGTCATTTTTCGGATGATCCGTTCGAGGGTTTTGCTTGCCGCTTCCACGGCGCCGTTTGTTTGTGGCCTAGTAGGGAGAAGATTTGTGACGTGTGATCTTGAATTCACGGCGATGCAGCCTCGTCGAATTCTCCTTCGAAGTGTGAGCCGTTGTCCGATATGACCTCATTTGGGATGCCGTATCGGCATATGATGTTTTCCTTGAGGAAATGCGCGACCTTCTTGGAAGTGAGTACCTTGTAGGACTCAAGCTTCGACCCATTCGTGAAGTAGTCGATGGCTACTAAGATGAACTCGCGACCGTCGCCGCTCAAGTGAGCGATTTTCCCGATGACGTCAATTCCCAAGTGGCAAAGGGCCAAGGTGTAGTCATGCAAGAGAGATCGTGGGGCGGCAGATGATCGAGGTTGGAGAACCGTTGGCACTTGTCGCAGCCTTTTCTGACAAAGTGGATGCAATCCGCTCCATGGAGATCCAAGAGTAGCCCATCCCGAGAATGATTTGCATCGTGGCTCGGCATTCATGTGGGGACCGCAAGCCCCATTGTGGACTTCGCTCATGAACTTGTCCTGCTTCTTCTTGGCCGACGCAGCCGTAGAGTGGCCCATGGTAGCGTTTCTTGTATAACATGTCCCCGAGGATGACGAAGTGAGAGGCGAGGCGTTTTAGTGGCCATGATGCTCTTGGTTTTGACCCCTTCGTGTGGGTCTTCCTTGTTCATGAAGGTGGTTTCCCGTTCTTGAGGTATTGGAAGATCCGGGCTTTGGCCGGAAATGGCGTCTGACTTGCGTCTCTTCGCTCTTCAAAGAATCTTGCAAATCGTTGTGATTAAAACCTTCTCAAGCACTGGGGCCCGCTTTTCTCTCGTTTGACAACATGCTTAAATGTTTGCTTGATGCATTTATTTAATTAATGTGTTTGCCTTTTGTATAGATGAATTTAACCTGTTTTGATTAGTTAATGTCATCATTTGTTAAAGATGCAATGAAATGGTTTTTTAGGAAGGTCCTGACCTTTTATTGAAAGCGTGAAGACCGTACATTGTTGATCAAAGATTCACAATCGTTGGGCGTAAAGCCGTCAAAAGACACAAAAGATGTGAATACACGTACAACAAGACTCGAAGCTAGACTATAGGCGACGAGGATTGACCAGCTTCATTACTCTGATGGCCGTAGCTCTGCAGGGAGTGGTGCCGGTTTAGCGGCCAATCTTCCTCGTACGAGTCCCGGAAAGTAGCTTGCATGCGGTTCCGATTTCAAACCAGATCGCGGAGGTTTTTGGCCGCTCCCGATGATGTCCCTCCATTAGTGTTGCCACCACCCTGGGGTTTTTGATGATAGAAGTCGCCGAGGGCTACTTCTAGAGGGCGAAGCATTCGCCGATTCGGAGTGGATTCTTGCCGATGTTGATCACTTTCATAGAATCCGCTTCTTTATCCGGGATCTTTGCTTGGACGACGTTTACAATGTCCGATTCGAGCGACATGCTATATCACCTTCCCCGATTAAGCCTCGAGGAGGTTGCGCCATTGTTCGTCCAAGCCTGACACCTAATGTCAATTGAACTAAGCCGTGATGGCCGTCCCCGTAAGATCCGAGAGTGTCGGCCAGAGGGTTGTCTTGACCGGGGATCGGTGATGAGCCGCTTTGCAAGAGGGTTTTCGGGCGAAGTAAGGGTCTACTCCTCGATCAATCTCCATTAGGGCATCCATCTTCGATCCTCTCTCAAGCATTCTTCACGCCGCATATATCGAGTTGTCATCCCGTCCCATGAGTTCTTCGATTTCCACTGTCGCGCTGTAGAGCGCGGATGTAAGGATCCACTTCGTAGCGGGACAGGTAGGAGAATCATCTCGGGAAGAGTATTCGGGCCATGTCGGGACCTTCTTCTCGGGTCATAGCTTGCCGGCCAAGCACTTGCCATCGCACCGCTTCCGCGAATCACTTCGATCGCTCCATTGGCATTGATGAATTTCACGCATTGGTGAAGAGTAGATGATACCGCTTTCATCCGATGTATCCAAGGCCGTCCCAACAAAGCGTAGAAGGTGGGTTTGATTTCCACGACTTGGAACTCTACCGACTCCGCTTGTACGTCGAATTGATCCTCAAGTCGATGACTCCTACGATTGGTCGTGCAAAGGAGTCGTAGGCTCGGATACCCGAGGTGAAGGCCTTATCGTAGAACGGTCCGATGCGGAGTCGTTTCAATGTGCTTAAAGCGATGATGTTGACCGCGGAGCCGTTATCAATCAAGACGTCGGGAGGAAGAACATCTCTATCTTTATGAGGATGAGGAGGGCTTCGTTGCGCCGATTCTCACATATTGGCAAGTCATCGTCTCGCGAAGGCTAAACCGCTTCCCGTGCTACCGTTGGACTCGCCTCGTCTGGGGAACGTTCGATCCAACCATTTGTATGCCTCTGGCCGGGGCAAAGATCGTAGGGAGACAGCTGCCTCTGGGCGTTCTTGTCGGAATTCCCTGGCCACGAGACCTGACTCTTGTTTCACGCTCCCAAATATAGCGAGACAAAGATGCCGACGCTTTCGGAAATTGCAGTGAGCCGCTCTCTCGCTGGGGTTTCGCACAATGGCTATCGAGTTTACCCTGCCGTTCTGGGGGAATGGATTTCCAATGGTATCGGGACCACGAGGGCGTTCCAATTTTCCTCCTCAATGAGCCCCCGAATCACCCGGCTGAGTACGAAGCAATTGCCTGGGTGCGCGTGGCCGGGGTAGTTATGGAAGGCGCAAAGGCTTGCTCATATCCACAGTTGGCCTGGTGGTCTTCTGCTGGAAATTCTCGAGTGGTTTGAGAAGATTTCGCTTCACCAAAGCTTCAAATACTTGACCCAAGGGCATTTCCTGTGTTATCAAAATGCCGGAACCGTGGGAAGCGAGGGGGTTGCTATTCTTCGGGGCCGCCCGATCGCGGTTTACTTGAGCTCCGTTCCCGAATGTAGGCACTGTTCCTACGCTTCCTTTCCTTTCGTCAGCAGGAGTTGAAGTTGCCGTGTTTGTTCGATAGCGGTAAGACGAGGCGTGGGTTGCCGTTGCCTTTTGAAGACTCGTAGTCTTTTCAAACTTTGTCCCTGGCTGACCATGGCACTGAGATCCTGGATAGAAATGGTGGCCGATCAAAGTCCTCAAAGATGGTTTGAGGCAGAATGGAAGATGTCCATCTCGCTTCTTCTTTGGAAAGTGGATCCATTATCTCGCTTAGCTTCCAGCCCATCTTTTGTAGAATTCGCCCACCGGTTCGTCATCCTTTGTTCGGTGGCTTGCAGTGTCATGGCGGTTTGTTTCCCATTCAAGATTGGCGCGGTACTTCTCCAGAAGATTTCACCGATCTCGATCCCACGTGGAGCGGTTTTCCGCCTTCACATCGAGGAACCACCTTAGTGCCGTGGATTTGAGGGAATGCCGAAAATGATCTCGCCATCCGCTGAGGGGTTGCCCCTTCGCTCTCATACCTGTGACGTAGGTGTCGATGTGGGTTTTTGGGCATTCTGCTCCGTCAAACTTTTCCATTTCCCGCATCCCGAACTTTGGAGGGAGAGGGACCACTTTGTTCGGATCGGTAGGCGTGAGGGAGTCCTTCCGAGAACTAGCTAGCTTGCCTTGCATGTCTTTCATTTGTTCGATCAACCAAGCCATGCGAGGGTCACTGCCTGAGGTGGGTTACCGTTTTCGTGGACGGAAATCGAAGATGGAGGTGGATTGGCTGATGGGATCGCCATTCGGGAGTCTTGGGAGGTAGTTTGAGTGTATACCAACCCATACCCCTGGGGTGTTGAAGTTGAGGGCGTGATTGCCAGGTCCGCTAAGGGTCCGTGGTTTGGGAACCGGGAAACGATTCGTTAGCCCCAATCGCGTGCTAGCAGTGGCAAACTTGAGATGCCTGGATATCCGCTCGGATGCCCGTCCCCGGTAAGAATGGGGACTTCTGATTGTGATTGCGAGGCTCGTATAGAGGCAAAGGATTGAATCCCGGGGATACCGAGATGCACCGGGATCCGCGGAGCAGCACGTATGTGTGCTGCTGTACCGAGCTTGATGTGCAGAGCCGGAAACCGACCGATCTCGAGGCGTGCATGTCTGAGCCGCTGACCGATGCCGAGGGGAGCTGAGCGAGAGCTGCTTTGCGTTGCTGGGATCTCGTAGCTTGGCGGAGGCGGGACTCCGCCGATAGCTTTGAGAAACCTGGGAGCCAGTATGTCTTCGTCTTCTATGAGAACAAAGGTTCCATCAGCCGGGTTGGGAACCGCAATCCTCGAAGACGCAAGGTGTCGACGATCCAGGCTTGCTGCTCTTCTTGGCGCTTCTTGATGGTTTCGAAGGCTCGCAAAGACCTCCTCCATTGTCCTGGAGGTTCCTTAGTGGCGGGGTTCCATTTCCTCACCGTTATCCGTTGATCCCGTCACGGGGAGTATCGGACGGTGCGGACCGTTGAACCGGAAGGGCTATCGGACCGTGACCTCGATACCGAAAAGGCGGCTTCTGTATTCTCAACCACTCTCGTCGCCGGAGGGGTGACGGGCAAGGTTTAGACACGGAATGGCCTAACGGGATAAAAGGGGGAAAGCTCACGTGGCATGCGGTTTCCGTTTCTTTTATTTTTGATTTTTTTTTTGTTGTTTTAATTTACTTAAAACATGTTTTCTCGTAATCCTAGGTAGGTTGGAAAAGATTGCTCTTCTTTTTCGCAACTATGCTAGATCCTCGGGCCTGGAGACCATCTCGCGCGGCTTATAAGCCCCTCGTTTTGCACCCGTATTTCGACATCCCAGTGGTGGACAGCCTGTGCGAGGGTCCTATAGTGCAAGCGGTTTCCACCGGCCTAAAAGAAAATCGAACCTAAGGACCGAGCCTGCCATGTTCGTTTTGATGCGTTAGCCATGTGAATAGTGAACCGAGCCGCCACCGAGTCAAGATCAGGTCAAGAGTTCGCATGACCTTCTCTTTACCTTGCTTGCGCAAGGGATCCGTGACGTTAGGCGTTGGGTCGGGTCATATCGTCACGGCCGACGTATCAAAGGCGTGATGACATGGTGTCACGCGAGCATGGATGTATATCCGGGACTAACATCGTCGGGGTGTAGCTTCGAAATCAAGATCGTGTCAAGATTTTAGCATGACCTTTCATCGCTTTGCTTGCGCAAGGGATCTGAGTTCCGAGCCTTGACTCGAAAAAATGGCCATGATGGTATATGTATCCAGCCGTATGACACCTGACCGGGTAAAAACCAACCGAGTCCGGACAGAGTGTGACTCAAGACTCAAACGTGTGTGGCTGACGCCGGCTAGGATGGGATGTTTGAATGATCCCGTGCGCGCCCAAGAGGCCTAGGAAGACCTAAACGGACGCAACCGAGACCACTCCGGTTATGGTCAGAAGCTGGCACAGATCCGAGGCAAGAAATACAGATAAGAAAGTGCGTGTAACCGAGGCAAAGAAGGTGAGTAGAGTGCGGTGTAACCGAGGCAAAGAAAGGCTGTGAAGGTGCGGTCTCTAAAATTCTTTTTCTCGAGTAAAATAGAAATTTTTGAAGAATTTTAAATGTATGCACGTATGTATATTGATGCATTTTTTTTTGTATTTTTATTTTTTTGTAAAATAAAAACGAAGCACGTGCACACACACACAACAGCTTAAAGGAAGGGGTAAAATGAAAGTTTGACCCTCATCATCGTTTTAAAAATCTTTTGTTTTGTTTAAAAGTTTTTAAAACAAAATGTCCCCAATGGAGTCGCCAACCGAAATTACCCGGATCCGGCTCGCGCGGGCCCCGCATCTCGCGTCGTCGCTCGAAGTCGCCCGATCCGAGAGGCAAAGACACCGCGCCCGCATCCGGCTTATTCCGTTTTAGCGTTGCGCGTTGGAGGTGTCTCGCCGTTTTGCTTTCGCATTTTGTAGAGTCGCCACGCCGTTTTTATTAAGCCCAAAACATTGAAAAGGGCATCGCTTAAAGATAAATTTTAAACCTGTTTTTGTGTGATGAGATTTTGAGTTCTGAGGTCGATGACTCCCTAGAAGAGAATATTAGAATATTAGAGCTCACCCGAGTAGCCTCGTAAAACGAGTCTTTCTGATACCCCTAATATCCTTTAAATGTCATGTGTGTGTGTGTGCTTTTAAAAATGCATGTCAGATCGGATGTCTACATTGTATGCTATGTATGGAAATGTATTGAAATAGAATGGGAAGGAAGCCTTACCAATGTTGGTTCGTGGTCGTCTTCCGCAGGGAATAGTGTTTGAGGTCGAGTAGCTGCTCCCAGATGGACGGGATTGCTTCGTGAGGGACCTGTTGTCATGACAGAGTTTCGGCGTGAGTTGAGGTTGTAGGCTGCGTCGGGCAGGTTCTGGCGTGCGTGGGGATCGTCTGGGATCACTGGGCAGAGGTTCGGGCGGCGGTGGCAGGAGTCACTGGGCAGAGTTTCGGCGTGGTTTGGGGATCGCCTGGCTTGACTCTGGAAAGAGCCGGACACCGTGGAAAGACTGTGCAAGGCCTCTGAGTACCACGAGGGGCCTCAGAGTACCTCGAGAGTGCCTCTGGGCAGCGCGGAGCGTCCTCGAGCGCTGGGAGGCTTCTGAGCACCTCGAGGGGGCTCTCAAGGCCTCGGAAGGATCCGAAGGGGCCGGGAATGCCTCGAAAGGTCTTAAGGGGAGCCGAAGGCTTAGTGGAGGAAGAGAGAAGTGGGAGGTGTGTGAAAATGAGGAGGGGGAGCCCTCTATTTATAGTAAAAATTTCGGAGCAAAGAGGTTCGTACTGACCTTCTTGGTTATCCGTAATTTTGGATTTCCTCGATTTGAGGGAATCCGCAATGATGGAGAATATTCTGGGAATGATGATGTCCCCCATGCAATAAGGTCCGTACGGACCATCTTGCATGCAAAGAGGTCCGTACGGACCAACTCTGCAGGGAAGTCATCATTTCTTCCGGGATTTGAGGGAATATTGTGGACTTTAAGGGGATTTAGTAATCATTGAAACAAAGAGGTCCGTACGGACCTTAATTGCTTTTCTGATTTCCTGAAAATTCCCAAAAGGTCCTTTTGTCCCTTTTTATCCCAGAAAGGCTCCTCCCTTGGTTTGTTTGGGGGTTTGAGAGGGTTTTGAGAGGGTTTTGAGTGAGAGAGGTCTCTGAGACTGCGTGGATGAGTCTACGGTGTTTCCCGTGTGTTTGAAAGGGAGTGATCCAGATTGGGGTACTTACAGAAGGTTATTTAAAGTAAATTATAAGCATATCAACAAAGATAATCATAACTGTGCACCAGGTAAGTTTCCAAGAAAATAGGTGAGCCACAAGGACTGCTTAAGTACCAAATCTTTCTTCGACAGAACTCTCCTAGTCATGCACAATTATAATACCAATTTGAATGCAATCATAATCAATACTTTGTATACTGACTTGTTTCTCATAAACAATCAGACTAGTAAACTGACTTGTTTTTCATAAACAATCAGATTCTTTCAAATTTTGCGTAAACTGACTTGTTTCTCATAAACAATCTGAAAACCAAAATTTAATGTTTCAACTAAACATTTAACATGTAATTATTCAATGTTTCAACTAAACATCTAATAAAATTCTTATCACATAAGAACACACATAATTCATGCATCGCAACAATTAATAAAAACACATTTAAATTAATTAAGCATGCATAAACAATGAATTGATCTAGCATAGCCCTATAAATTCAATTTCCAGAAATTTATAGCATCTAGACTAAGACAGTAACATATTAGATTATCAACATAATCACAGATTAACAAGAAAAATCAACAAACTGATTTGGCCTAGAACAGGCAAGGTATGTCGCGTGACATAGACCTTCAGAGGCCTGATATGTGGCACGACGTAACAAAGCCATCAGCCCTACTCTGTCACGTGACAGAGTCCAACTCTATCACGTGACACGAGATGCCAGATTGCAGATTTCCAGATTCAATCGATTCTAATAATAAAGCAATTAAATCAAGTAAACAACTTTTACATATTTAATTCAGCATAATCAGAATACGATTTTCACATTGTTTCACATAAACAATCAAAAAATTCTACCGCATACAAAACATGCAATAAGCATATAAACGATTTATATCTTAATTCTAGCATGCCAATTCAAACTTAATCATACGAACGGGGCTCTGATACCACTATTGGGTTTTATGGGTCCATGCGCAGCGGAATTAAGCATCAAATTAACACAAAACCCAAGCCCTAAGATCCGTTCTATACGATTAAATTGAATTCCTATGAGATAGAATTTACCAACCTTTATTGCTTTTCGGTCTTGAGCTATCGAACAATTTATCGGTGTAGTTTTGAATCACAAACTTCGATCTTCAAAACCTTTGAACCTTCAGATTGCTTGAACTCTAGGCCTTGATCGTCAAACGAGCGAAGACCCTCTATTGTTGTATCCACACGTAAGAATGAACCAAGAACGGTTCTTGAGGATTGCTAGATCCTTAAACCCTTGGAAGAAATTTGAGAAACCTTTTAGTGTGATTTTTCCCTTGGAAAATTTCGGCTAGGCACAATTAGGGTTTACAGACTTTAATATTTATACTACATTAGTATAGGTATTAGTTTCCTAATCGTATTAGGAAAGTCTATCAAACCGCTTCAGACTTACTATGTCGCATGACCACAAGCAGCCCATGGGCAAGTTGTGTCGCGCGGCGGCTCAAGTCATATCAGGAATTCTCAATCATTTTCTTCCTTGGTTTAACCAATTCATTCTAGTTGTGTGTGACCCAATAGGATTATATTATGTTGGCAATGAGCTCGATCAAATCGATCCTCATAAGACATAAGCGGACTCTAGCAAGCCATTATGTCTACCCAAATAATATAACGTAAGAGTTCACGTTTCCAATGGTACACTTCCATTTCTCCCTTTGTCTCACGATGTTATATTGAACACAAGTCATGGTCCACGTCAACTTGTATCTGTTCAATGCTTTCTCAATCTTGAGTATAATGACAATCCAATCGTATTGGGGTGTAGCCACACTTTCCATCATTATCACTCATCGAGGGGCCCAAGCAAAACATCTATCTATCGAGGGACAAATTCCATCTTGACTTATCATCATTCCCATCATGAATCCGATCATGCCAAAGATAGCCTTTATAAATATCGTGTTAAGATATCGTTTGACTAAAATCAAATATGACTTTCATCATATGTAAGGTCATGATAATCTCAGGTCTAGGGACTAAATGAAGTGACCATATGAGATTTAATTATGACATTTGACCATGACATAAATCTCATACGGGTCAAGTCCAGTCACTTGTTCTCTGACAAGTACCCATAATTTCAATGTGCATCTCTATGCATATGATCATCATATGATTATCCATTGACAATTATACTAATTATTCTCTTAACAATTAGGGACGGAGATTATTACAACAAATATGCAAATTATATAATAATCAAATAATAAACTTAAACGATAAAGATGATACATAACGGTTTTCAGTTAAACATAACTAAAGCCTAGGGCATTACACCAATAATTTTTACCAAGTACAATGTTTGCTTTTGCTGTAGTAGATAATGGCATCAATCAAATAGGGGGAGATTGTTGGGTATGCACATTTTAACCCTCCTAGATTAGCTTAAGATTTGATTGATACCATAACCTCCTCTCTATTTTAAGGACTTTAGGCCCATATGTAATGAAGCTTAGACTTCAATTTTTAGCTAAGTCCATTTTATAGAATAGGATAAATTAGGCTTGAAGAATGACACAAGACTCATTGGATATGAGGTTGCAGTTCAAGAGGTTCAGACCACTTCATCAAACCGCTCCTAGCAACTGCTTTGTGGAAATCCTTTGTCTGAAATCGCCCTTTGATAATTCCAGTGCAACTGCCTTAGTGAACCACACTTGCCAACCGCAGTACAGTTCAATCTTAAGATCGTACTTCATCAACCTCACTGGTGTAACCAACCGCACATGCTCAACCGTTTCACACCAGACCACATCCAATGATTGAAGACTTGAAGTGAACCACTTTATGACTGTTGGAATCCATTTCAGCAATGACAAAAGTCAACCACCAAATTTTGTCACGTGATTCAATGTCAGAGAAGATCTGCAAGGATCTTGAAAAGGTGACAGGTGTCCTAACTACCTTAATTGCAGCTGAGGCCTGATTAGCTTTACCTGTAACTGTTGTACCAAAGGACAAAAGTGGATATTGTGGACCAATCAGAAAGCACCTGTACAGTCCTTGCAACTGATATGTCCAACGGCTAGTTCCTTGGTGCTTGGGTATAAATACCCCCAATATTCACCATTTGAAGATTGCTTGAGAAATTGATTTGTTGTGAGTTCATAAGAAGCTGAAGCTCTGCCCAGAAAATTTCCAGTCCTTTGAATCTTCATCTTCTACTTCAAGAAATATATCCCAGCCCAGAAATCAAGCCTTGACACCATCAAGAATCATTGTGCTCTCCATCTCTTAGATTCAAAGAGCGTTGATCTTGCTTACACACACACACCTCACTTGTTTAATCACATAGATTATTCATTTGAGATACATTGGTTATAGTCTAGGATTCGATCTTCATAGAATAGATTTTAGATCTGAGTTTGAATACTTTGTAACTTGTAATCTCTCTCATACTCAATATAAAATCTAGCTCTTAGAAAATCCAAGACTAACCATCTTGGTAGTGGACGTAAATCGTTTATCGATTGAACCACTCCAAATATTGTGTTCTTACATTTCTGCATTTATTATTTCTTGTGCTTATTAATCATCTATCTTTTTCTCTGTTTGATCTTATTTGTAGTTATCCATTTTTGAGAATAGTGTTTGGAGTTAACTTTGTCAAAACCTCATTTTTATGTTTGTAAACCACACTCTCAAAACCGCACTATAAACCGCTTTACAAACCGCACCTCAAAACCGATTTGTATCTTCAAATATTCCGCTGTGCATTTTACAACTCTACTTGAAATTTCTAACACACTGCAAGCGGTTTTGTAAGCTTAGAGGTTTAGTTTTAAAAGAGGGGGAAAATTTTGTAACAGCTATTCACCCACCCTAGCTGTTTTTCACCCTTGTTGCCAACTTTGGGACCAACACAATCACAGTTCAATTTAGAAAGGAGGAGGAATGTATTTCCTTTCATTGTGCATTTGAGCAATGGAAAAAGGAAGCCGTTCAAGGTCTGTAATATTCTTCTGAAAATATATGAGTAGATGAATATTACATTATCAAGTGTTGCATGCTTTATACAGTTCTTTACTCATGATTGTCCCAATCTTCTTTTCCTTACTCGTTTATTTGATATGAATGTAAAATTCGTACAATTAGATTGGTAATGCAATTTTGCTTTCGTCTTTTGGCTTGGAGTTATTCACAGTTTTAGCACAGACAACAATCTACTTTGATTACACATGCCAATGTGTTTGTTGTACTACAACTTATTTTTAACCATCATCTCCTCTACTTAGCTAGGAGAATCACATACAAAAATTTACTTTGATTACTGTTAGTCCACATGACATAAATGAGCTTACTAGTACTGTTCCTCTTTGCAGGATCTCATTTGCCATATGGAACTGAACTGGCTTCTAAAAGCAAGTTTGACAATAAAATTGAGGCCTCTTTCACTCAGATGTATTTCCATTACTTTAGGAAATTGATTCATCAACGAAATATGATGCAGGATTATGTGAGGACAGGTTGTTATACCAACGAGCCATTTTCGTCTGACTTTGTAACGTATCATTTACATTTTTTTTCTCATTTAAAGCTAAGCTTACATTCCCCTCGGGGCTACACAAATCTTTTTCACCTTCCACCGTTTCTAAGATAATTTCATATCAATTAGCATGTGCAAAATGAACATCTATTGGATTGCACAATCATTTAAACTTATGATGTGGTTGCTTCAGGATCCTATCATGGTGCTGTCATTGAGAATCGTGCAAATTTTGTTGACCGTGTAGTGGTTGATGTTGGTGCTGGAAGTGGTATTCTGTCCTTATTTGCTGTGCAGGTGCCTTTGCTATCTATGCAGTTTATTACATGCAACAATGCAGTACCTTGCGTTTGCCTATATTTTTTCCTATTGTTGTATGGCTTTGCTTATCTTGTAGAATGATCTCTCACTCTCTATCCCTCTCTCTCTCTCTCCTCTTTCTTCACCTTTTTACTTAACATGCGGGATCAAAACATGTTTATGCTGTGGAAGCAACGGAAATGGCAGAATATGCTCGAAAACTTATTGCTGGAAACCCATTGCTGGGACAAAGAATTACAGTGTGTATATTTATTATGTGCAGTTTGATCTAATTATCAAAAGCCTGAATTCGTAACTCATTCCGCTGGCACTTCTGTGTAATTGTAGGTCATCAAGGGTAAAGTTAAAGATGTTGAGTTACCCGAGAAAGTTGATATTTTGATTTCTGAGCCCAAGGGTAGGTTGATTAAATCACAATTGTTGTTCTTGTTTTAGATGCCTAGTTTTTCATGATGTTGAATTCATATGGGAATGGCATAATCTCTATGTATTGAACTTGAGAAATGAGGCGAAGACCCCAAAAAGAAGGAATGCATGCAGTGTTCTATTCCATGCCCTCATGAATATTCCCTACATATGACTTGTTCTCAAACATGTGATCACTCTCAGTAAAATGTCTATTGTCATATGATGGAACTTGCATAGGAGGGTTGAGTTCTTTTCCCGATAGTTGATTACTTTTTAAATAACAGTTTTTATTGAAGACTTGGGTAGATGGTAGTGGGGATCAAAGGTAAAAATCTTCACAAGTTTGCAGAGATACATGCTATGTGTGAAGAAAGTAAGAACTAGGAGAATATAGTAAATACCCTTTTATCAGATTTTTTTACTTCTATTTCATGTCCACACTTTTGAGTCATTTTCCCATATTTTTTTTCTTCTATGTTATTGTAATGGTTCTTTCCTGTTGATTACGGTTCTTTCTATCCAGTGTTTTGAGGTGGAGGGGGGGAGGTTTCTCTCAGTCGATGCAAGTATTTTTATTCCTACTCTTACCTTTTGCAGGAACCTTGTTAATCAACGAAAGAAAGTTGGAGTCTTATGTGATTGCAAGAGATCGATTTCTTGGTCCTAATGGAAAAATGTTTCCTAATGTAGGAAGGTAATTGGTACCTAATACTATTTTCATTTGGTCACAGTTGTGGTGCTATATATTGTATATAAACCATCATAATTATATAAACACAATTATAAATGAAATTGACTTATGACTTCGGAGTTAAATCATTAAGGAAGGTTTGAAGCAGCTAACTTTATATTTGGGCTTGAATTTACTCCTAAACTGTGTGCTTGCTTGTTCCTATGTACTATTGCCTGCCTGTGATGCACCTTAGCATCTCCCTTACCTCAATGGGCTTCTACCTCTTTACTATTGGTTGCCTGTGAATGTACGCTCGCCGATTAAAAAGTTTTTTTTGGGAGTCGCCACGCCATGTTTTAAGAGGTACATTTTGAAAAACGTTTTGAAAAGAGAAAGCGGGTTCGAGGGTCAGATTACATCTTGGGAAGAACTGAGAGTTCACCCAAGATGCCCCTATAAAAGGGTCTTTCTAATGTTCAACATTCAAGTAATTCAAAGAGTGTGTGCAAATGTGTGAGACAGAAATTGTGTTTATATGCTTTATTTTTATTGCAAGAAGAACAGAGAAATACAATCTGTAAGCTGTCTGAGGGAGCCACAACCCCAATTGCAAAGAATTTTGAAAGGTACTTACAGTTGGGAAATGACCTCTGTAAATGGCTTGTAAGGTCGCACGACACAGGATCTAGACATGGCTAGGTGTGTCGCACGACAATACTGGCCTTTTGCAGAGGTTTTACAAGGGATAGATTACATGGAAAAACTGAGAGATACAGAAAGAAACAGAACAATATCTATAGGTCATAGAGACCAACTAGTTACTTACAACTGAAATTAACCTCTGTAGTATGGCAACTTACGTCGCACGACACAGGATCTGCAATGGCCAGATCCGTCGCACGACGAGACGTGCCAGCTTGCAGAAGCTTTACAAGCTGCTTACAATTGAAGATCAGAGGATAATTAGATAGTGACTAAGGCTATAATCAGGTTACAGAGACCTCATAAAAGGCTAATGACATTCAGATGAGTATGAATATGGAAGATTCATACTCATCCTCATGTTTAGACTGACATTATATAGAAGAAATGAAGATCAACGAAGAACAAACACATACACACAGATATAGATGATGTTTAGAGACTAAAACATGGCATAGTTAATGACAAATAAGCAGATCAATTATAGAAATTACATTTAATGATGTAAGATAGAGAGAGAGGGAACAAGGATGTTACCCTTGTAGATCCTCAATCCTTATACCAAGTTAGGTATAAAGATCTTCTACTTTCAGCTACAGAACCAACTTGAATTCAGAAAGAGAGAAGGATCAATGATCTAAATGGTGGTGTATGAATTAGCTTGGATTAAGAGAGAAAGAGAGAGAGAATTTTGAGAGATTTAGGTGAATTGTGTGTGTTTTTGGGGATTGGTGTGTGTATCTGGAGTGATTTGAGCAGAGTAACACTAGGGAGTTGAAAGAGGGATCCCAAAATGAGAGGAGGAAGGTCCTATTTATAGCCTGCATAGGAATGGCTACTTATGTCGCACGACACAACGAGAATAACTGCCTTCCTTTTAGAAACCTGCAAGGTGGCAGTTTGGAATGATCGACATGGCTCGTTATGTCGCACGACAGAAGGAGGCATAACCGTTTTCCTTCTAGAAACATGCAAGGTGTCAAATTATGGATCCTTCCTGGATAATTCCTTATAGGTCCAAACAGATTTAATACCCCAAAGGTCCTTCTGCATGGAAAAAAGACCGAAAGACACTTCCTTATCAAAGAAACTTATAAAAAGCTCCCGGAAGTCTCGAAATGGACCAAAAATTTACCAAAACGCCCCTAGTGTACTTTTATTGTGTAAAAGACACTCTTATTGGGTCGCAAATTGGATTGGGGTACTCACAGCCTGTGATGCTTGAATTTTTTCTTTTTATCCGCAAGGGGGCATAGGAGGGGGATCTAATCTTACCGTTTGAAGTCCTCTGCTTTTACATAATATATCTGGCTCCTTTCAACAATGAACATCTATTTGTCGAGATTGCAGATAAGGTATATGCTTGAGCTATTTATTCTTGCCTCTTCTATCCTTCTCCCATTTTGTTTCTCTTCTTCTTCTTCTTCCTTTTTTTATTTCGTTGGAACTTCAGTCTTTCATGTCCACACAAACATTAGTTTGGTTTTATTGTAATCAGATGTCTTGTATATTTTATTTTTTGACAACCAAGTGGCATATCTTAGGAGTATGGTACATATGTTGGATTGAAGGGGGAGTTCTGTAATAGCCTTTGGTTTCTATAACCAGTTGAAAGGTCTTAACTAAAACAGACTACAGACAATCTGTATCACAAGCTTATCCCTATGGCAAGGGTCAATAACACTGCAAGTGCTCTTGTTACCCTAACCTTCAGGGCAACTCACACTGACCTCATTATGTGTAACTTAGAACTTCTGCAGACTTATGATTGTCATTATATCTTAGGTTATGTTTGGTGCTTCAATACTAAGCGACGTTGGATTTGGAAGATTAATTTTGGAGCTACATAGTTTATTCTGCTCTTCCAATTCCAAATCCAAGGCTTAGAATTAAGGGTGCCAAATATACCCCTTAGTATATTTCAATTTCATGGTATTATCAGCTTGCTAAGGAGAAACTTCTAAGTTGTTATATTTGCTATACAGGCCCTCTTTTGGCAACATCAAAACTATTATGGGATTGATTGAACACTCTTAGGCTCCGTTTGTTTCGACGTAAAACATTTTTCGGAAAACGTTTTCCGAAAAATGTTTTCCTGTAAAATGTTTTCCTATAAAATATTTTACGGAGGTAAGGCATAAAATGTTTTACGGAGAAAGGGTGTAAAATGTTTTCGGGTGTTTGGTAAGAAAAATATTTTTCGGAAGGGCGTAAAATGTTTTATTAAAAAAAAAAATTTTTAATCATTTTTTGTAACCACCCCACCCACCCCCCCGCCTACCCCACCCCACCACCCACCCCCTTACCCCACCCCACCCTCCCACCCATCCACCCCCCCCCACGAAAAAAAAAATTATTTTTTTTTAACCGCCCCATCCACCCCCTGCCTACCCCCCATCCCCCACCCCCTCACCCCCCACCCCCCCAAAAAAATTTTTTTTTTATTAAAATTATTTTTTGGGGTGGAGGGTGGGTGGGGCGGGGCGGTTAAAAAAAATTTGGGGGGGGTGAGGGGTGGGGGGTGGGTAGGGGGTGGGGTAGGCAGGGGGTAGGGGTGGGTGGGGCGGTTACCAAAAAAAAAATTTGGGGGGGGTGGGGGGTGGGGTGGGGTAGGTAGTGGGTGGGTGAGTGGGGTGGGGCGGGGCGGTTAAAAAAAATAAAAAATAAATAAAAATTGGGGGGTGGGGGTGGGGTAGGCAGGGGGTGGGTGGGGCGGTTACCAAAAAAAAATTAAATTTTTTTTTTTTTTTTTGGGGTGGTGGGTGGGGGGGGTGGGGGTTGGGGGGGGGTAGGTAGGGGTGGGTGGGGCAGGGCGGTTAAAAAAAATAAAAAAAAATAATTTTTTTTTTGGGGGGGGGGTGGGGGTGGGTGGGGCGGTTACCCAAAAAAATAATAAAAAAAAATTTTTTTTTTGGGGTGGGGATGGGTGGGGGTGGGGTGGGGTAGGTAGGGGGTGGATGGGGCGATTACAGAAAAAAAATTGGGGGGTGGGGGGTGGGTGGGGGGCAGTTAAATTTTTTTTTTAATTATTATTATTATGTTATATCGGGCGTAATATGAGTTGTACATTAAGGCCACTATTTTTCGAAAAATGTTTTACTTAGGACAAGGTCAGTAGGTCGTTTTACTTAGAAAGGGCGTAAAATGTTTTTCGGAAAACGTTTTACTTAGGACAATCAAACAGCGAAAAACGAGTTATTTTCCGGAAAACATTTGTCGGGGGCTAACCAAACGGCGTAAAACGAGTTATTTTCCGGAAAACGTTTTCCGAAAAATGTTTTACGGCGAAACAAACGGAGCCTTACATGGAACAATATTTCAGGGATACTTGTCCCAGGTAAGTCTGGCTTGCATTTGTATTATTATGTTTGTATCTTCCAACAGTCAGGTCTGTTGCATATGGTCAGGGGCAGACACAAGTATTGTCACATGGGTGCAAGTGTACCCTTGTATGTTTTTAACATATGTTTTATTTTATTTGTATTTTTTTTTAATAAATGTTCACTTACTACACCCACTCACTTAACGTACACCCACTTAGCACATATTCATCCATAGCATGTACTACTTCAGTCCGGAAATGATAGTCCAACTTTATCAGTGGTTAATTTTATTGAACTTTAGCAAAAGATTTAGGAAAAAATAATTATCCAAATGAATTTAAAATTGTTATTAGATGTATCTATAATATTATATCACTAAGGAACTGTTTTTATTACTTCTCGTTACATCAAAAATGCCTAGAAAGAAGAATGTCGAAGTGAATTGCAGGGCAAATCTCCTTTGGCAGTAAAACTCAACTATTTTGCAGCTGTGATATTACTCACCACCAGGCAGCAGTAAAACAATATTATGCCAATGGAGTAATTGCCCAGCAATGCATCCATACACAAACTCAATCACTTCCATATTTCTCGATGATAAGTATTTCAAGCTTAAAGACTTTATATAGATTTCTAGACTCATTAGAAATCCAGATGTAGTACGCCTTCCAAATAATAGCATATTCCTAGCACATTCCTCTTTGCTAAACTCGAGTCTGAAATAAAGTGGTCCGCGGTCTTGATACTCAGAATAATACTACCTCATGAATAGTCAATGTCAATTTCAATTCCAAGGACTTAGAATCAATACTTTGTGTGCAATTAATAATGTTTTTTGATAATGTTTTTTTCATTTTTCAGGAAACTTATGCAAATAAATTGCGTGAAGCAAATGGGTTAGAGCCTAGTACACCTGTGAATGGGGTTCAGGATCCTGTCTTGAAGATATATGAAGAGGTTGTTGGAGGTGTACAAAAGGGTAGGCTTATTGGAAGGCCCGGTGAAAAAATGGAGTAAAAAGTCTGGTCATGTGTCTTCAATGGATTTTGCTGAACA
The DNA here is from genome assembly GCA_022495995.1 of Adenophora triphylla var. japonica. NCBI lineage: Eukaryota > Viridiplantae > Streptophyta > Magnoliopsida > Asterales > Campanulaceae > Adenophora > Adenophora triphylla. The sequence continues at coordinate 158,242 of JAFEMH010005015.1, read as the reverse complement.
AGTATCATTCCAACAGTCTACTCAAGAGGTGAAAAGGCTGAAAGAAGCTCTAGCTGAAAATGCGGAGAAATTGGCTGAAAATTTAAAGAAAGATTCCTAAAGAAATGCTTACATTCAGTCATTGTATCAGTATATGGAAGCTTGTGTCGAGAAGAATGGAGATCTCCCTCCTCCTCGGCCTCCCAGTTTCATTCTAGGAGCTCCGACATCTGATGGTGGGTCTAATACTCCCTATGGTAGTTCAACAAATCGTGTTGATGATGATATGGGTAATGAACACATGGGTGATAGGCACATAGGTGATGATTAAGACTAGTATGGTATATTAAATTTTTTTGGTCTCTCTAGTGGTATTATATTAGCAAGATAACTGTTGATTTCTGTTAATCGAGTTATGTGATGGAGGATCTCTATTTTTGGAGTTTATGATGGTGGATGTCTGTTTTTGTACGATGGTGGATGTCACTCTTTTGAACAATTTTAATCTTGGATGTATGCTTTTGAAAATATTATATACTTCCTTCGTTTCAGCCCAAGCTTCACCATTTTGGTGTTGGCACAAAATTTAAGGAAAGTGTTGAGTGAAAAATGGTTGTGAGAGAGAATAAGTGAGTGGGTAAGACAAGTGAGACCCATAATTTAAATATGTGAGAAAGAAAAGTTAGTGAGTATGACAAGTGGGACCTATAATTTATGAATGTGAGTGAGTATGAGAAGTGGGTTATGTATAATAGAATATTAATAAACCTTTTTTATTTTAGGAATGGTGAAGCTTCTACCGGGACACCCATTTGGGTAAAAGGTGAAGCTTCGGGCGGGACGGAGGGAGTATTTACTAACTATTATTATTTATGGATCAATTAATATTACTATTTTGAATATTAATCATCATTATTTTTAGGGGAAAAATATCTTATATAAATAAGCAGTGAGTTTACGCGATTGCGAAAGCTGTCTCATATTATTTTTACATTGATATTTGCGACTCTTTTACCCGTCTCTTTTTATAAAAGCTAATATGATTGCATTTGCCGTCTTTTTTTAAACCTAAGGCGATTGCATTTGCCATCTCTTTTTTTAAACCTAAGGCGATTGCACTGGCGATTGCATTTGCCATCTCTTTTTTTAAACTTAAGGCGATTGCATTTGTCATCTCTTTTTTAGACTACTGTGATTGCATTTGCCATCTCCTTTTCTAAACTAATGCGATTGCAAATGTGATTTAAATAATTAAATAAATAAAATTAATAAAAACTGTTATGCGATGGAAAAAGTAATCGCGAAAATTAAATAACTAAGGCGACTGCATTTTCCCGTCCCCTTATCTTTTGACGACAAGGCTTTACGCGATTGTCTTAGCAATTGTTTTCCCGGTCGCGTTAATATTCCGCGACGGCTTTTAGGGTTTAGGCGACGGCTTTTGGCAATCGCAAAAAACTGTTTTTCTTGAAGTGAATGGTGTATTAACAAGTTTTATATTTTTATTAAAATAATTAAATTAATTTAAAATATTGCTAAAAGTTCCTACTTAGAGAAAAAATGTCACATTTATTCTGGAATGAGTAGCAATTTCTTAAATTTCTTATGTGGTTTGTTTCAAAATTATTATGTACATTTATATGAGAAAATAATGAGTCCATTTTGAGGGAAACTTGTTTCTCCATAAGTTTTAAAAAGTCCACTTTCTAATTTTGAGTTTCGAGCGTAAAACATTGAGTTTCGAGCTTAAAACACTGAGTTTAGGCGTTAAAATACCTAGAAGTTAAAACATCGAGTTTAGGCGTTAAAACATCGAGTTAAGGTTAGCAACTAAAACATCGAGTTTATGTCTTAAAACACTGAGTTTTTGCCTTAAATTTTTTAAAAACAAGACTTTTTATATGTTTGGGGGAAACAGAGTTCCCCCAAAATTTTCTGAAAATAATTTATTTATCATGATATAACAAATATATATATATGCGATGCTTACGCTAGAAGGATATATGGTGAGTTATTCATATTATATGTAAAACAATATTATTGAAGTAATCAAAATTTAAGCAACTATTACTAGGAAGATAGCTAAAGAAATAAGCAATACAAATATTAAAAATTAAATACTTCATAATCTTTATCTTAGATACATCATAATGTACTCCCTCCGTCCCATACGAGTGTAGATAAAAAAAAATAGGCCCAAGAATTAAGAAAAAGTAGGTTAGAGATTTAGTTGGAGGAGATGTTTGTGAGAATGAAAAATAAAATAGAAGAGAAAATAAGTATCAGGAATAGTAAGTTGATTGGTGTTGTAAGTATAAAAGTAAAATATAATAGAGAATCTATAGTATAAATAACACCTCCACTATCTACAGTACTATGAACAGTTTTATGTGTCGAATTTCCCATTTTGCCCTCATATATTTGTCCCCTTTCCATTTTGCCTTTAAAAAAAAAAATTTTAATTAAAAAAAAACGTGTCCTCAGACACGGGCTTAATTAAAAAAAATAAAAAATAAAACGTGTCCTCGAACACGGGCTTATTCTAGTGAGTGAAAAAATAATGTAAAAATTTTGTCATTTTATACTGTTTTCACTCACGTAAATCAAATAAAAAAATAAAAAAATTTGCATTCACGTGAAATAGATGGAGGGAGTATATAGATAGAATCATAAAAACTAATAGTGTTATAATTATTCATTCTTATCCACAAACCTCACCCACGCATCTAAGGCATCTTAATATGTGATATTTCCAAAATTAAGCGATCTCTAAACAATCTAGTCATAACATCAAGGTGCAAATTGTGAGTTTACAAAGTCTATGGTGGCAAAATGTAAATAAAATTAATGACACACTAATTGGCGCGTGTAATCTGTCCTCTGTTTTCTTTAATCTTCCCTATAAAATCCAGACTTTCTAACCCTCTTTCCATAAGGGCGCACTTTGGCAGAAAACACTTCCCAAACAAACCCGAGCTTAATAACCATGGCGGCCTCGGCTTCAGCTTCGAGACTCCTCTCTACGCCGTCGCTCAACAAAGCCTCTCTCTCATGGAAGCTCCCCTCCACATTCGCCGTCTCCCTCCCCCGCCGGAGCCGGAACTCTCGCGTCTTCGTTGTTTTTGCCATGGACGCCAAACCTACCGTCCTCGTCGCAGAAAAGCTTGGCGAAGCCGGTCTAGATCTGTTGAAGGACTTTGCTAACGTTGATTGCTCCTATAACCTGAGTCCTGAGGAGCTCTGCACTAAGATCTCGCTCTGTGATGCTTTGATCGTGCGGAGTGGGACGAAAGTGAGCCGCGAGGTGTTTGAGAGTTCCGGTGGACGGCTTAAGGTTGTTGGACGTGCTGGTGTTGGTATCGATAACGTGGATCTGGCTGCGGCGACCGAGCATGGGTGTCTGGTGGTTAACGCGCCTACGGCTAATACCGTTGCGGCAGCTGAGCACGGGATTGCGCTTCTTACGGCCATGGCTAGAAATGTTGCTCAGGCTGATGCCTCAATTAAAGCTGGTTAGTTATCCTTGATATATATATAACCCTGGTTTTGTTTTTTCGCTTAGAAGTTTTACGAAGCTTTAAATTTGAATCTGTAAATGTAATGATACATGTTTCTGCTTAGCGTTTCGTCAAATACCTCTGGTGCATCGGTTCTATCTACATGATGTATATATGGTTTCTACAAATGTAGCATATCTTAATGTAGAAAATATAGTTAAATGTAAATCTTTTTTAGTTTTAGTATTGATTTCATCCGTTAATAGTCAAATCATAGCTAGATCTGGTTTGTGCTTGATTTTTAAAAATGCAATAATCTGATAAATATTTCAATTCATCATCTGACCTAACCTAATAGAGTATTTAACATTGGAAAACATTTGAAAAGTTGTGTGCTAGCTAAGGCCCTATGCTCCAGGGTAGTTTCTTGGTTTGACGATTATCAACCAAGATCGTGTTTCTGAACATGTATGTGACATGATTTGATATCCATGTTTTTTATTTATTTATTGTGTATTTTTTGATATTCTTGTTGTATAAAGTCACCCTATGTAACATCTTAGCACCAACACCAAAGCATGTGTGTTGGATATTTTTCCGTTCACCACCTATATACTCGCTATGATCTATGTTCATGGATTGCACCTCTTGTCTACCTTGGCCATTGGACTGCAGCATCCTCTTCTACCATCTTGGTCAGCACGAATCCATTAGTAACTTTGTTTCAACTGGCTCTTCTCCATTGATCATTTGATAAATTTCACTGTGGTGAGTTGTCACCAGGTAATTAAGTAAGAAGACAAGAGAGTATGATGGGGGTATTTTAAGCTCTTATCGCTAGATAATTAGAAGTGCAGTTTATATGCATCTGGCCTTCTCCTTTTCATTGAACCATACACTTATTTTAGAATTTCCAAAGTAATATTTAATATTTAATATTGTTGATAGGTAGCAATTGGTATAAGATGATGCTCAGGAAATTGTTGTTAATTATGGCATCTGGATTCATTACCTTCTCAATGAAACTGAGATCTCCTAACATAGTTTATAATGATTTTGTTGAATGCAGGAAAGTGGCTGCGGAACAAATATGTGGGTGTATCCCTTGTTGGCAAAACACTTGCCGTCATGGGTTTTGGGAAGGTTGGAACAGAAGTTGCTAGACGCGCCAAGGGACTTGGTATGCATGTTATCGCACATGATCCTTATGCCCCAGCAGACCGTGCCCGTGCTATAGGGGTGGAGCTTGTGAGCTTCGATGAAGCCATTGCAACAGCTGATTTCATCTCGCTGCACATGCCTCTAACCCCTGCAACTTCAAAAATTCTGAATGACGAGAATTTTGCAAAGATGAAGAAAGGAGTTCGAATTGTCAATGTTGCTCGTGGGGAGTCATTGACGAAGAGGCATTAGTTAGGGCCCTGGATGCTGGCATTGTAGGACAGGTTCTTGTTTTGCCATTTTCATAATACACATTTTATCTTGATTGCAGAAAGAATTAGATGACATAAATCTATTATTGCAGGCTGCACTTGATGTTTTCACTGTAGAGCCACCCGCAAAGGATAGCAGGTTGATACAGCATGAGAATGTAACTGTTACCCCTCATCTTGGAGCCAGTACTATGGAAGCTCAGGTGTGTGAATGGTTTGCACTGGTGTTGCTTTATTTATATTGCTGCATTGTAACTCAATTTCCGTGCTTAATGTGCAGGAAGGAGTGGCCATTGAAATTGCAGAAGCTGTTGTTGGAGCCTTAAGGGGGGAGCTTGCTGCTACGGCAGTCAATGCACCCATGGTTCCTGCTGAGGTACTATTAAAAACATTCAACTTGTTTTCTATTGACTATCCTTTCCTGGTTATGTCATACTCAAAACCTGCTATTGTTTTTCTCTTCGGATACAATTCTTTTCATGATCTGCTGCATCTTAGCTCGTACTAAATCGGAAAAATGAAGAAAAATAAGGGATTACTTATCCCACTCTTTGCCTAGTTACCTAGTGTTAGGAGAAACTGTCTACAACAATTGGCACTCGCACAAAAACTCTCTTTCTGCGTTTTAGTGTCTGTTTGGTTTTGAATGGGGGGGGGGAGAGAGTTGGTGTAATATTTTATAGATTATAATGCCCCTTTCCACTTTTCCAGGCTTACTTCCAGCCATGACATAATTAAAAAACCTTATGCTTTCAGCTCTTGGTTTGTATGGCTGTAGTTTGTCTTTGTTATTAGTGAAACTCGGTTACCAGCTCAGTGCAGAGTTGGATTTTTTCCTCTTTTTTTGGGAGGGGGGGTCTGTACTTTAATCATGATAAAGTGCTCTATAAGTGAATTAAATTTGTTTTCCTAATATACCAAAATATTAAATACCTCAATTCAGAGAAATAGTCAACTCTGACATCAGAGGTGGTTTTTATGGCAAAGTTAAAAAAACATTGTCAATTTCCTTTTCCTTTTATGTTCTTTTATATTTAACATTATGAACCCTATTCATTTTGCTTTTCAGCAGACGTTAAAGATTTAATGTCCGTTGTTTATGTATATTACTAGTGTTATTTGCATTATGATCATTTAGTGGAGTGGTTAAGCTAAAAGTGTGAAAAGAAAATAGATGGAGCTTGTATAACAGTTTCTTACAACTCTATAATCTATTTGTAGTTTATCTGCAAACCATGATTTCTCGACAAAGTAACTTCTCCCGAGGTCTTAGTGTTGAAGGTAACTTTATTTGGTTTACACTTATTGCAGGTTCTAACAGAATTGAAGCCCTATGTTGTACTTGCTGAGAAATTGGGTAGACTAGCTGTTCAATTAGTAGCTGGTGGAAGCGGTGTAAAATCCGTAAAAGTGACATATGCTTCCGCAAGAGCCCCTGATGACCTAGACACAAGACTCCTTCGTGCCATGATCACAAAAGGTTTAATCGAACCCATCTCCAGTGTATTTGTAAACCTTGTGAACGCAGATTTCACTGCCAAACAGAGAGGGGTTCGAATTAGTGAAGAACGAACTATCCTAGATGGTTCACCAGAAAGTCCACTTGAATACATCCAAGTTCAAATCGCCAATGTGGAATCAAAATTTGCCAGTGCTATTTCCGACTCTGGAGAAATTAAAGTAGAGGGTAGGGTTAAAGATGGAATTCCACATTTGACAAGGGTTGGATCTTTCGAAGTGGATGTTAGTTTGGAAGGAAATATCATACTTTGCAGCCAAGTTGACCAGCCCGGAATGATTGGAAAAGTTGGTAGCATTTTGGGAGAAGAGAATGTGAATGTGAGTTTTATGAGTGTGGGAAGAATTGCTCCGAGAAAGCAAGCTGTAATGGCAATTGGAGTTGATGAGCAACCAAGCAAGGAGTCTTTGAAGCGGATTGGGGAGATCTCTGCCGTTGAGGAGTTTGTTTTCCTCAAATTGTAGAAGATCTGTGGCCATCAATTGGTTTCCCAGTTTTGATCAATTTGTTGTGGGGACGGAGAAGGAATAATTTAAAGGTATGTTGATTGTACTTTAAGAAATTGTTTGTGTTTGAATTTTATGTTCGGGGTAGTTTAGGCACAGCGCATGAATGGAACTGGCTATTTCAAGGAGAATATCCTGTGAGAACCCTACCATTTCTGCCTTTTTTCGTGTGGGTCGTTTAAGCCCAATTTTGTGGTCTATGTACTATCTTGAATTGCTTGGATTTTATTTTATTTTTTTCAGTTTTGATTTGGTCATGAATGAGATATTGAACACCTTATGAGTAACATGTCTACTAGCTATAGTGAGGTTCTTGATCCTTATTCCTTACTACTCGGTGGTGAAACTACCTACAGATTTGGAACTGCAGCAGCTGTAGAATTGTTGATGTACTGCAACAATTAAGGTAGAGACGCATCTGCCTCTTTTTGGATAATAGATTATTTGCCTTTATGTGTCTAATGAATCTTGCCGGCTCTTTATGAGCAGCAGATGTGGTCTCTATCCTTACAGACCGCTGCAATAGTTCCAAATCCGTGAAAATTGTCAGACATGTTTCTGAGCTTGTATATCTTAGTTACAGTGAGATGAACCAGCAAAAGGAAACATTTCTAGCTAGGAAAATGATTTTATTGCATTATTGAGCAAAATTACACTCCAATAAATGTCAATAGTGAACATAAACCCTAAAATTTTACTCTCTAATGACGACTATTATTATTACTTTGTAAAATTGTGTTTTATGACAATATTTATCTATATATAGTACATTCCCCAGGAAGCCTCCCATTCTTTACAGACTCTTCTCTATGCTTATATACATTTCACGAACCAGAAAGGAAAGGAATTTCAGCCACAGTTGTCGGGAGGGAGAAAGGAAGGTTATGCATTGCTACATAAGCTGCAATACCAGCAGCATATCCCACAAATGCAAAACCGCTCACCTGCACACACACACAAAAAAAAAAAAAAAAAAAAAGCTCTTACTCGAAACAGAGAAAAATTATATTACTTGATTATATATACGATAGAATCATGAAATGCGACCTACCTTTTTCAGATACCAAAAGAAGTCGACCTTTTCCATTCCCATGAAGGCAACTCCAGCTGCAGAGCCAATTACCAGCATGGACCCACCTGTACCAGCACAGTATGCAACCAATTGCCAAAACTCCGAATCTTTGGGGAATGATGTAAGATCATACATCCCCATTGTCGCTGCAACTAGAGGAACATTGTCTATAATTGCCGATACTACCCCTATTGCGCTTGCAATCAGTTCCACATTAGGGATATTTGCGTCAAGATAGTTTGCAATTTCTCGAAGAATCCCTGCTGCCTCCAAGCTATGAAAAACAAAGAAAAGAAGGGTGGGATTTAAATTTTCTTTGAAAGATAAGGTTAGATTTGGAAAAGGGTGATTTTGACATTTTGCTTACCTGCTGACGGACAGAAGGATCCCAAGGAAGAAAAGAGCTCCTTGAGTGTCGATACGTGATAAAGCTTGTGGTACTTTCAAACGTTGTCTCTCTGGTTCACCATAATGAATGGCATCGGTTATAATCCAAAGGACTCCAAGGCCAAACAGCATTCCCAAGTAAGGAGGCAAGCCAGTTAAAGCTTTGAATACCGGAACAAAAACTAAAGCCCCAATACCCACTGCGAAAACAAGCTGCCCTCTAGGAGCCATCTGTTCGGATGCCATAACGTCTCGAGTATCCTGCCCTATTCCATCAACTTCACTGAGAGAGAGAGAGAGAGTTATCTATGATTGTTGAAAGACGAGAATACTCTTTCAGACAGTCATGAAATTTTCTCCCGCCTGTTCAAGAATCGTACTCCCTCCGTTCCTAAATGAATGTCCATTATCAAGAAATTTTTGTCCCAAAATGAATGTCCTTTTTGTATAAAACTTTGGCCCTAAATGATTTTTACCAATTTGATATCACTAATGATTTTATACTTGCACAATTAACCGTTTAGAAAGTGGATAACAAGAATATTTATGCAAACTCACCATTTAATTGTAAAAAAAGTAAACATTATCAGAATGTCCCCTAAATGAACTTTGGACATTCATATAGGGATGGAGGGAGTACCTAGATAGGGACATAAGAGCCAATGGCACAGCCAGAGAAACCACGGAAGGTATGAATAAATCCTGAGGGCAGAGAGAAGGGATTAGATTACGTATCTTCTATAACATCATGCGATAACAGTAAACTATAAGTTCAGTAGATAATTTATTAAAGAAAAAGACCTTCATTGTTTGCAATGTGGATATTTGGCCATGAATCCAAAGCATGGTAGTAGTTACATCACCTATGGGAGTCCATGCTCCGCCAGCATTTGCTGCTATCACCACAACAGCACCCAACAACCTGCCAAATCAACTTCTTATGCTTCAAAGAACTAATACTAAAATGAATTCCAGATATAGCCCCCAGAAGCAGAGGTATCAGCTTCAATTAAAGATTTTATATAAATATCAAGATTATTGGAACATATGCTTCCGGGAATGCTTTATATATTTCTCCCTCCATCCCAAAATGAATGTCCAATGTTAACTTTGTGCGAAATTTAAGAAAGTTGAGATTTTTAATATTTTTAGTAGCATAAGTACATAAAAACCCTACCTGGCTCAAATGGATTAGTCGGCACCCAATGCCATGACTGAATATCGATGGTTCATATCAAATAACAATATAGTTAAAAGTTCTTATAATATATTTAGTTGCTCTTACGTTTAATGCAAAACAACAACAATACAAAACGAACGAAAGAAAGAAAGAATCACTAAAATATAAGGAAAATATACGCGACATAAGAACTTTTAACTTTCAAGGAGGAAGGATCCTTATTTAGGAGTGGAGGGAGTATAAAACTGCATGTTCATCTAAAAGCGTAAGCCTTTTGAGAGAGGGCCCAATAGTAATGCACGCTTTATAATTCAGGAAGTTTCCCTTACAGCTTTATTCAATTTCTATCATAAGAAGAAAACTAACAAATGATAACCACTACTGAACACCATAGCTTCAAGCATTTTAGTCCCCACTTAACTAGGGTTCTGTCAATCGAGTTAAAGTTCAGATATATTTCTTATAACACCTCTAATTTGCTTCTTGAATAAAATCCTAATTAGAGTACCCAAAAGGCCAAAACCCATAATTTCTTGAAGTTGTCAAATAAAGAAAGGATAATCCACCAGAAAAACACGGAAAGTTCAAGCATATAAGCAATTTTTAAAGAGCTATTGATGTAAAGAAGAATAACAATCATTAGGTTTTGGTTCCATACTTTCGGTAATCTGATGGAGGGACCAGTTTTCTCAACAAGGAAACCATGACTATCGTAGAGGTCAGGTTGTCGAGGATTGAACTAAGGAAAAAAGTCACAAAACCAATCTGCAATCATCGACAACAGTCAGTCAACCACCAGAAATTAGATTTATGACTATGTTTTCCTTGTCAGAGGAAAAACATAAGCATAAGATTTTAAGGTCCATAATAACTACTCTCCAATGAGAAATTTAACAGATAATTTAATATTCAGCCAGCATTAACGAATGCATGCGTTCATCGCAGCCGGAAAAAAACACTTACCACCCAGAGGAGAGTCCGCGGCTTTCGAGTAGTAATATTATCAGTAACCAGCTTAAAACCTTGATGAGCATCAACAATTTCCACAATAGTCATTGCACCAAGCAAGAAAAATACAATTTCGCTGACTTCTCCAGAAGCATGTGTTAGCTCGGAAACAGCTATCTCAGTTGAAGGGGCCTACATGAGAAGAGTGATAACCTAAACTTAATATGAAAAATATTAATGGGGTTGGAATACAAATGCACAAGTGGATTCCACACTCACACGCACACACACACACACACACAGAGAAAGAAAGAGTAACTTTAAGGAGTTTTAGGTCTTACTCCAATGCTCCGGATAACCCACAAACTAACGGCCATCAGTAATCCTACACCACTTTTATTGAACGCAAGAGATTCTTCAAAAATTATGCCGGCGTATCCTATTCCAAAGAGCAATGCCATAGCAACATCCTGTTTCATGAGATCTATCAATTTGGCTATTCTCCAAATAAGTATGCGTAATCCATATGGACTTGGAATCTCACTAACAATAATGATTGAAGTTACTAGAGAAAATACCTGGTTTGCAGCTACCCAGGAATGATTAATTGCCACTGTCCCTGTCAAGGCTGCTCCAAGAATTGCAAGAGCTTTCAGCAAATCAGTCTTCGGCTGGTAATTGTCTGCAAATTCTTGCGAGCTAGTTTCATCCACCGAACACAAAGGGTCACATGCTCCGGATGATGGAGACAGATCCTGATATATGCTAAGTATCAATGAAGCGTAGATGGAAGCAAAAGTACATCTTGATATTAAAGAAACATGCATCGCATTGTTGTACTCCCTCCGTCCCTAAGTCAATGCCTAGTTTTCAAGAAATTTTGTCCCTAAATGAATGTTCATTTCGGTGAAGTTACTATTGGTTGTAAAATATGACATGTCAAAGTTGATCTTTCAGTCTATTGATAGTCGGTATTCCACCAACTTCTTCCTTCTCCTCCTCCTTTGGAGAGGGGTAAGGGAGTTTGAAGGGATCGAACATGAGAAATCAGTCTATTTGAAGCCCCGAGTCAGTCCTTAAAGTTTTCTGTCATCAGTTTTGTAAGAAGATGATATTCCCCTTTCAGGCCTAGTGATCTGAATTTCAACTGCTATCCCCCAATAACAACAACATTACCCCATTTCCCCAAAGGCTCCTACCTACGGTGGGGTAAGGGGGGGTCGGATGTACGCAGCCTTGCCCCGGTATTAAAGCACAGAGAGGCTGTTTCACCCACGATGAAAATTGCATCAAAAATTGCATGGACTGACCGATGCTTCATAACAAAGAAGTGCAAACAATTTCGTGAGCCATTTTGCTTTATTCCATCATATTCCCAACCCAAAAAATAGCGAGTCTTTGGCTCCATCGAAAATGATGGAACGAACTGCTTTCACCCAAGTCGAGAAAAAAATTTGTCTTCACAAGCAGAGATGTTTGAGTGGATGATTCAGGGTTGTCAGAAAATTGAACAATTTCACTCTTGCACAACTGAAATTTATAACTTAGCAAACTGAACTTTAACTATTCCATGGACTTGATATCCAACGAGATAAAAATATTGAACTGGATGAGGGAATGAAAAATAACTCCATTACAGAGAGATAAACTGCTCCAAACCAATGATTAAACTTAAGAAGGAGAAGCTGGTAGACCTCGCTGAACCATGAAGAGAGGATTATCCAGGTCAGTTATAAAGTTACTTGTAGTTTCGCAGAAGGCTAACGTCCATCAACACAAGCATCCCTTTATCTTCGAAAGCTAAGGATACACCAATCATTTTTGCCTCAACATTATTTACTCAATCCAGATCCTTTGTAGTACTAGCAAAAAAGACCAACCAAAAACTAAGTACATTTCTGAAAAGATGCAAGTCTCAAACTACAGAATCCATCTTTACTAAGTATACCCTGTAAGCCTTCACTGTAGAATCAACACACAATGCAAGAAATACCCACTACGTACATATATTTTCCTCTTGATGCCACATTATTTGTCTTTCGTTTCAGGCAACCAATATTTACAGGTATCTCTTTCCCCTTCTGCCAGATCATCAAAGATGACAGACCTTGATTTAAGCTCGAAAGATGGTTGAAACAGCTCTTAACTAATGAAAGAATATAGTAAGGGCTTGATCAATCCAAATGGATAGGCATACTAGTATCACAAAAACGTACTCTCCGTATCGGATTGATCCCTTTTTGTCATATTCCATGTGACATAGAGGTTCATAATAAGACTTGGTGTCGGCTGAATTTGGGCATTTCTTGGAGGAAACGAGATTGTAAGTAAGTTCAAGTCTCCTTATCAAAGTGCAAAGAACTAATTTAGCTTTCAATTGTCATTTAATTGTTGTTATTGATTTATGACAAAGAATCATATCTTAAGCAGTTTGGGTCCAAAAATGCACAAAGGAATCATATACTAACAGAATTAAGGACAATGAGCTTCAAGTTTAATTTCACATTCGAATCAATCTGGGTCTCAACTGCCAAGTAAGGATCCGGGGTCCCTACAGTCCCACTGTGCATCAGTCGGATTTTTATAACAGATGAGTTACATTTTATAGTATGTGTGTTACATTGGACCTATGACAAACTGCACTGGCCCCCAAATCCAACAAGTACTTGTAAGCAAATCAAGAAATAACAACATAGCACTATTCACTAACCACTAATTAACATTTATGCTGATAAACCAAATTTTAATATTGAAATTTGTTGGACTAGGACTCTTGGTACCTATCTTGATACTTTCAAAATAGGATAATACCAAGTTCTTGTTGGACAAGAATGGTCCGGTACAATCCTAGTGGGATTGTGAGACTAGACCAAGTCAACTATATAAAGGGCCTTTACCCTCATAATATTGGACGTGCAGTTTATATCTCTCTCCCATATATTATCTCGGCTGGTTTGCGATTCTCTAAGCTACCATCGAGAGCTTAGGATTTGAGTGTGAAATATATAATCAATATCCATCTTGTGATATTGATTAGACGAGCAAAGCGGGTGGTTGCAGGAACGATCGAGACAATCAAGGGTTAGTAGCACAAACATAATTCTTCCGCAACGAGCGTCGGATTTAATCCAACAAGGTAATCCTAGAACTCGTTATGTGATGTATATGTGTATCCATCATTGGTATCAGAGCTTCAAAGCTTGATGCTCACCATTGATGTCTTGATTGCATGCTATTTGAATTTTTCGGATCTATTTTACATCAAGTGGGTTTGTAAATTTCGAAATTCAAATCTTATCCGTTTTGTGCGAATCTGATATGCATGCGTAGATAATGATCCTTAGATAAACATACTAAAAAATCATTGAATTTTGTTGAGTAATTTCTGAGTAATTACAATTTGAAGTTTCAGATATTATGATTTTTTTGGTGATATTTAGGGCTGTTTTTGACATGGTTTAACTCAGATCTGATGAAACTTGTTTGAATGTTTGCTGTTCTACGCTGTGAGATCTTTCTGTAGCCACTTTAATTGTTTAATTTGGACTTAAATCAAGAGAGTTATGGTGTTATAAAGATGGGTCGGCAAAATACGTTTTTGTCAAAAATCCTAATTTGTTTTGAGAAGATGATGAACAGTAACATAGGACGGAATATGCGCTGGTTGTTATGCCTTTGCGGCACTCGCCTGGGTAGAAAAGAAAAGGTCAAACTTGCAGAGCGTTTGTTTTGTGTATGTGTCTGTTTCATGGGCTTGGTCAATATTAACCATTTAATTTGAGTATTTTATGAATTTATTTTAATCATGTTATTTCAGCAAAAATATTTTAACAGCTCAGAAAATTATGAAACTTTTATTGTATGCATATAATAGTGTTATGCACTGTAGAAAATTATTTCGTAATTTTTAGTGTAACAGAGATAAGTTTTCTGTATTTTTCATGTGTATTTTCAACGTAATTTATTTTTCAAACGGGAAAATATTAATCAGAAAACTATGAAATTTTTTATGTAGCCTGATTACATGATAATGCACTATTCTGTATTTTTCCATAATTTTTTGATGAGCAGTAATCTGTTTCATGTATTTTTGTATGTGTTTTCGTGCAAATTTTATTTATCAGAGTGGAAAATATTAATCAGAAAATCATGAAATTTTTTCTGTGGTATAGTTATATGATATTGCACTGTTCTAATGTTTTACAGATTTTTGGATGATCTGAAATATTTATGTGCTTTAAATGTCATTTTATGAAGTATTTTCACAAATAAATTTGCATGAAAAACAAATTTGAGACTATACGAGTCCCATACAAATTTTCTGGAATTGTTGGAATTATTTTAATGAGCTTTAATTGGTGGATTTGTTCTATCACTATATCTTCTTTTATTTAAAAATCAATTTTGAGTATATTTTTATTATGCATGCTTAAGGTTATGATTACGAGCCTCGCGGATTTTCTCTCCTTTTCTTGTATGATACAAGTATATTTATTGTTGAGTTTTTATGATAAAAGTGAATTAAAATTGTATGCTTAATGTCTCTTTTGTAATATGTTATACTGAAATGGCATCAAAGAACGTAATTGCTGATTTGAATAAGGGTGAGAAATTGGATGGCAAAAATTATAGTGTTTGGCAAAGGAAGATCACATACTTGCTAAACGAGCAAGAAGTTCTTGAGAACCTTGACACTGTGATGCTTGAGCCAGAGATGGGTAGCAATACCATCGCCCAACATCGTCAGAACATGCAGGCTTTTCGGTCATGGGTCAAGAAGGACCATTGTGCTCGCTTTACTATGTTGAGTAGCATGCACAACGACTGACAAGCGGTTTGAGAACTGATTCACTGCTGCTAAGGACATATGGGACCAAATTAAGGCTGCATTTGGTAACACATCTGCAACAAGGCTTCGTACCTTGACATACAAGTTTGAATCGTATAAGATTGACCAGAAATGATCCATTCCTGATCAGCTACGTGAGTTGTCTGGTATGATTCATGAGCTTCGTGTTGCTGGTAGTATCTTGTCTGATGAGCAAAGCAAGTCCAAGCCGTGATTCGTTCACCGCCGGACTCGTGGAGTAATTTGAGGCGCATCACGACTCATACACGACTCCATTCGAGACTTTGCGAGATGTTTTCCGTCATGTTGAGCTTGAGGCGTAGCGCCATGAGGCAAGTCGCGCGATGAGTGCACGCGACTCGTGACCTTGCTCTTGTTACTCTTGATGATCGCCGCAAGCCAAATGGGCCGCGTAAGAATCAGGTGGTAATAAAGGCAAGAAGGCTCAAACCGGGGCCAAAAGTCGGCAAGATTGCTAAACGCAGAGGCAAGAAGAATATTGCTAAGCAAAAGTGCTACAACTGTGGAACCTTGGGTCATTTTGCTCGGACTTGTCCTGAGCCCAAGAAGGTACCTCTAAATCCTAGATCTATGCAACTTTGTGTTTGCTCTCATGTTTTATTAGCTGACTCTCTCCCTGAATGGATTGTAGACTCAGGCTCCACAAAACATGCGACGTGGGATCGTGCGGGATTTGTAGATTATAGGAAGATTCCAGCTGGTACGCGAAGCATTTTCATGGGAAATAGCTCGACCGTGGAAGTCAAAGGGGTTGGCTCATACCAGCTTCTTTTGCGGAATGGACGCAGTTTGACTTTGCATGAAGTACTTTACGCACCTGGAGTTCGCTATAATCTACTTTCAGCACTAAAATTGCTAGAAATAGGATATTCTTTTAATTTTAGCGGTAGTCAGTTGGATATTTGCTTTGACAATATGGTTTTGGGACATAGTTTTTTGTCAGACAATTTCTTTAAATTAGATTTATTGGATTCTTTATCTTCTGTTAATGCTACTTCTTGTGTGGTATATGATACTTCTAATTCTGAGTTGTGGCATGCTAGACTTGGACATATAGGAAAGGACAGAATGAGTAGATTGGCTAGAGAAGGACTATTGGGTTCTCTCCCAAACGTTAATTTACCTGTGTGTGAGCCTTGTTTGGCGGGAAAAGTCTGCCGAAAGCCTTTTGGTAAGGCTAAAAGGTCCACACAGCCATTAGAGTTAGTTCATTCAGATATTTGCGGACCTATGAATGTAAAAGCACGCCATGGTGCTTCCTATTTTCTCACTTTTATCAATGACTACACGCGTTATGGTTATGTTTACCCAATTTCTCACCGTCATGAAGCACTTAATTGTTTTGAGCGCTTTTTGGCAGAGGTAGAGAATCAGAAGGATAAAAGCCTAAAAACTTTAAGAACTGACCGGGGCCGGGAGTACTTGTCCGATCAATTTAAGGGATTGTGGGAGAAAAAGGGGATAGTAAGGCAGTTAACGATTCCTGGTACTCCACAACAAAATGGTGTTGCAGAACGAAGGAATCGTACCTTGTTAGAGATGGTTAGGTCGATGATGGCACAAGCAAATCTCCCGATTTCGTTTTGGGGTGATGCGCTTATGACTGCCACGTATATCCTTAACCGAGTGCCTTCTAAATTAGTCTCTACAACCCTTTACCAATTGTGGAAAGGTGAGAAGCCTAATTTGGGACATCTACACCCTTGGGGTTGTGCAGGTTATGTCCACAGTACTTCCAATAAATTTGGAAAACTTGGCCCTAGAGGAAACAAGTGTGTTTTCATAAGGTATTCTGATACCTCTAAGGGTTATGTAATGTACGGTGGAAAACCTGAAGTTGGGATGATTGAAATAGAGTCTCGTGATATCGATTTCATTGAGAATGATTTCCCACAAATCGGTGAAGTCAGAAAGGATTTCGAACTCTTTGAAATGGAGGAAGAACATTTGACATCTCTTGGCGTAGGTGGGGAATTGTCTCAACCTAATAATCAAATGGATCAACATACGGTTGAGCATGTGGTCGCCAATGAGAGTCAAGATGATCATTCAAGTAGGAATGTTGATTCCAGTGGGAGTCTTCCACCAGAGCGAAGAAGTCAACGTGGAAAAAATTCCTCGTCGTCGATTTGAGATTGAAGGGGAATCTTTTCTATGTGAAGCTTTAGATGCTTGTGAACCTACTTCATTCAAAGAAGCAATTTCTTCACCTAAGAGTGATGAATGGACATCTGCTATGGAAGATGAAATTTCCTCTATGTACAAGAATCAGGTTTGGGAGTTGGTTGATCTTCTGCCTGGGCGTAAGGCAATTGAAAACAAGTGGGTTTTCAAGGTCAAGCTCAAGGCAGACGGATCAATTGACAAGTATAAGGCACGCCTTGTGGCGAAAGGCTATACCCAAAAGGAGGGTCTAGACTATGAAGAGACATTCTCCCCGGTGGTGAGATTTTCTTCAGTTCGCCTTATTCTCGCTATAGTAGCACATATGGATTTAAAACTATTTCAAATGGATGTTAAAACTGCATTTCTCAATGGGGAACTAGGTGAAGAGATCTATATGACTCAACCAGAGGGTTTTGAAGTCAAGGAACATGAGCGCAAATTGTGTCGCCTCAAACGTTCCATATATGGACTCAAGCAATCATCTAGACAGTGGTATATTCGCTTTCACCAAGCAATAACCTCAATTGACTTTGTGATGATTGAGGAAGACCATTGTGTGTACGTTAAACGGTCCAAGGGAAAGATCTTAATCTTATCATTATACGTTGATGATATACTACTTGCCGGGAATGACACGGAGATGATAAATGCCACTAAAGAGTGGTTATCTTCATCATTCGAGATGAAAGACTTGGGTGAAGCAAATTATGTGCTTGAAGTTAAGGTCATTAGGGATCGTTCAAAGAAACTTCTTAGTTTGTCTCAAGAGACTTACGTAAAGAGAGTTTTAGAACGTTTTGGTATGACCAACTCAAAATCCGTTGTCACTCCAATGGAAAAATGTTGTATCCTTAGTACAAGCCAATGCCCTAAGATTGAAGAAGAGAAGAGAAGAATGACTAATACCCCTTATGCAGTGGCAGTTGGGTGCTTGATGTATGCGATGTTATGCACACGTCCTGACCTTTGTCATGCAGTTGGAATTTTAAGTAGATTCCAAAGCAACCCTGGCCCCGCACATCGGGCAAAGGGCCAAGAGAGTTCTTTGCTATTTGAGCGGATCATCAAATATGGTTCTTTGTTATCGAGGTGGGGACTTGAGCCTAAAAGGGTACACTAATGCGGATTGGGCTGGAAATGTAGATGAACGTAAATCTACTTCAGGTTATGCATTTCTGCTTGGTGGTGGAGCTATATCTTGGAGTAGCAAAAAACAGGAAAGCATATCCCTTTCCACAATGGAGTCAGAATACATTGCTTGCCAAGCAGTATTCAGGAAGTTTGTTTGTTTAAGGAGATTCTTACAACATTTTGATGTCACACGCTAATGTGAATAGTCCCGTACTTATTAACCGTGATAGCACGGCCGCTTTAGGGTTTGCTCAAGGACCCTAAGTACCATAGTAGGACCAAATACATTGACATTAAGTACCATTTCACTAGAGACATGATTACGTATGGAAAGGTGGTTCTTAAGTATATTCCTACCGAGAGCTTGTTAGGCGACCCTATGACTCAAGCCTGCGATCGAGAGAGACTTTTCGAAACATACGACGTGTTTAGGGCTTCGTAGGATTTGATTAGTTATTTTTGAACACCTTGCTGACATTATTATATTCATTATTGTTTTGAATTTAATACATATTTTTCATTTTCATTCATGGTTGAGTTTATGGGATGTTTATTGATTGAATATTATGTGGTATACATTTTAATTAAAAAAAAATAAAAAGATGTCTGAAGGACTAGAATTGGCCCTCTCACACGGGTAATTCGCCTTGTCGTTATATGAGCGAGCAAGATGAGATAATAATGTATTTGACACTTAAAGGGGGTGGCAAATGACATTATAATATATCGCTTTAACATACGGTTAAGATGAGACCTATTTTATATACTCTCTCCGTCCCATTAGTAAAAGGAAAATTACTGTTCACGCGTAGATTAAGAAAAAAAATAATGATATAAATGTTGTGAGTGTAAAAGTAAAATAGGAGAGAGAATGAGTGGAGGGAATAGTAAATTATAATAGTGTTGTGAGTATTAAAATAATGATAGGAGAGAGAATGAGTGGAGGGAATAGTGAATTTGTGGTTTGTAATGGGACGCCCAAAAAGGAATATTTGTGGTTTGTAATGGGACGGAGGGAGTAGATCAATTCGAGGGCTCAGGTTAGATGCCATAAGGGCAACTAGACTAAGATTCGTACGATGTTAGAGTATGACATGCCCAATTCGAGTGGGAGTTCCATCGTAACATACATTTCATACTGTATGTGACTATAATTCGACCTCAGAAAGTGATTGAATGATCCCTGCTTCATCACTGTGTGAGTTCTAGTGATCAATATGTGATCACATTATGCCCTATGTGACTTAGAACTATGTCGAGAATCCAAAGATTAATGATACTACTTTGACATGCCGACCTAAGGGCTTTCAGACTTACAAACCTCGCGGAGCATTGTTGGGAAAGTTGTTAATCTAAAGATAATTGGCATGAGGGTCTAAGGAAGACAATTATGATAAAAATCTCTGTTTAGTGACTCAATGTCCGGACGATCATATTGAACACACGGTTCAAAAGGTTGATCTTGAGCACGTAAACTGATTGGGGTTTAAACATCGTTTACGAGGGGTTAAAGATGTTTAAATTGATGTAATCATAATGTCTGGGGCATAGACGAGTTTTTGACTAACGAGGACGTGCTATGTTGGTAGATGGTATTTGATATAGCACTCCTACCCTTTTATACTTTTCTCATCTGGTCGCACGCCTCACTTCCTGTATGAAGAGATCAGCATTTCATGAGCCTTGAGAATGTATTATGGCTAGAGAGCCATTTCCATTTTGAACGAGTGGGAGATGTTGGACTAGGACTCTTGGTACCTATCTTGATACGTTCAAAATAGGATAATATCAAGTTCTTGTTGGACAAGAATGGTCCAGTACAATCCTAGTGGGATTGTGAGACTAGACCAAGTCAACTATATAAAGGGTCTTTATCCTTATAATATTGGACGTGCAGTTTATATCTCTCTCATATATTATCTCGGCTGGTTTGCGATTCTCTAAGCTACCATCGAGAGCTTAGGATTTGAGTGTAAAATATATAATCAATATCCATCTTGTGATATTGATTAGATGATCAAAGCGGGTGGTTGCAGGAACGATCGAGATAATCAAGGGCTAGTAGCACAAGTATAATTCTTCCGCAACAACGAGCGTCGGATTTAATCCAACAAGGTAATCCTAGAACTCGTTATGTGATGTATATGTGTATCCATCAAAATTGAATAACTTAAGAACAACCAATAAAGAAGAACCTCAAACTGCTGTTGATTTTGGGAATTGGGCTGTGGGGGAGTATTAAAAGAAGATCCCCTGGCCTTATCTTCAGCTCGAGCCAGAACCCCATTTCGGTGCAGTAAGTTTGGGGCGTCGAATTGTTTGAACAGAGATGGGACAAAGCACGGCTGAGAATGAAGGCGGACGACGGCGGTGGGTTTCTTGATTCGGTGATAAGGGGACAGGTGGGTGGTTCTGATTGGATGCAGAGTAGACATTGCCGCCCGTATAGATTAGCTAGCCCCGGCCTTCACCTATTATTGGGGGTCTGGGCGGTTTCCAGTTAACTTAAGATCAAGAAGAGACGCCGGCAGCGGTGGTAGAGGAGGAAGTACCGGAGCCGGAGATAGGGAAACTTTGGATGGTCAGACAGTGGAGAGTGTCGCTCTCTTTCAGTGTTTTAGTCCAATTGATAGAACCTTAAAAATAAATCTAAATAAAGGAGAATGCCTCGTAATAATAAGTTGATTAAGTTTTAAAAAAAAAATCATAATGCCCATATTTTTTTACATATTGTTGTGTTATCATGTTTTATTATTTTATAATAATAATATATTCAAGACGTGCTCATTTGGGTACGGTTTCCGATTTCGAATCGCCGATTCCCGATTTCGTGAAAAAAGGAAACGTATTCGAACTATGTAATTTCAGTTCCCGATTCACGATTTCAATCGCCGGTTCTCGATTTCGGTTCCTCGAATCTAACGATTTTCATTTATTTATTACTTTTAATTATTTTTATATGTTTTTAAAATGCAATGTGACTGAAAATAGATAAATAATTAATAGAACTTCAAAAATCATTAGATTTGTTATAAAATTCATTTAAAATGATAGATTTTATAAGGAAATGATGGTTTTTTAACGAATTTTGGTTAGTTTTTTAATTAATTTAGTTAGTTTATTAACTAAATCATAACAAAAAAAACTAGTTGTTACATTATTTCAAAGTCACAGGTTTCGTGGTTCACGGTTCCCGGTTCATCCACGGTTCCGGTTCTAGCGGATTTCGGTTTCCGATTTTACCCGCCGATTCTCCCTGTTTTCGGATATTTTTTAGCATGTCTATTGAATACTCATATGATACAACATTGATGATAACAGGTAGCGTCGGTGACCGACGATCGTTAATCGGATTTCGACGACTTTTCGGTGATCGGGGATCGAATTTCGGCGACCGTTGATGATGATGTATCATAATTTTTAAATTCTGCATATAAAATGCAGTATAATATAATACTGTATAACAACTTATAAAAGGTATTTAAATTAATGAGAAATTTGAGAGGCCCATAAATAAATGAATATTCTAATAAAAATCTAAGAATTACTGCACTTCAAAATTTGTGATAAACTAACATTCTAAATAATAAAAAGCATATACTCCCTTCATCTCACTTAAAATTACCTTTTTAACCAAATTTAAGTTTGATCAATAATTTAAGTAAAAAATAATGATTCTAATAAAAATTTAAAAATTGTTATTTTATCACGATTAATAATAATTTCAATAAAAAAAATTTAGTTTTTTATTAACATCATTATTTTTTATTTAAATTATTGATCAAAATTATATTAAATTGACCAAAAATATAATTTTTAGTGAGACAGAGTAAAAAAGACTATCAATTAAAATATTAAGTATTGCTATTTGGTTATCTTAAATTGTAAATTGAGGAAAAGTTAAAACATAAAATTTTATCATCAAATTATTACTTCATCTTAAGTTAAAATTATCAAATTTATCTAATAACATTATTTTGTACATACACTCACTGATTTAACACATACTACATTGTCTCTTTTTTTATTTTTTTATTTTTTTTATTTTTAGGCTTGCCCACCTCAAGGCAACCCTTTTTAAGTCAATTCACAACTAAGTCCATCAATTTTCTGAAAATTTCCTTAAAATCCCCACCCCAGAAGCGCCTAATATTAACTAGGGAGGGATAAACATCCACTCTAACTCCTGGGGGGAGTCGAACCCAGAAACTCCGTGTTGGTGTCCCAATGCTCTGGCCATCAGGTTAAGTCCTGATGGTTTCATACATACATTGTCTCTCTTTAACATAATTATTGACACTCATTAACATATAAACTGACATTTTGTAACATATAAATCAACATTCTTTAAGACTATTACTAGCGTTTATTTATATGCAGTGACACTTATTAATAAGTGTTAAAAGAGATAGTTTAAATTTCTATAAGGAGTTTTTATCAAAAACTATCTCAAAAAGATGTTTTTTACAAAAAGAAAAAAAAACATGTAAACTGTAATTACAAAAAATTACTTTTTTTTGTGTGTTTTCAGTTAAAATAATTGATAAATGCATTTATCAGTTGTTTATAACTGATAAATGATCAAACAACTGATAAATTCATTTATCAGGGTTTCAAAATTTTTTTGTTAAACAACTGATAAATGCATTTATCAGTTATTTGACAGATAAATACAAAAAAAAGAAAACAAAAAATAGCTTTTTTTGTAATATTCAAAAAGTTTTTTGTAATATCCAATTTGTGTGTGTTTTTCTTTTGAAACAACCATCTTTTAAAAGTAGTATATATATATATATATATATATATTAAAAAGAGAATTGTTATATAGACCCGTAAAATTGTTGAGTAAACCCGTAAGTTACAAACTTCATATATGTCATCGAATGAAATGACTCTATTATCCCTAAATTCATAAACCATTACACTCATTATCTAATGTTATATACACCCATAACATTCAAACGAAAACATACCTCCATTGTTATACACACCCGTAACATTAACTCAAATCTAATCCATCATCAATTTTTCACCTTCCCCACCTCCTCCCATTTTTTACCATTACATCAATCCAAAAATCACCCTCTTCATTTTATTTTTACATCAAAAAATTACTACCTCCCTGAAATTACCCGGGATCCGGCTCGCGCGCGGGGCCCCCGGCATCTCGCATTTCGTCGCGTTTTGGAAATGGCCCGGATCCGATAGGCAGCGCGTTCGCGCCCCGACATCTGGCTTATTCCGTTTTGCGGTGTTGGAGGTGTCTCGCCGTGTTTTCGCTTTATAGAGTCGCCACGCCGTTTTTATTAAGCCCAAAACATTGAAAAAGGGCATCAGTTTAAAAATAAACTGTTTTTGTGTGATGAGATTTTGAGTTCGGAGGTCAGATGACTCCTCGGGAAGAGAATATTAGAATCTTAGAGCTCACCCGAGTCGCCTCGTAAAAACGAGTCTTTCGGATACACCTAATATTCTTTAACTGTTGTGTGTGTGTGTATGTGCTTTTAAAAATGCATGTTGTATCGGATGTCAACATTGTACACTGCTTTATTGATATGTATTGAAATAGTGTAGGAAGGAAGCCTTACCAATATTGGTTCGTGTTTGTATTTCGCAGGGGAATAGTGTTTGAGGATGAAATAGTGTTCCGGGATGGACCGGGATTGCTTCGGGAGGAGCCGGTTGTCTGCGGACAGAGTTTCGGCGTGCGTTGGGATCGCAGGGATCACTCGGGCAGAGGTTCGGCGTACGTTGGGATCGCAGGGATCACTCGGGCAGAGGTTCGGCGTGGGTTGGAATCGTTGGTTGGATTCGGGCAGAGGTTCGGCGTGGGACGGGATCGCCGGTTGGATTCGGGCAGAGGTTCGGCGTGGGACGGGATCGCCGGTTGGACTCGGAAAGAGCCGGAACTTCTCGGGAAAGACCAGGCAAGGCCTCGGAGTACCACGAGGGGCCTCAGAGTACCTCGAGAGTGCCTCGGGGCAGCGCGGGAGCATCGCGGGAGCACTTAGAGAGGCTTCGGAGCACCACAAGGGAGCTCGAAAGGCCTCGAAATGATCCGAAAGGGGTCGGGAGTGCCTCGAGAGGACTTAGAGGGGTGCCAGAAGGCTGGGGGAAGAGGAGAGAAGAGGGAGTGTGAAATGAGGGAGGGGGAGCCCTCTATTTATAGTGCCAGGATCTGTGCAATAAGGTCCGTACGGACCTTGCAGATAATCCAAGTTTTTGGTTTTCCTCGATTTGAGGGAATAAGTGGACTTTAAGAAGATTTAGCCTTGATGGTGTCTGGTTGCAAAGAGGTTCGTACGGACCAACCTTGCATGCAGAAAGGTCCGTACGGACCAACCATGTAGGGGGGTAATGATCACTTCTGGGATTTGAGGGAATAAGTTGGACTTTAAGGGGATTCAGTAATCATTGAAGCAAAGAGGTCCGCACGGACCATTTATGCTTCTTTAATTTATGAAAAATTCCTAAAAGGTCCTTTTGGCCCTTTTTGTCCCAGAAAGGTCCCTTCCTTGGTTTGGTTGGTGGTTTTGAGGTTATTGAGTGTCATGGGTCTTTGAAACTGCGTTTGTGTGAGTCTGCGATATTTCCCGTGTGTTCGAAAGAGGGTGATCAAGATTGGGGTACTTACAGAAGCCCCTCGACGACGTCACTTACGGAGGAAGTGGGGTCGTCGATAAGATAAGGGTCCTGATCTGGATCGCGTGCTGGGAGAAGAAGTGACCGTGTAGGTCGCTGCGGGAGGACATGGCGGTGTCCTGTTGTGTGATCGTTTAGGTCAGTTGGCTGGACCCTGTGATAGGATTCCTACGTATCCCTTAGCGGGAATCAAGCCTAATCGTAGTTTGTGTGTGAGATGTCCTCTGACTGGAACTCTGTGTGTGGATGTGGTGGCATCCCGTGGGTGACCGTGTGGGTTGGCTGTGAGGACGTGGTGGCATCCTGGGTGACCGCATAGGTCGATGGTAAGGACGTGGTGGCGTCCTGGGTGACCGCATAGGTCGATGGTAAGGACGTGGTGGCGTCCTAGGTTACCGCATAGGTCGATGGTAAGGACGTGGTGGCGTCCTGGGTGACCGCATCGGTCGATGGTAAGGACGTGGTGGTGTCCTGGGTGACCGCATAGGTCGATGGTAAGGACGTGGTGGCGTTCTGGGTGACTGTATAGGTCGATGGTAAGGACGTGGTGGCGTCCTGGGTTACCGTATCGATCGATGGTAAGGACGTGGTGGCATCCTGGGTGACCGCATAGGTCGATGGTAAGGACGTGGTGGCGTCCTGGGTGACCGCATCGGTCGATGGTAAGGACGTGGTGACGTCCTGGGTGACCGCATAGGTCGATGGTAAGGACATGGTGGCATCCTGGGTGACCGCATAGGTCGATGGTAAGGACTTGGTGGCGTCCTGAGTGACCGCATAGGTCAATGGTAAGGACGTGGTGGCGTCCTGGGTGACCGTATAGGTCGATGGTAAGGACGTGGTGGCGTCCTGGGTGACCGCATCGGTCGATGATAAGGACGTGGTGGCATCCTGGGTGACCGCATAGGTCGATGGTAAGGACGTGGTGGCATCTTGGGTGACCGCATAGGTCAATGGTAAGGACGTGGTGGCGTCCTGGGTGACCGCATAGGTCGATGGTAAGGACGTGGTGGCGTCCTGGGTGACCGTATAGGTCGATGGCTGGACCCTGTGATAGGATTCCTACGTATCCCTAGCGGGAATCAAGCCTAGCCGTAGTTCAGAGGTCATGTAATCGTGAGTGTATGCGGGTGTGGTGGTGCCCTGAAGTGTCGTGTGACCGCTGAGGTCGACTGTGAGGACGTGGTGGCGTCCCGAGATGGAAATTTTATGATTTTCCGAATCGGGTGGTTTAAGGCCTTCCGGGCCGCAGATATTGATTTGGGAGGTTTATACGGTCTTCCGGACCGAGTAGTTTAAAGCCTTCCGGGCTGGAAATATGTCATGGGGGAGGTTTATACGGTCTTCCGGACCGAGTGGTTTAAAGCCTTCCGGGCTGGAAGTATGTCATGTATGAGGACTGGATTCATCTTCTGACTGCGGGCGTGTCATGTATGAGGACTTGATTCGTCTTCTGACTGTGGGTGTGTCATGTATGAGGACTTGATTTGTCTTCTGACTGCGGTTGTGGAGGCGTGGCTGCCTTGTGCTTTGATTGCGAGAGGTGTAGATGCCTCGTGCTTTGTCCGCTGGGGAGAAGGTTGGACTTACGATGACTGCCGGTGTTCATCTGTTGGGGATCATCGTGGCCTGGTAGGGGCTTTTTCTGCTGAGAAGGTGACTTCGGGCTTACTTTGATGGCCGGTGGTTGATTCACCGTTTGGCGTTTTGGAGGCGTTTTGTGCCTTGAGATTTGTGCTTGGAGGTGCTGGCTCCTTTTGCGCTTGCTTTACCGTTTAGTGAGCGAAATCCGGACTTACGATGACGGGCGGTGCTGGGGATATGCAGTCTTGTACGGGTTTGCAAGAATTCCCTTTTGACTTGCTGGGGAAGGGGTTCGGGCTTACTTTGATGGCCGATGCTTGAGTTGCCGTTTGGTGGGCGAAATCTGGACTTACGATGACGGCCGGTGTTTGAGTTTGAGAGATATTTGGGCGGCGTGAGTGCCGATGAGTTTGTTTTGTATCGAGAGGAGTATGGGGCCTTCGTGAGGAGGAAGTTGAGGACGTCACAGGTGTTGGCTAGGGAGAGGGAGGCTGGCCTGCCAGGTCCCCCAGAGATTCCGGTGCCTGGGCCGGATTTTACATATATACGAGGCAACTCGTCGAGGCGCAGGGTGTCGGTACCCGTGCCTGAGCTGGCTCCTGCTGCTTATCGGGTTGACCCGAATATGCCGGTGAGTGTGCTTACTCTTTTCCATCTTGGCATCTTTTCTGTATTTTTCTCTTTTGTATGCCTATATTTCGTTGGCTGAGCTTTTCTTTTGCTGTTTGTTTGTGCAGGTCTCTGGGAGAGCCTATGATACGTTGACTCGCCGTTATGTGGCGATGCGGTCCTTCGTGAAGAAGATGGCGGGGAAGATGTCTTGCCGGTCTTCGCGGCGTGTGCCGGAATACGAGCCGATGCCTTCGAGGCATTCCGTGGACGTTCCCCCACCGAGAGCCGAGCCAGAGCCACAGCAGGAGGGACCTTCGCGGGGGCGGCATAACATGGATGCTGGGACGTCTTCGGGAGTCCAGAGGCCGCCGGTCTTTCACCAGTTCTGGCCATCGCAGGAGGCACCGGGAGAGAGTTCGTCAGAGCCTGCCTACTTCGACCCTTTTGTCGGGTTTGATCCTTCCGAGTATCTTGAGTACCTACCCCAGGAGGGGTTGATTCGATGACGAGGATGTGGCTGGCGGGTTTGCCGGGGTGCCCGACTTCTCTCTTGAGGATGTTGGTGATGATGATGATGCTGAAGAGTCGGATTAGGGTTCATTTGCTTTCCCTCTTTCCATATCTTCTTTTTTTTTTGTTTAGCAACAGACATTATATGTACCTGTAATAAAACATTCGCATTTGCATCGCAAAGTATTTTATTCTAAGATGTAATGTCGTCTTTGTGATTCCCGGGAATTGTCCTAGGAATTGTTGCTAGTTTATTATTTGTGCATGCCACGTGAGCTGGGAGTGCGTTTGTGGGTAGTGTATGCTTGCCGAAAATGGCTTTGGCCAGAGTTTGGGCAGTTTGGAGCAAGGTCCTGCTGGGAACAGTGGTTGTTGTCTTGCTTCTTTGGAAAAGTGGGACACAGTTGCAAACAAGGTCCGTACGGACCAACATGGGGTGCAAAGAGGTCCGTACGGATCACCTTTGCTTTTGGGAAGGGATAAATGCTTTCCGGATGTCTGGACTTCCCCACTCCCCATTTGCAGCCATTTTCGAGCTTTCTTCCCCATTTTCTCTAGGAACCTCCATTTTTGCCATGGATTCTTCGTACGTTCCAAGAATTTTGCCAAGGCTTTCGCAGGAGCGGCAAGCACACTTCCTTGAGCGGCTGAAAATGTGGATGCGACACCGTATGAGGCATCAGAGGCGGGCTTTCGAGGTAAGGTGTCGACTTTGCTCGGTTTGGTCTCTTAAGGAGTTGGTTCCTGATTGGGATTTGTTGCGGGCTGCCACGATATTCTGGGATGTTAGGAGGCATGTGTATTGCTTCTCCTACAATGAGGTAGTGCCCACCTTTGAGGATTTTCGGGCTTTGATTGGAGGACCGACGGTGGAGGCCATCTCGCTTCCTTTGATTGGTGGTGCTGCTGTGAGCGTGAAACTTGCGGGATTTCTTCGGACTTCATTGGGAGAAGTGCAGGGCATGATCCTTGATTCGGGTCATATTGACATTTCTGCGCTGCCGGAGCGGTTCATGATTAATGATGAGAGTGATGTCTCGTGGGATGCATTTGCCTTGTGCGTGATAGCAACGCTTTTCATGGTCAGCTCCCTTGGGGTTTGCGATGGTGCTTTGCTAGATGTGGTTGGGCACTGCAGAGCTGGAGAGGATATTGTCCCGTTGGTGCTAGGGGAGACTCTTCATGGTATCGACCGTCTGGCGACTGGGGATCGGTTCATGAGAGGGGGAAGCCCCGCTTTGCTCACCTTGTGGCTGCGAGAGAGACTTCAGGCCATGCCCGAGGCTCCGACGTCGTTTAGCCCGTGGTCATTTGCTCAGCGACCTCTTGTGTTGGATATGGATCAGTCCGCCTGGGAGAGATGGATGGCACGGCTTGGTACTCATCAGATCCGTTGGTGGGTTCCGCACTGGGGGATTGAGACTAGGAGGGCCTTGCAGGAAGGGTCCTATGTTGTCAGAGTTCCAGGTTTGTCTTGGTCCTCCTTCTATATTCCGTCGCTTGTTTCCCGGCAGTTTGGGATGAAGCAGGAGCCTTTGTTGGGCTGGGATGACCTTGCGACTGCGGAGGTAGCTCCTCTTTGTATGGCCGCTCCAGGTGCTCTTCTGTATTTTCTGAGGGTATGGAAGTATTCCGCTTTCCCTCCTGTGGTGCTCCTTAGACGTCGGGAGAGTGTCGTATTGACAACCCAGTACCTGGCCTGGTACGAGCAGCGTGTTGGGCAGTCCCAATTGGCTTTGGGGAGCAGGCGTGGAGCGATTCTGGGGCCCGATTGCCGTAGTAGCTATTGCCCCTGGTCTGACCCTCAGGATGTCACGGGAGACACTTTGTTTGACTACGAAACTAGAGTTGACCGACTGACGGGGAGAGGTCCTCTTTTGCAGACTCGCAGGGAGGAGATCCGAGCCGAAGCACGGGCGAATGAAGCCCTGAGAGCTGCTGGATTGTTTGACTCTACGGGGAGGACCCCTAATCTTGGACTGAGAGACGCAGAGTTGGCTCGCGTGGAGCGAAAGAAGACTCGCCGGGGACGAGGGAAGAAAGGGAAGAATGGCGAGGGGACAAGCGCAGATGGCGCGGAATGACCTCCTAGGTATCCATTCATTGCATTGCAAACACATTATTTGTTAAATGTATTAAGCTGTCTTTTAGCATGTTGTGAATTTGAGAGTAGACCGTGCTTGAACTCATCAAGGAATGTTGTAATCGTTAGTGATTTGTGATTTACTTTTAAAGCTTTGTCGAGACGCAAGATCTCTTGTTCGCTTTTTCTTTTGTGAACCTTGGCGGCGTCCATCTTGGGACTTTTCTGTTGCCTTTGCGGACTGAAACAGCCTGGGCCTTGACGGCAATCCCCTTTGCTTGGGCTTTGTGTTTGGTTGAGAGGTTGGATGATCCCCTGACAAGTCGTTTTGACGGTCTTTTCCGTAGCTTCCTTGCCTCTTGTTGGCGTCGGGCTCTTGACCTTTTTTGCAGCTTCTGTTTGAGCTTCTTTTTTTTTATTTTTTTTGTGAGCCCTTGCTCGAGCTCTCTTTTTTTTGTGAGCCCCTGCTCGAGCTCTCTGTTTTTTTTTTTTTGAAGCGCGTGAGGACGAAGACAAGCCCCTGGCTTGGAAGCAGACATGGGTCAGTCGTTTGATGCTGAGTGACCTTTTGATGTCCTTTGATGTTGTCGCCGTTGTTTTGACTTGGTCAAGGTGACGGTGGGGGCATGCTCCTGGAAAGTGTGTAGTTTGATGAAGGTCTTAATTGACATTCAAACTTTTGACTTTTTTGTGTGTTTTTAGACCGGACCAATTAAGGTTGCCTACGTTCCCCCGGATTAGAGGGCTCAGGTCTGCGTAGTTCGACACTACATGGAGTGCCAAGAGATGCACATTTGTTCTTCTTTAGGCGAAGTATCTGCGAAGTTTACTTCCGTTGACTGGATTCATGAAGGGATTGCCGTCTAGGTCTGTCAGCTTCATGGCACCTCCGGAGAAGATCTTTTGAACCACGAAAGGGCCGATCCATGTTGGTTCCCATTTTCCCAGTGGGTTGGTTCGAGTGGGAGGCTTTTCTTTGAGTACCAGATCGCCTTCCCTGATGTCTCGGAACTTGACTTTCTTGTCGAAAGCTCTAGCCATCCTGCTTTGGTAGGCTCGGACGTGTTCCATGGCCTTTAGTCGTCACTCGTCTAGCAGAGCCAATTCGTCGTGTCGGCTTCGGAGCCATTCGACTTCGTTGACGTCATTTTCCAAAGAAGACTCGGAGCGAGGAATTTCCAGTTTAATGGGAAGGACTGCTTCCATTCCGTATGTTAGGGCGAATGGAGTTTCTCCCGTGACTGTTCTGACTGATGTTTGGTAGCCCCAAAGTGAAAGATGCAGCTTCTCGGGCCAATCGCGTCCTCGGGTGGTCATTTTTCGGATGATCCGTTCGAGGGTCTTGTTTGCTGCTTCTACGGCGCCATTGGTTTGTGGCCGGTAGGAAGAAGACTTGTGGCGTGTGATCTTGAATTCGGCCAGCAGTCTGTCGCATTCCCCTTCGAAGTGTGAGCCGATGTCTGATATGACCTCGTTCGGGATGCCGTATCGGCAGATGATGTTTTCCTTGAGGAAATGCGCGACTTTCTTGGAGGTAAGTACCTTGTAAAACTTGGCTTCGACCCATTTAGTGAATTAGTCGATGGCTACTAAGATGAACTCGTGACCGTTGCTGCCCGGTGGAGCGATTTTCCCGATGACGTCAATTCCCCAAGTGGCGAAGGGCCAGGGTGTAGTCATGCAGTAGAGATCGTGAGGAGGTAGATGATTGAGGTTGGAGAACCGTTGACACTTGTCGTAGCCGACAAAGTGGATGCAGTCTGCCTCCATGGAGATCCAGTAGTAGCCCATCCTGAGAATGATTTGCATCAGGGCTCTGGCGTTCATGTGGGGACCGCAAGCCCCATTGTGGACCTCGTTCATGAGCTTGTTTGCTTCTTCCTGGCTGATGCAGCGTAGGAGTGGTCCTTGGTAGCGTTTCTTGTACAGCATGTCCCCAAGGATGACAAAGTGAGAGGCGAGGCATTTTAGGGCCATGATGCTCTTGGCCTTGATCCCTTCCCTGCGTTGACCCCTCGTTCATGAAGGCGGTCTCCCTGTTCTTGAGGTATTGGAAGATCTGGTTGTACCATGGCTCATTGAGGGGCTTGGGCTCTGGTTCGATCTCGCAACAGTAGGCAGGAATTTCCTTTCGTCCGACTATGAAGGGCTTGATTGCTTTTCCCTCAGAGATTTCCACGAGTGAAGCCAAGGTGGCTAAGGCATCTGCAAACCGGTTTCGGTCTCTCGACAAGTAGTGGAAGGTGACCTCTTCGAATTGTGTGATGAGGTCTTCCATGCAGGCGTGGTATTTTTGCAAGCCTGGGTCTATGGTTTTCCACTTGTTGGAAACTTGGTTGATGATCAGGGCTGAGTCCCCATAGACCTCGAGTTTCTGGACGTTTCTTTCGAGTGCGGCTGTAGTCCGTGCGCGAGCTTCGTATTCGGCGGCATTGTTGGTTACCTCGAAATTGAGCTTTATGGCGATCGGGGTGTGCTCGTCCTTGGGATCGACCAAGAGCATACCGATGCCGTTTCCTTTTTTGTTGGCTGCTCCATCGAAGAACAGTTACCATCGATTTTCGCCTTCGAGTGCGAAGATTCTCTCGTCTGGGAATTGTGGTTCGGGGCCTCGAGCCTCGTCGGTTGGGAAGTCAGCCAGTTATTCGGCCATTGCCCGTCCCTTGATTGACTTTTGGTTCACGTACTTAATGTCAAATTCCGCTAAGAAGAAAGACCATTTGGCGAGCCTCATTGACAGAGATGGCTTGTCGAAGAGGTATTTGACTGGGTCCATTTTGGAAACCAAGTGTACCGTGTGCGACTGCATGTAGTGCCGTAATTTTCCGACGACCCATACTAGAGCAGCGCAGGTTTTCTCGAGGGCTGAGTAGTTGAGTTCGATGCCTTGAAACTTTCAACTGACGAAGTAGATGGCGTTCTCGACTCGTGACTCTTTCTTTTCTTGACAGAGCATGGCTCCAACTGCGGTGTCGGTCACAGTTAGGTATAGCAACAGTGGCTTCTCCTCGTGGGGAGGACAGAGAATCGGGGGACTTACAAGGTACGCCTTTATTTCTTCAAAGGCATCTTGGCATTCTGAGTTCCATTCAACGTCGGCATTCTTCTTCATTAGTTTGAAGATTGGCTCGCACATGGAGGTCAACTGATTGACGAAGTGGCTGGTATACTGTAGGCGGCCCATGAAGCTTTTCACCTCTGTTTGAGTTTGCGGAGGTCTCATTTCGATGATGGCCTTGATCTTTTGAGGATCAACCTCGATGCCTCTCTCGGTGACCATGTATCCCAAGACTTTGCCTCGGCTGACCCCAAATGTGCATTTGGCAGGGTTTAACCTCCTCGAGTGTTTCTGGAGGCGGTCGAAGAACTTTCTCAGGTCTGTGAGGTGTTATCCATCTGACCCCTTTGAGTGGATGATCATGTCATCGACGTATACTTCGATCTCCTTGTGGATCATGTCGTGGAAGAGGACGGTTGCTGCCCGTTGATAGGTAGCCCCAGCGTTCTTTAGTCCGAACGGTATCACTGTGTAGCAGTAGGTCCCCCAGGGGGTAGTGAAGGCTGTCTTTTCTTGATCTTCTTCGGCCATCTTGATTTGATTGTAGCCGGCAAACCCGTCCACGAAGGATTTGACTTCGAAATTGGCTGTAGTGTCTACCAACATGTAGATGTTGGGTAGTGGAAAATCGTCCTTGGGACTTGCTTTGTTGAGATCTCGAAAGTCCACGCAGCAGCGCACTTTTCCGTTGGCCTTGGTGACCGTGACTATGTTGGAGAGCCATGTGGGGTACTCGATCACCCTGATGAAGCCGACGCGGAGCATCTTCTCGATCTCTTCTTTGACTTGTAAAGACCATTCTGGCTTGATTCGGCGTAGCTTTTGCTTGATAGGCTTAGCCTCGGGATTCAAGGGGATCCGATGTTCTACAATGTTTGGATCTAATCCGGGCATGTCTAGGTAAGACCAAGCGAACACGTCCACGAACTCTTTGAGCAGTGCAGTCAATGCGTCTTGCTCTGTGCCGGTGAAGAAACTTCCGATTTGCGTCTCTTTTGGCTCTTCAGCAGTTCCCAAATTCACTTTGGTTAAAACCTCCTCGGCAGCTTGGGCCCGTTTTTTCTCTCGTTTGACAACATGCTTAAAGATGTTCTTAATGTATTGTTCGTTTAATGTGTCTGCTTCTTTATCAAGTGAATCGTTATTAACTGCTTGTGTGTTAGTTAATTTATCAGTTGTTAAAGATGCAATGAGAGGATACTCGGAAATATCGAAGCATTCATTAAGAGCATATGAGAATACATTATTGGAAATGAGTTCGTAATCTTCTGGCGTGAGGCCATCAGATGACTTGAGAGACTCAAATTCAAAGATAATGGACTCAGGATGGGTTTTGACACTGGACTCTAGGACTCGAGGGGTCAGACCAAGTTGTTCGATCATGTTCCTTTTGCTGGCGGTGGGTCCGGAGAAGGTGGCCCAGTTATTGAGTGGCAGTGAGCTTGATAGGAGGCGAAGTTTGAAAGGCTTTGTGTCACCGTTCCCGATCATGGCTACCATAGAGTTAACAAAATCGATTAGGTCTGGCATCTCGATTTCTTCATTGAAGAGCAGGTGGAGCAGGGGCTCGTTCCAAGCATTGTCTGTGGAGTCTTCCGCTCTTTTCTTGGGATTGCTAGCTCGAACGCAGACTCGTCCCGCTTGTTGGGGGCAGGGGTGTTGACAGAGAGTTTTTTGAGTTCTTCTGCCAAAGAGGGGGTTTTCCCGAACCAAAATTCATTGTGAATAGTGGTGGTCTTGGGTCCCGGCAGAGGTGGTGCGTCGAGAAATGATCTTCTGACGGGATTTGCTTTGAAACCTCTGAATCTTGCCAGGTTTCGCTGGAGCTTGTTCATGGTTGTTGGCCAGCTTTGTTTGGCGTTGATCAGCTCTGTTCCCTTTTCTGTGTCTTCGTTCAAACTGCCGGCTTTCTTTGTGAAGTACCTGGTCATGTCAAAGCTGTAAGGGCGGAGATCGGAGATTGCGTGTAAGCCTCTTTTGCCATTGGCGGAGCGTTTCCGTGCGGCTCGTTTGTCTTCCACAACGTCTTCGGGAGTAGGAATGTATCCCAGGCCATGAAGGGTATTCTGTTCCTTGATGTTGATGATTTGTTGGGTACCCTGATGGCGTTTTCCCAAACCAAGCCCCGGGATGTAGTTCATGTGCTTCATCATTTTCATCGGGGGAGGGATCTTGTCCCAAATCAAAGGCAGGTCTATGTGGCACACCTGGGATTTTGGGCTTTCGATGGTGAACCCTGTTAGCATCATGCCATCATTGTCGTGTTTGATCTCTAAGACCGGGACGCCGTTTGTGTCGGTCCCTTTGGCGACTATGCTATCACCGTAGATGATGGTAAGATCTGTTCCTTGGACGAACTTTACGCACTGATGGAGGGTTGATGCCACCTCATTGATCTGGTGTAGCCAAAGGCGTCCCAAGATGGCAGTGAATGTGATCGGGATGTCGATGACTTGGAAGTCGGTCGGGACCATCTGCTTTCTGAACCATAGGTTCAAGGTGGCTATTCCCAAGACTGGGCGAGACGTTGAGTCATATGCCTTGATTGCTTGAGTTGAGGGTTTCAGATCAGTTGCTTTGATCCCTAGAAAATCCATCATTTTGGATGGAAGGACGTTCATGGATGATCCCCCATCTACCAAGACTCGAGAGAGACAGCGCTCGTCTAGTTGAACTGTTATGTAGAGAGGCTCATTGTGGTCAGCCCCAAATTTTGGGAGGTCGAGCTCGGTGAAAGTGATGATGTTGCTGTAATTAACATTGCCGATCATCTGAACCGCTTCATCAGGTGTCACGGTAATGGGAACCATGGTCTGGGCCAGACTTTCTTCCAACTTGAGTTTGTGCGGGTAAGATGAAGTGAGTAAAGACCAGAGCGAGATGTTAGCCTGAGTACGCTTGAGCTGAGTTAAGACAGGATCTTCAGCTTTCGGGTCAAGGGTTTCGGCTTCTTTGGCACAGGGCCCCTTTTCAGTTCGTGGCTCAGGTATGGTTGGCCTTTTGTCTGCCCGTGGAGGATTCGTCGGGATTTGACCGGAACGCGTTAGAACATTCACCTCTGGCTTTGTGGCTTTGCTCGTCTCTCCTATTTCTGTAATGAGAGGGCCTTGATTGGCGTAGGGCCAGACTGCGCATTTCAATTCGTTCACCGTCATAGCTCTTGTGGAAGCATTGACAGTGGCTTTGAGATCCTCCCAAGACAGGGGTTGAGGTATCTGGACCTTCGGGCCGTTGGTGGCGGTGCGGAGCTCGTCCCAGTGATCATCATGGCCTGCACGTTGCCGTGGCCTTGTGCAGAGCTAGGCTGAGGATATTTGTTGGAGTAGATGACGTAGTAGTCAAACTTTCCTGAGGGTTCTCCGAGGGTTCCGACTGTGGGGTCACCGGATTCGTATCTCTTCTTCAGTTTTTGTTGAGAAGAGGGTTTCTTCTTTCTTCGAGGGCGGCCCTCATTCATTTCATCTTGGAATTCCATTTCCAGACAAGCGGTGCAATCGTAGACGTCCCACCAGATGTGTTCGTTGTTCGGCGGTGGTACCGGGACCTCAGGATGCTGAATGGGCATGTCTTCCCCCGAGAGATCTTGAGGCTTTGTCGTAACTGCATGGCTCGTACGAGGGCAACGGGGTTGACTTACGGGAGACAATGAGAGACGTTAGAAGGCTGCAGGTAGGCATGTCTTTGGAAGCCCCGGGTAGTTGGG
Source organism: Adenophora triphylla var. japonica (assembly GCA_022495995.1). Lineage (NCBI taxonomy): Eukaryota > Viridiplantae > Streptophyta > Magnoliopsida > Asterales > Campanulaceae > Adenophora > Adenophora triphylla. Next base: position 121,362 of record JAFEMH010005015.1, on the reverse strand, counting down.
TGGCTAATGTCCCGAAGTGGTGCATGGCACCTTCAATCGAGCTTGTTGTTCACCTTGGCGTTTCTCAATAGCCATGAGGACCGCCAAACTTCTTCCAATGTTGGGAAATTTCTCGGGGTAAGGTCCCATTTTCCTCGTTGTTAGCCACTGACTTGGCCATGGGGAGCCGACAGTTTTGCCCGGTACTTGCGGTGGGAAGGATGTTGGACCTTGCGGCTTTGACACGAGGAGAGTAGTTCCCGGGTATTCTCGATCACTCTCGGTTCGCTGGAGGGGGTGACGGGCAAGGTTTAGACACGGGAAGGTCTTTTGGATAAAGGGGGAAAGCTCACGTGACATGCGGTTTCCGTTTTTTTTTATATATATTTTTTTTTGTTGTTTTAATTTACTTAAAACGTGTTTTCTCAGAGTCCTAGGTAGGTTGGAAAAGATTGCTCTTCTTTTCGCAACTATGCTAGATCCCGGGTCGATAGAGACCATACGTGCGGCTATAAGCCCCTCGTTTTGCACCTGTATTTCGATATCCCAGGGTGGACAGCCCCGGGCGAGGGTCCTATAGGGCAAGCGGTTTCCACCAGCCTAAAAGAAAAATCGAACCTAAGGACCGAGCCTGACATGTTCGTTTTAATGCGTTAGCCATGTGAATAGTGAACCGAGCCGGCCATTGAGTCAAGATCAGGTCAAGAGTTCGGCATGACCTCTCTTTACCTTGCTTGCGCAAGGGATCTGTAACATTAGGCGTTGGCTGGGTCATATCGTCATGGCTGACGTATTGAAGGCTTGATGACATGGTGTCATGTGAGCATGGATGTATATCCGGGACGGAACATCGTCTGGGTGTAGCTTCGAAAATCAAGATCGGGTCAAGATTTTAGCATGACCTTTCATCGCTTTGCTTGTGCTGAGGATCTTGAGTTCGAGCCGACTCGAAAAATGGCGGCATGGGATATGTATCCAGGCTTGTATGACACGGACTGGGTAAAAACAAACCGAGTCTGGACAGAGTGTGACTCAAGACTCAAACGTGCAGGGTTGACGCTTGGCTAGGATGGGATGTTTGGAATGATCCCGTGCGCATCCAAGAGGCCTAGGAAGACCAAACGGACTGCAACTGAGACCACTCCGGGTTAAGGATTGTAGTGTGCAGTGTATCCGAGGCAGCAGTGCGCGTAGCGTGCGGTGTAATCGAGGCAGCAGTGCGAGTAGTGTGCGGTCTCTAAAATTCCTTTTCTGAGTAAAACAGAAGTTTTTGAAGAATTTTAAATGTATGCACACAGATGTATATTGATGCATTTTTTTTGTATTTTTATTTTTTTTTTGTAAAATAAAAAGTAAAGCACATGCACACACACACAACAGTTAAAGAAAGGGGTAAAATGAAAGTTTGACCCTCATCATTGTTTTAAAAAATCTTTTGTTTTTGTTTAAAAGTTTTTAAAACAAAATATCCCCAGCGGAGTCGCCAACTGAAATTACCCGGGATCCGGCTCGCGCGCGGGGCCCCCGGCATCTCGCATTTCGTCGCGTTTTGGAAATGGCCCGGATCCGATAGGCAGCGCGTTCGCGCCCCGGCATCTGGCTTATTCCGTTTTGCGGTGTTGGAGGTGTCTCGCCGTGTTTTCGCTTTGTAGAGTCGCCACGCCGTTTTTATTAAGCCCAAAACATTGAAAAAGGGCATCAGTTTAAAAATAAACTGTTTTTGTGTGATGAGATTTTGAGTTCGGAGGTCAGATGACTCCTCGGGAAGAGAATATTAGAATCTTAGAGCTCACCTGAGTCGCCTCGTAAAAACGAGTCTTTCGAATACCCCTAATATTCTTTAACTGTTGTGTGTGTGTGTGTATGTGCTTTTAAAAATGCATGCTGTATCGGATGTCTACATTGTACACTGCTTTATTGAAATGTATTGAAATAGTGTAGGAAGGAAGCCTTACCAATGTTTGTTCGTGTCTATCTTCCGCATGAAAATAGTGTTTGAGGATGGAATAGTGTTCCGGGACGGACCGGGATTGCTTCGGGAGGAGCCGGTTGTCTGCGGACAGAGTTTCGGCGTGCGTTGGGATCGCAGGGATCACTCGGGCAGAGGTTCGGCGTGCGTTGGGATCGCAGGGATCACTCGGGCAGCGGTTCGGCGTGGATTGGAATTGTTGGTTGGATTCGGGCAGAGGTTCGGCGTGGGCCGGGATCGCCGGTTTGACTCGGAAAGAGCCGGAACGTCTCGGGAAAGACCAGGCAAGGCCTCAGAGTACCACGAGGGGCCTCAAAGTACCTCGAGAGTGCCTCGGGGCAGCGCGGGAGCGTCGCGGGAGAGCTCGGTGAGGCTTCAGAGCACCACAAGGGAGCTCGGAATGCCTCAGAAGGATCCGAAAGGGGCCGAGAGTGCCTCGAGAGGACTTAGAGGGGTGCTAGAAGGCTGGGGGGAGAGGAGAGAAGAAGGAGATGTGTCAAATGAGGGAGGGGGAGCCCTCTATTTATAGTGCCAGGATCTGTGCAATAAGGTCCGTACGGACCTTGCAGGTAATCCAAGTTTTTGGTTTTCCTCGATTTGAGGGAATAAGTGGACTTTAAGAAGATTTAGCCATGATGGTGTTTGGTTGCAAAGAGGTCCGTACGGACCAACCTTGCATGCAGAAAGGTCCGTACGGACCAACCAGGTAGGGGGTAATGATCACTTCCGGGATTTGAGGGAATAAGTTGGACTTTAAGGGGATTCAGTAATCATTGAAGCAAAGAGGTCCGTACGGACCATGTATGCTTCTTTAATTTCTGAAAAATTCTTAAAAGGTCCTTTTGTCCCTTTTTGTCCCAGAAAGGTCCCTCCCTTGGTTTGGTTGGTGGTTTTGAGGTTTTTGAGTGTCACGGGTCTTCGAGACTGCGTTTGTGTGAGTCTGCGGTGTTTCCCGTGTGTTCGAAAGAGGGTGATCCAGATTGGGGTACTTACACTCCCTTCCCTCCTATTATCTGCGGTGTTTCCCGTGTGTTCGAAAGAGGGTGATCCAGATTGGGGTACTTACACTCCCTTCCCTCCTATTATCATTTCTCACACACATAAAAAAATACATACATATTTGTTCAAGATATTCAGCAGGATCATAGATAAAATGGCTTTACAATCGAATGTCAATGTAAGTTTTCTTTACTTTCTAACTATATAAATGTGTTACACTTTTGTTTTAATAACTGATGTTTTCGTTGCAAAAATTTGGCCAGTAGTAGTGGCCGAAATTCAACTCAGGTTCGGTCACACCAAGTCGAAAAACTTGAAAAAGTTCGGCCACACCCGGCCGAAAATTTGAAAAAAGTTTGGCCCTAGTTTGCCGATTTTGGGTTGTTTTTCTGCCACACCTGGTCAAATTTTCTAAAATATTTCAGCCACACCCAATCGATATTTTGAAATATTTCGGACGCTACTGGTCGAACCCTTTTAAAAAATTCGGCCACCCCTGGCCGAACTTTTATTTTTCTCCGTACCATTTTCTTATTGTTTTATTGAGTTGTTGCAGCATTCACTGGGTAACAACTATTACCCGATTGATTTTGAAAGTGTTTTCCGAGACTACACAACAGAATTCACAATGTCTTTGTATTTTAGAGACCGTCAAATAATGTTTTCCTAGCTATCTGAATTACTGAATCCCAATCGCAATCTCTCTGTTTAACTTGCATAGATTGTGTAATTGAGCTCATATTGATTGATTTGGTCGAATTTGGTGTTTGAGCCCCCAAGGGGGTGTGGATCTACCCATATCCACACTCCCTGGGTCGATTTGATGTTGTTTATGTTTTTCGTTCATAATTCAGCTTGTTAATTAGATCTGTATAGTTTCTGTTAATTTCTGAGTTCATATTGTGAGGTGTTGGGTATGCTTGTTTTAACCCTCCTATTTTGTATTAGATTTGATTGATACCATAACCTCCTATCTATTTTAAGGACTTTAGGACCCTATGTAATGAAGCTTAGACTTCAATTTTTTTAGCTAAGTCCATTTTATAGAATAGGTTAATCTTAGGCTTGAAGACTGGCACAAGATTCATTGGAAGCAAGGTTGCAGTTCCAGCAGTATTCAAAACCGCCCTATGAACCGCACCTGTAACCGCAAGTGTAGTTCCACCTTGAATCTGCCTATTTGAACCAACCGCATGCAACCGCCCCTGAACCTCATCCTTGTAGTTCATGAGTAACCGCATCCTTGCAACCCCTTGGTGTAGCTAACCGCATGTTCCTAACCGCGTCTTACCAACCGCATCCAATGATTGGCTACTTGAAGTGAACCACCTTTTATCCCTTGGAATCCACGTCAGCAATATCAAAAGTCAACCACCATATCGTGTCACGTGATTCAATGTCAGAAAAGATCTGCAAGGGTCTTGAAAAGGTGACAGGTGTCCTAACCTCATTGCTTGCAGCTGGAGCCTGATCAGCTTTTTCTGCAGCAGCTGTACCAAAGGACAAAAGTGGTTGCTGTGGACCAATAGGATTGCATCAAATCTTGTCCTTACAACGGTTTGTATCCAACGGCTAGTTTTTTGATGCTTGGGTATAAATACCCCAATCTTCACCATTTGAAGATTGCTTGAAAAATTGAGAAGTCTTTGTGTTCATAGAAATTTGAAGCTCGCCGAGAAATTATTCAACCCTTTGAATCTTCATCTTCAAACTTCAAGAAATATTCCCCAGCCTAGAAATCAAGCCTTAACACTTTCAAGAATCATTGAGCTCTACATCTCACAGATTTAAAGAGCCTTGATCTTGTTCTCACACACTCACCTCACTTGTCTTAATCACATAGATTAAACATTTGAGATACACTGGTTATAGTTTTGGATTTGTTCTTCATAGCAAAGATTTTATTGTACTTTGTAATCTCGCAATACTTAATATAAAATCTCTCTTAGAAATCCAAGACTAACCATCTTGGTAGTAGACGTAGATCGTTTATCGATTGAACCACTCCAAATAGAGTGTTCTTACTTTCTGCATTTATATTTCCTGTGCTTGCTAATTATTTATCTTTGTCTGTTTGATCTTTATTTAGCTATCCATTATTGTGAAATAGTGTTTGGATTTAACATAGTCAAAATACACGTGTTTGTAAAACTGCTCTCAACAAAACCGCACCACCAAAACCGCATTTTACAAACCGTCTCTCAAAACCGCTTTACACTCTATTATTCATTGTGCATTTTACACTATCACTTGCGTCTATTATCAGCTGCAAGAGGATTTTGTAGCGAGAGGTTTAGTTTTTTTAAAGAGGGCGAAAAATTTTAACACGGCTATTCACCCCCTCTAGGTTGTATTTTCACCCTTGTTGCCACCTTTGGGACCAACAAGTGGTATCGAGCAAACACATTTTAAAACCACTTTGTTTTCAAGCTTAACGGCTTGTGTGCCGATTCGATATGGCAACCTCAAAGACAATGACTACGGTTAACTATTCACACATTCCAATGTTGGACGAAGACCACTTTGACATCCGGAAGTGCCGAATGCTTATTCATTTGGAAACCATAGATGAAATCTTGGTGGAGTGCGTGATCGATGGCCCTCTAATTCCAATGAAGGCTAACACCGATGCAACCACCAATGCCGAAACTCCAGAGGTCAAAAAGCCAAAAGATGAGTGGTCGGATGAAGAGAAAAGATTAGTTGCCTTGGACGGCAAGGCGAGGTTCATCATTTACGGAACCCTCCCGTATCAACTTTACGAGAAAGTGATGTACCTCAAAACCGCAAAGCGAGATGTGGGATGCCATAGAGAGCTACCTCGAAGGTGACGAAGAGTGCAAGGAAAACAAATTATCTGGCTGTTGAAAGATACTACAACAACTTCAACAGAAAATCCAACGAAACCTTGCGTCAAACCTACGATCGCTATGTTGAGGTAGTTAATGCTTGTAGATCTCTTGGTAAAACTTTAACCGATAAAGAAATCAATATGACTTTCCTATACGCTTTAGGTTCTAGGTGGGTGATTAAGGCTACCTCTCTAGAACACTCCAAAGTATTGGGTACTTGGTCATTAAGTAACTTGTATGCCAATCTTAGAGTCTATGAACTTAAATTAAATCATATAGAAGAGATAGAAGGGAAAACCAAATCGCTTTCTATGTCTGTAGTGGAACATGAAGAGAAACCATCCACATCCAATCAAACCACTGATCCTTTCATATCAACCTCATCACTCATCGAGATGGATGATGATGATTTTGCCATGTTTGTGAAAAGATTTCAAAAATTTAGAAAATCCTCAAAACCTTTCACAAAATCATTTTCAAAAGGCAAACCTCTGCAACATTTTCTAGGGCTGCGAGATACAAAGAAGAAGAGTGACTTGGTATGCTACAAGCGTAGGAAACCTGGCCACTTTGCATCCGAGTGTCCACGGCCTAAATATGAATATATGAAAAAGAAAACTTTTCCTTCGAAATTTTCTCATCGTAAGGGAATGGTTCTTTGAGGAGGAAGAGAATTCCAAGGAATTAGCAACTTGGATTGAAACAGTTACGAGGATGGAAGTGACGGTGAAACCGAAGAGGTTAACCTGCGCTTAGTTGCGACGCTTACGATGACTCGGATTACGAATCATTTGAGTTGCATGATATGGAGGAAAAGGAGGTTTTTGCAAAACTTCCAAATTATAAATTGGATGATGATATTAAACTTACTCCTAGCGTTAAGATAGGAAATTGTTCGTATTCACGTCCCATTTTCTCATCTAAAAATGCTCCACCTTCAAAAGCTATTCCAAAGAAAATTTTGAAAAAGGTGGTGGAAGAGGTTTCTCCCATGGAACATGAAAAGATGTTCAAGGAAGCTGAAATGGTGATCCATCAATTCTCTAATCTTAAGAAAGCCTTAAGCTTAGCTCATGATGAACTTAATGCATGCAAGATGGAGAAAAGCTGTGATGAGGTCTGAAATTTCTAATCTTAAGGACCAAATCAAGCAGATGACTCCTCTTCTGATCAGAACCGCATCCTTGAAACTAAGGTTGCTGCACTTCAACTCAGGAATGATGACTTGGTAACCCAAATCGACGATCGCCAAAAGATTATTGATTCGTGGCTCAAGTCTCAATCCACCAAGGATAAAATCTTGGACTTCCAAGTTCCTCCTGGAACTAAGGATGGTCTAGGGTTTGGATCTGAGGAAGAGGAGAAGTGTGCATCCTCGAGTGAAAAGGATGAGGAATTTCGTAGAACTAACTAAAGAAATTCCCAAGGAGAAGCATGCTAAGGGAAAGGGTAAAGCAAGACAAGTAAATTATGTCTACCCTAAAGGAAAGCAATATGGGAAGAATTACGTGTTAAAACCTAAGAATTACGTGGAAGCACTGAAGAGGAAATGGCTTATGGAATTGGTAGAATCCCTACTCCAACCTCTTACGGTGGAAAAGGCGGTTCTGCTAACTCCGGGTCGACCGCGCTTCTTCTTCGACCGCTCCTCCGCCTTCAAAAGCAAGAATAGCGTTCCCGGGAAATACGTGGTCAAACCAAAGCCTGTTCCCTTTGTATCATTGGAATGTTAGCTGGAACCACACCTCCCAAACCGCTTCCTTGTCCCAAACCGCATGGAACTCCTAAGAAGAGTAAGGAGTTAGTAAAACCTCATGATGCTTGTAGCTTTTATAAATGTTACGTGTGTGATGGTTTAGGTCACAAGGCTGAGAATGCCTTTTGCGGTTCACACCCAATGCCGGGAAGAGCAAACCTCCTTACATCAAACGGTGTGGGTTGTAAAGGGTTGCTAACTTCGGGACCCAAGAAATAAAGGGGACCTCGTTCTTAATGTTTACATTTCAGGTCCTCTCGCTTCATGGCTGGTCACTCCAAGGATAATGAATGGTATCTTGACGGTGGCTGCTCAAGACATATATTTGGAGATAGATCATTACTTGAAGATGTCGTTGAAGCAAGTGGTCCGTCTGTAACCTTTGGTGACAACAACAAAGGCAAGACCATTGGATATGGTGTTATAAGGAGAGGAAACCTAACTATTGAGAAGGTTTCACTTGTCGATGGACTCAAGCACAACCTCCTTTCAATTTCTCAATTTTGCGACAAAGGAATGCTTTGCAACTTCACGTCATCAAATTGCTTTATCAAAGATAGCATTTCCGGCGTCACTCTACTCACAGGGATTCGTAAGAGTAATATTTACATTATTGATCTAAATTCTGCATGTAGTATTACTAATCTCTGTTTTGTAGCTAAGAATGTGAGCGAAAATAGTTGGCTATGGCACAAGAGGTTAAGCCACTTGAACTTCAAGTATCTTGCAAAGATTGGTAGGGAAAACCTCGTTCGTGGTTTACCCAAAGTGGCTGACCACCATCCGAGGAGAAATGCGGTGCATGCCGGCTTGGTAAGCGATCGCGTCGTCTTTCACCAGCAAGACCGCTCCATCAACTTCAAGATGCTTACAACTGCTTCACATTGATTTGTTTGGACCCGTAACCACTGCCAGCATTGGAGGAAATAGATATACTTTAGTGGTGGTGGATGATTACTCAAGATATACGTGGGTTGAGATGATGATTTCGAAAGATGATTGTTATGAGATTCTTACCGCACTTTTTAGACGGCTCCAAACTCAAAAAGAAGATGACATCGTTAGTGTTCGATCAGATAATGGAACAGAATTCAAAAACAACGGTGTTGCTCAGTATTGTGATGACCATGGGATTGATCACAATTTTTCAACCGCTGGTGTTCCACAACAAAATGGGGTTGTGGAAAGGAAAAATAGGACGTTGATTGAAATTTGGAAAGACAATGATATACGAAGCAAAGCCGCCTCGGTATTTCGGGTGAAGCAATCAACACCGCATGCTTCACTCAAAACCGCTCCCTCATCAACAAAACCTATAACAAGACTCCCTATGAGCTTTGGCGAGGAAGAACCCCCAACATTGCATTCTTCAAGATCTTTGGCTGCAAATGTTTTGTCCTCTACAACGGAAGAGAAAATAGAGATAAATTCGGAGCCAAGGCCGATGAAGGTATTTTTGTTGGGTATGCTAAACATTCTAAAGCTTTTCGTATTTTCAATAAAACTAGTTTAAAAATAGTAGAGTCTGTCCATGTTACTTTTGATGAGCATTCTCTCCTTGAGCCACATTTGGCTCCAAATGTTGCTGATGATTTTGTTGAGCATAATGAACCAGGTGAACCTCAAACCGCACCTGAACCTCAACCGCAAAATCCAGCACCCTCAACTGAAATTCCCCAAAACCGCAATTTTGAAACCGCACCTGAAGAACCCTCTCCAGATGCAACTGCAAGGGAAGATGAAGTTGAAAATTCCCCTATCCAGCTTATAGAACCTCTTCGTCAACTTACCTTCCATGACTTCGCTGAAGGATCTAACGATGTTCCAATTGAAGATCTTCAGCAAACCTCAGTCCAACCAGACTTACCCCCGGAGGTTCGTGAAGTCAGCAGTCACCCCCTCACAAATGTGATTGGTGATCTGTTTTCCGGTGTTCAAACAAGGAGATCAAATTATGACGAGCATACTTCACTTTTGTCTCAAGTTGAACCCAAGAAGATTGATGAAGCACTCCAAGATTCCAGTTGGGTCGTTGCTATGCAAGAAGAACTCAACCAGTTTGAAAGATGCAAGGTCTGGACTTTGGTGCCTAGACCTCAGGATCAAGGAGTGATAGGAACTAAGTGGGTATTTAGGAATAAGATGGATGAGAATGGAAGCATCACTAGGAATAAAGCAAGGTTGGTTGCACAAGGATATAAGCAAGAAGAAGGAATCGATTATGATGAAACATTTGCTCCAGTTGCAAGATTGGAAGCTATCAGAATTTTCTTAGCCTACGCCTCTTTCAAGCATTTCAAATTATATCAAATGGATGTTAAGAGTGCATTCCTCAACGGCGAACTGCAAGAGACCGTGTATGTTGCTCAACCTCCTGGATTTGAAGACTCCAAATTTCCCAATCATGTCTACAAACTCCAAAAAGCTTTGTATGGACTTAAGCAAGCTCCAAGAGCATGGTATGAGACTCTTTCTAAATTTTTACTAGAAAAAGGTTTTAAACGAGGTAAAATTGATACAACTCTTTTTATTGCCAAATATAATGAGCATACTTTACTTGTTCAAATTTATGTTGATGATATTATTTTTGGTTCTACTAATGAGTTGCTTTGTAAGCGTTTCGAGAAGCTAATGAAAAGCAAGTTTGAGATGAGCATGATGGGAGAATTAACTTTCTTCCTCGGGCTTCAAATCAAGCAATGCGAAGAAGGTATCTTCATCAGCCAAGCCAAGTACACCAAGGAGCTAATAAAGAAGTTTGGATTAGAAAATGCTAAAGCATATGATACTCCTATGGCCACCGGCAATAAGCTAGATAAGGATCTCAAAGGTAAGAAGGTTGATCAAACTTTATATCGAGGTATGATCGGCTCATTGCTTTACTTAACTGCTAGTAGGCCAGATATCATGTTTAGTGTCTGTGTATGTGCTCGCTATCGCTGCATCCTAGAGAAGCACATCTTATTGCGGTCAAGCGTATAATCCGCTATTTATCCGGAACCACTAACCGTGGACTTTGGTATTCGAAAGATTCGAACTTCGATCGTGTAGGTTATTCAGATGCAGATTATGCAGCTTGTACTATTGACAGGAAAAGCACTAGTGGTACTTGTCACTTCCTCGGGAATAGACTAGTTGCTTGGGCCAGCAAGAAGCAAGCTTCAGTTTCAGTGTCAACCACAGAGGCTGAGTATATTGCTGCTGGTAGTTGTTGCTGTCAAATCCTTTGGATGAAGCAGCAGTTGGTAGACTATGGAATCCATGAAGGGAATTGCCCCATCATGTGTGACAACACTTCAACAATTTCAGTCTCCAACAACCCTGTCATGCATTCCAAGACCAAGCATATTGATATCAAGTATCATTTCCTCAAAGACCATGTAGAGAAGAGGAATATCCATTTAGAGTACGTGGGGACAGACAACCAGATTGCTGATATCCTCACAAAGGCTCTTGACTCCAAGAGGTTTTCCTTCCTTAGAGGAGAAATGGGTATGCTTGAACTTAAATAAATTCCATACTGTTATTAGCTAACTTGGGTGTTGAGTATAGTTTCAAGACCATGTTGAAACCGCGTGCATCAAACCGCAAAATTGTCCAACCGCACCTGCAGCCAACCGCGTCATTCAAAACCGCATGCTGCAGCCTAACCGCTTGGATCTCAACCGCGTTTTCAACTTGGAGTATTTTCTATCTTTACTTACTTATGTTTATTTAAAAAAAAAAAAAAAATTCTTTTATTTATTTTTCAGTCCTTATTTTTAAAGAGGTTTATTTGCAAATGTTTTCCCTCGAAAATTTAAATTTTTAAGAGCATTTAATGCAAGGGAACATTAGCATTAATTAGGCTTCATGTCAGCCGTCATTGGTTGATGGGTTGAAGCTGAAAGGGTGTAACCAGTGCAGTCTTTTCAACTGCCAAACCCTAAACCCTTTCCTTTAAATAGAAATCATTCTCATTTTACCAACCTTTTTACAAACTGTCGTCTCTGCACCGTACCTCTGTCAGTCTTTCTACCAAACTCGTTTTCTCTCTCTAACCTTCAAAAGCTTCATAAATTTCTAAGTATTTTCTTCATCAATGGCACCCAAACCCATTGAAGACATGGTATGATTTCTTAAACTTAATCTTCTTAAATCTTCTGCAAATCATTACATGTTCATGTTCATAATCTGCCATTGATGAAAAGCTTCAAGCTTCGAACAACTTAACCTAATTTCTGTTCATATATGCTTCATTTCTTGATCATTTTGCATGATAATTGTTAGGTTATGTTCGGATTATAGTTATGTGTTTGATTATATACTTTGTTTTATGATCAATCAACATCTTGAACACTGATTTTGAACTTTAAACTTTATAAGTTTCGAAACCCACTTTTAGATTTTTCCATTTTCTGGATGATTTTGGGTAAAGTAGATGTTTTTATTGTTATATTATGAATCTACTGCTCAATGTGATCATTTTGACATGTTATTTGATCATTTTGGTTAACATTTTTCAAAACCTTGTTCTTGGTGTTCTTCGTGTTCTTCATGCACTCAAGTAACTGTTCATCATGTTTTTTCAGAAAAATTCTTATGTTTTGGCTTGACCAAATTTTCAAACTTGTTTTTCCATACTTAGAAAATTTCTGAAAATTTTACCTTGTTGCATGTTTGAACCGCATGCCTTTGAACCGCTTCATTCAAAACCGCATGCTAGAAATTTACTTTAGTTTTACTAAGTATATAGGCTGGACACCATAAAATTCCTCTCTAAGCACCGCTTGCAGTGTGGGATAATTTTGGATTACAATGTCACGTACTAAGTATATACTTTTGTATTTTTCTTATTTATTTCCTACCTGTGTTCACAGTTTCTTGTGGTTGGAAATTTTCATTTCCAAAACCGCACTATTGCCAACCGCATGTGTGCACCAACCGCATGGGAACTGTGATTTTTCTTAAAAATTCTAACTTGCATGTTTTCTTTGTAGAATATCAAGTATTTCCTACCAGGTTGGGAAATAAATGAACCTGAGATGCGGTCCGATGCTGCGGGAAGGGAGATGATGAGAAAGATGCAAGTTTCTGGAATCCTGCCCCTATTCAACAAGAAGCAGAAATATACCATTCCTGTCTTCATTGATCAGTTCTATGAAACTGCTGAGAAGGGAGAAACTGAGCTTACTGATGGATCCACGATTCCAAGTTTGGTGGGAGTTGTAGAAGGACTCAGAGTCTCCATAGACTATTTGGACATCAGAAACACCTTCGGTTTTCATGTATCTGGTGCCCCTATTGAAGTCTCTCAAGAGGTTCAAGATGCTACCTGTTCAACTCTAACAGGAAGGCTGCCCTCTCTCTCTAGACTTTACAAAACTACGCCAAGGAAAGATTTTGGTGAAATCATGAGCCATCTGTGCTATCTCGTAGGGAAGTCTGTGTGTGGCAAAACAGGAAACCACAACAACTTCACCTCTTCTCAATGGCAATACTGCTGTGCCGTCTACAACGAGATGAAGCTCCATTGGCCCAAAATTTTGATGAGAGAACTAGCCAAAGAAAGATTGATTCGTATCAACAAAAGGTCAAGAATGAGAAGATCAGATGGAGACCTTTTGGAAGAATGCTAACCGCAATATTTGCAAACTTTCAGCATTTAGAGGAGCTTAGGATTGCCAACCCTGAATACTGTGTTGATTGGGGTGTTGAAGAATCCTTTGGCCTAAAAGCTATGCACTCCTTCAGAAGATCCTTTGGCAATATTGATTATAAAGCCATTTATGATGCTGATACTTCTCAAAATAAGGAGATGTTTGTAGATATGAATCCAGCCACTGCTTCAACCGCGCTTGGGAAGGCTATGAAGAAAGCCTCAAGGAAAAGAAAAAGTCCTTCCAAACCGCTCCCTAAATCAGCCTCAACCGCGCCCACTAAACCGCATGGATCAACTGATGCAGGCCCAAGCCAGAAAAAGCAAAGGAAAGAGAAAAAGAAAGAAAAGATGACCCTCATTGATGAGGATGAAGAAGAGGAAGAAGATAACTCTATTCCTCCACTGGTGGCCAGGGCTAAGAAGGCCAAGCAGACTCAGATTGATCTGGCCCAAATGACTGATGAGGAGCTGACAATCTTTTACAAAGCTGAGTTTGAGAGATTGGAAAGAGAAAGGGCTGAGAGGGAAGCTAACAAAGGAAAGTCCAAGGATCCAATTCCCCAACCGCCTCCTTCAAAACCGCCCCAAACCCAAACACTTATTCCAACACCACCTCACTCTCCAAACCGCTCCCATCATTCCTCACCAGCCAAAACCCTTTCACCTAAACCGCTCTCTCCTCCTCAACCGCAAAGAGCTGCAACCGCTCAGGGGGAGAAACCGAAAAGGGTTAAGCAGATTGCTCAGAAAAAGACCCCAACCAAAGGCCCCAAGCGGTTTCTTCAACGAGTTCGCAATCAGCCTTCACCTTCTCCATCTTCTTCTAAATCTTCTACCCATTCAACTTCACGTACACCATCCAAATCCCCTTCTAAATCTCATTCTTCCTCCTATCAATCCGAATCACCAACTCCCTCACCTCAACATTCCAACCAATCAAATTCCCCTCAACCTTCAAACCGCGTTCACTCAAATCCTTATTCTCATCATACCCCAGCCATCTCAATCTCCAACCTTAACCGCGACAGAACTCCTTCCCCAAACCGCGTCAATACCCCTCCTCCTGAAAATTCTCCTCCTCATAAATCACCTACTCCTGACCGCCTTCCTACTCCACCTCCTCAACCCTCTCCATCCAAACAAAGAACCCCTCCTGTTTCTGTTCATACCGCCCATACAAGTTCCTCCTCTGATTCTAACCCCATAACTTCTGGAATTCCAACCACCAATATTCCACCCTCAACCGCACCTATCTCAACCGCACCTATCTCAACCGCACCCATTCCTTCCATCCCACTTCCAACCACTTCCATTCCTTTAACCCAAACTCAACCTATTCCTACTCCAACCACTTCACCCTTTACTGTCCCAGCCAGCCGTCTTTTCACAACACTCCTAAACCCCTTATCCCAAACCGCACCTCTAACCCAATCTCAACCGCCTCCCTCAATTACCCAAATTCCATCCATCCCAAACGCTCCCTCTGACTACCTTCAAATTCTTTCCACCCTTCAACTGATTCAATCACAGTTGATTGTAAACCAAGGCCACATGCTAAAACCGCCGAATCCAACATGGCCTTAACCGCATCCAATGCCAACCTGGAAGCCTCCAACCGCTCTCTACATGCCAAGGTTGATGCTCAAACCGCTGAAATGGCCGTCATGAAATCCCAATTGATTGATGCCATTAAGGGGGAGAGAGTGTCCACAGAAGCTGTCAAAACCGCAGCTACTGAATGCTTCCAAGCCTTTAAAGAAGATCTAGCTACTGGAGTGCTCAAAGCCATGGGTGATGCGGTTTCAAAGACTCAACTCCAAGAGATGCTCTCCAAGCTATCTGATGAGTTTGTTTCTTCAACCAATGCTGCTCTGGTGTCTTTCATGAAAACTCTTGAAGATTCCCATCCTCAACCGCAGCAAGCATCCACCTCAGCCGCCCCTATCCAAACCGCGTTGGATGACCTGCAGCTCAAAATCTTCAATGAACTGGACTCCCTCAAAGAAAGAATCAATGTTGATCTCAACATAGTGGGAGACAGTATTAAGGAGCAGGTAAAGAATTTTGATAATGACATTTCCTTCAGGTTTGAGAACCTCAAAGCAGGCTTCAACCTTAAAATTGACAACTCTATCAAAGAATTGAAGTCAAATCTGGATGTAACTGTTGACCTAGAACCTTTGAGAGATGCTCTATCTACTCAAACGGTGGCCATCCAGAATGAGATCTTCACCTTCTACAATTCTTTGAAGGCCTGCATTGAAGGATTCACTACTCAGATCAAGGAGAGTGTTGATGGAAACACTAGATCTGGCTGATGCCGTTGGAACCGCCGCCGATTCTCAGAACCGCACTACGAACAGTTGAGACTACCCTTGCTAGACAGGTTGAAGACCTTAGAGCCCTCAGAAGAAATATCAGAGGTGAAAGCTCAGCCTTCAGACCTTCAGAACCGCATTTGCCCCAGCAAGAAGTCAATCAACCAAGAGAGCATGCACGCCATCAACATCAACCGCATCAGCACCGACCGCGTCAGCATTAGGATTTCTCTTTTGTAATTCCTTTATCTTATTTTTGCTGAACTCCTTTTTTTTTTTTGTCGTGTTGGACCGCACTCCATGTATTTTTGTCCAACTCTCTTTTTTGAAACCTTTGTAATTTGCTTCTCTACCATTGTAAGTGTAACCGCATTGGTAGTAATGAAAAATGCATCATTGGTTCCAAAACCTTGTTCATATCAAACTGCTTGTTTGTAGAACAATGAAACCTCTTATGGCTTATAACCTCATTCAAATATTTTCTAACTTAAAATCACTATTTTGAATTGATGTTTAAACATTCAGTTTAAACCACACTTTGAACTTAAACTCACAACTTCTTAAGTGCACTGAATGCATTTCTATACTTTCCATATTGTAAGTTTTTATCTTTTAGAAAGTATAGAAATCTATAGCTCAAGCTAAGTGTGTGCATTGACTTGGGACATGAATTACCATGTTAATTCTTATGGACATGTTTTTACCAAGTACAATGTTTGCTTTAGTTATAGTAGGTAATGGCATCAATCAAATAGGGGGAGATTGTTGGGTATGCTTGTTTTAACCCTCCTATTTTGTATTAGATTTGATTGATACCATAACCTCCTATCTATTTTAAGGACTTTAGGACCCTATGTAATGAAGCTTAGACTTCAATTTTTTTAGCTAAGTCCATTTTATAGAATAGGTTAATCTTAGGCTTGAAGACTGGCACAAGATTCATTGGAAGCAAGGTTGCAGTTCCAGCAGTATTCAAAACCGCCCTATGAACCGCACCTGTAACCGCAAGTGTAGTTCCACCTTGAATCTGCCTATTTGAACCAACTGCATGCAAGCCCGAACCTCATCCTTGTAGTTCATGAGTAACCGCATCCTTGCAACCCCTTGGTGTAGCTAACCGCATGTTCCTAACCGCGTCTTACCAACCGCATCCAATGATTGGCTACTTGAAGTGAACCACCTTTTATCCCTTGGAATCCACGTCAGCAATATCAAAAGTCAACCACCATATCGTGTCACGTGATTCAATGTCAGAAAAGATCTGCAAGGGTCTTGAAAAGGTGACAGGTGTCCTAACCTCATTGCTTGCATTTGGAGCACGATCGGCTTTTTCTCGCGGAATGTACCAAAGGACAAAAGTGGTTCTTTGTGGACCAATAGGATTGCATCAAGTCTTGTCCTTACAATGTGTATCCAACGGCTAGTTTCTTGATGCTTGGGTATAAATACCCCCAATCTTCACCATTTGAAGATTGCTTGAAAAATTGAGAAGTCTTTGTGTTCATAGAAGCTGAAGCTCGCCCGTAAATTATTCAACCCTTTGAATCTTCATCTTCAAACTTCAAGAAATATTCCCCAGCCTAGAAATCAAGCCTTAACACTTTCAAGAATCATTGAGCTCTACATCTCACAGATTTAAAGAGCCTTGATCTTGTTCTCACACACTCACCTCACTTGTCTTAATCACATAGATTAAACATTTGAGATACACTGGTTATAGTTTTGGATTTGTTCTTCATAGCAAAGATTTTATTGTACTTTGTAATCTCGCATTACTTAATATAAAATCTCTCTTAGAAATCCAAGACTAACCATCTTGGTAGTAGACGTAGATCGTTTATCGATTGAACCACTCCAAATAGAGTGTTCTTACTTTCTGCATTTATATTTCCTGTGCTTGCTAATTATTTATCTTTGTCTCTGTTTGATCTTTATTTAGCTATCCATTATTGTGAAATAGTGTTTGGAGTTAACATAGTCAAAATACACGTGTTTGTAAAACTGCTCTCAACAAAACCGCACCACCAAAACCGCATTTTACAAACCGCCTCTCAAAACCGCTTTACACTCTATTATTCCGCTGTGCATTTTACACTATCACTTGCAGTCTATTATCAACTGCAAGAGGATTTTGTAAGCGAGAGGTTTAGTTTTTTTAAAGAGGGCGAAAAATTTAACACAGCTATTCACCCCCCCTCTAGCTGTATTTTCACCCTTGTTGCCACCTTTGGGATCAACATGAGGTTTCTGCAGAAGGCTCATATGTGTCACGCGACACCTTCGTCCCCAAGTGATCCTGTGTCACGCGACACATGTGGTCACTGGTACGATGTGTCATGCGACACACATGACCCATCTGCAGTGACTCTTTTCCTTTGTAATCTGTTCTAGTTTGTTTGTATCAGGGATGTGGCCTCCCTAAATAATGGGCTCACAATATGTAATTTCTCGTTTCATAATTAATAAGATGCATTTTATCACATTTCGTTTATTATCGATATTTGCACACACTTTGGATTTACTTGGATGTGTTTGATTGAAAGACTCGTCTATGGACGAGGCGTGTTGGGTGAACTCTCGGTTCTTCCCAACACGTAACCTGACCCCCGAACTCATGTTTTCTCTCTAAAACAAAGGTTTTCAATGTTTCCTCTTAAAACGGCGTGGCGACTCCTTATATATTTTTATATATATTTTCGGCGAGCGCGCATTCACTAGGCCTTCATGCTTTAGGTGATAAAGCAATCACCCTCTATTGGTAATCTACGCGCGAACGAACCAAGATCGAATCTTGTTGGATTGATAGATGATCCTCGATTGTTGAAACTCTTTTCAACAATCTATGGCTGATATGGAATTGAATCTAGGGTGTTTTGATCTTTGATTCGTAATCAAAATCAAACAATTTGTGTTTCTAAAACCCCAAAATTCGTGTGTCTTGGCTGAGGTAAAAGGGGCTATTTATACTTTATAAATATCGCTAACACTTAGGGAGAAAAACCCTAATCCAAGCCAAAAATGGACTTTTAAGCAAAGGACACGAGTCGTGCCTATGGGCACGACTCGTGATCACGAGTCATTCCAAAAGGCCACGAGTCGTATCTTCCCTTTCCAAGTCGTGGCGCGATTCGTGCCCAGAATATTATAATAAACATGTAATACTCAAGATAAACATTCTCTATTATAAATGGTAAAGACGATTACATAACGGTATTAGTTATGAGTCAAAAATAACTATAAGCCTAGGGCATAACACCAACAATCTCCCTCTTGCAATAGGACCAATATCATATGTATCGTATACCCATGGACCTAACATGACCATCATGATTTGCTTGTGCGAGGGGCTTAGTAAGCAGATCCCCTATGTTATCGTCGGTTGATACTTTGCATATCTTAACATCTCCTCTTTTTATGAATTCTCGAATGAGGTGGAAACGTCTAAGTATGTGTTTGGATCGTTGATGTGATGTTGGTTCCTTTGCTTGCGCAATGGTACCATTGTTGTCACAATGAAGTTCCACCGGATTAGTGATACTTGGAACGACTTCTAAGTCACTAATGAACTTCTTGATCCAAACTGCCTCTTTAGCTGCATCGGATGTCTCTATATATTCGGCCTCAGTTGTAGAATCGGCTATGATACTCTGCTTGGAACTCTTCCAACAAATCGCTCCTCCGTTAAGCATAAACACAAACCCTGATTGAGATCTAAAATCATCTTTGTCAGTTTGAAAGCTTGCATCTATGTAACCCTTTACAACAAGATCATCTTCCATCCCTCCAAAGACCAAGAACGGATCCTTAGTCCTTCTTAAGTACTTAAGGATCGTCTTAACTGCCATCCAATGGTTTTCACCAGGATCAGATTGGTATCGACTCGTTATGCTTAGAGCATATGAGACATCAGGTCTAGTACAAATCATGACATACATGATAGATACAATTGCCGAAGCATATGGAATCTCATTCATTCTCTTTCGCTCACCAGTTGTCTTAGGACACTGAGTCTTGCTAAGAGTAACACCATGACCCATTGGCAAGTTTCCTCTCTTAGAATGTTCCATCTTGAATCTTCTAAGAACATTATCAATGTAAGTACTTTGACTCAAACCTATCATCCTTTTAGATCTATCTCTATAGATCTTGATGCCAAGGATGTAGGCGGCTTCACCCATATCTTTCATTGAGAAACACTTCCTTAACCAAGACTTGACAGTCTGAAGTGCAGGAATGTCATTTCCAATAAGTAAGATATCATCGACATACAATATTAGAAATAGTACTATGCTCCTACTGAACTTCATGTATACACATGGTTCATCTTCGTTCTTGATGAAGCCAAACTCTTTGATCGATTCATCAAAATGAAGATTCCAGCTCCTAGAAGTTTACTTCAACCCATATATGGATCTTTGCAACTTGCATACTTTATTAGAATTTCTTGGATCGACAAACCCTTCAGGCTGTGTCATATACACATCCTCAAGTAGCTTCCCATTTAGGAAAGCTGTTTTGACATCTATTTGCCATATCTCTTAGTAGTAATATGCGGCTATGGCAATTAAAATTCTAACAGACTTAAGCATTGCAACTGGCAAAAAGGTTTCATCATAGTCAATACCATGAATTTGCCTATATCCCTTTGCTACAAGCCTAGCCTTGTAAGTATGCACTTTCCCATCCATGTCGGTCTTCTTCTTGAACACCCACTTGCACCTTCCGGTGGATCAATCAAGTTCCAAACTTGATTATCATGCATGGATTGTAATTCGGATTCCATGGCTCCTAGCCATTTATCCGAATCAGGAGTGGACATCGCCTCTTGATAGGAAGTAGGTTCGTCATTCTCAATGACTTCCACTTCATTACTTTCCGATACGAGAAATCCATATCTCTCGAGTTCAGATCGTAACCTATCCGATCTACGATGGACTTGTGCATCTTAAACCGGTTTCACAACTCCTTGTGAACTTGGTTCCGTCTCTACTCTCGGTTCCATGTTATCTTCGGGCTCTTGAACTTCTTCAAGATTAATTTTACTCTCACTAGATCCTTTATTGAGAAACTGTTTCTCAAGAAAAGTACCATATTGAGTAACAAACACTTTGTTCTCATTGCAGTTGTAAAAATAATATCCTTTAGTTTCCTTAGAATAACCAACAAACATAACTTTATCAGATATTGGTGCTAACTTATCGGAGACAAGTCTCTTCACATAAGCTTCGCAATCCCAAATCTTCATGAAAGAAAAATTTGGTTTTCTTCCATGCCACATCTCATGTGTGGTCTTAGGAGCCGATTTAGTAGGGACTCTGTTCAGTGTGAATGCAGTAGTCTCTAATGCATGTCCCCAAAAGGAAACAGGAACGTCAACTTGACTCATCATCGAACGAACCATATCCAACAAGGTTCTATTCCTCCTCTCGGACACACCATTCCATTGTGGTGTTCTGGGTGGAGTCAACTCTGAAACGATCCTACAGTTTTTGAGATGATTGTCAAACTCTTGGCTTAAATATTCACCACCTCGATCGGATCGAAGCACTTTAATAGTTTTGCCAAGTTGATTTTGTACTTCATTTTGAAATATTCTAAATATCTCAAAAAAATGGACTTCATCAAATAGACATATCCATATCTAGATAAGTCATCAGTGAATGTAATGAAATACCGAAATCCTCCCCTAGCAATGCTACTTAATGGTCCACATGCATCTGTATGTACTAGGGCCAATAAGTCACTAGCCCTTCCACTACTCTTAGTGTAGGGTGGTTTTGTCATTTTTCCCAATAAACAAGATTCGCATATCTCGTATGATTCATAATCATGTGAGTCTAAAAGTCCATCTTTATGAAGTTTAGAAATACATTTCTCATTTATATGACCAAGCCGACAATGCCACATGAACGTGTTGTTCACATCATTCGGTTTAGATTTCTTATTCACATGATAGATATCTTCAACATCATTTTGTTTCTCAACATCAAGGATATAAAGGTCATTAAATGAATTTGCAATACAATAAAACATATCATTTAAATAAATAGAAAACTTCTTATTCTCAATAAGAAACCTATATCCTTCATTATCCAAACAAGAAACAGAAATAATATTCCTACTCAAATTCGGAACGTAATAAGAATTGCTCAAAATAAGTACTAGTCCACTAGGTAAAGTAACTTCATAAGTTCCTACGGCTAATGCAGCAACTCTTTCTCTATTCCCCACACGTAGGTCCACTTCACCCTCTTTGAGTAGCTTTCTATTCTTTAGTCCCTGCACATTTAAACAAATGTGAGATCCACATCTGGTATCCAATACTCAAGAACAAGAAGTAGAAAGGAAAATATCTATCATATAGATACATGAATCAGTAGCAATCGTATTGCCCTTCTTCGCTTTCAGGCCTTCCTTATAAGCCTTGCAGTTTTGCTTCCAACGACCAACCTCTTGGCAATGTTAGCAAATTGCATCCTTTTGAGACACTTTATGTTTAGTCTCTTCGGCATTGACAACTTTTGCCTTAGGTTTAGCAACCTTTGCTTTACCTACTTTGCCTTCCCTTTTGAACCCTTTTCCTTTGTTAACCATTAACACATTTGTGATACTAGGCATCTTGATATTTTTCTCTGCAGTCTTAAGCATCGCATGCAATTCTGACTGATTTTTCTCCATTCCACTCATGTTATAGTTCATAATGAAATTACCATAACTTTCAGACAATGAATTCACTATTGTATTCGTTGTGAGTTCCAAACTCATAGGATACCCAAGCCTATCAAGGTGCTCAATTTATCCTTTCATCTTAAGGACATGAGGACTCACCGACTGCCCCTCTTGCATCTTGCATGCATTAAGAGCCTTCACCACATCATACCTCTCTTGCCTAGCTTGCACTTGGAACATTTCCTTTAAGCGTTGTGCTAGGTTAAAAGAAACTTCCATGTGTTCAAGGTCCTTCTGAAGAGCCTTACACATGGTGGCATGCATAAGGCAAGCAACATCATTAGAATCATCAACATGTTTCTTATGTTGCTCCTTATCTGCCCTTGCAGCATTGGTAGCGGGTTCTGCAGGAATGGGTTCGTAAAGAACGTACAATTTCTTCTCTTGCCTAAGAACAATTCTTAAGCTTCTGATCCAATCAGAATAGTTTGTACCGTTCTCTTCGAGCTTTTCCTTCTCAAGAACGGATCGCAGCGAAAAGGGTTGATTATTGTGAGATGCCATTCTACAATAAGATATACAAACAATATGAGCACATATAAGTATCAAAATATTTACCATCTAAGAGATAAATAATGTATTTCACAAATACTCCCACTAAATTATACACCTTCAAATACAAGCAGGTATCATATAATTATAATGGGCTAAGATCCATATTTCACTTGATTTTGGTTTAACTGAGTCAATGCCCGAAATCAAGCTTTTTAGGTAGATAACACTTATCAATCATATCATATATGACTTTTAAATCGTTTATGAGATTCTAGACATCTTAGTCAACACATGTTTTAATCTCATCTATGTCTTGGGTCAAAACTCTTTTAAAAGCACCAATTAAGTTCAACATTTTTCAAACGTATGAGAGACATAGAACGATGCACCCAACTGAGTCGAAACTACATCAACCATTAACGTTTTTCCATATATATAGCAACAAACATCGCATGGTTGTATATGAAACTTATGTGTACATAACCATGAACATGTGATTTCACATAATATCCTACTTTAGGATCATACAAATAATCATGTAACAAATAACAATTATTAATTACATAATTATTCAATTCTCAAAATTTAAGGATTCAAATAATCATGTTGATCAAATTAAATATGAATATCAAATCCTAAACAAACAATTTGTTTCAATTTGAGAATTTACTAATTTAATTAATCAAATTAAAAAGATCAATAACCTAGAAGATTAATTACATCAATCAACTATTAATAATGATCATGTTATATCGCATATAATTGTTTTACAAATAATACACATAAAATCATCAATCTATATCGTATAACATGTTAAAGCATATAATCCAATTATATTTAGAATGCCAATTTTAACCTAATCATGATTAAACACGGCTCTTATGCCACTGTTGGGTGTTGGGGTTACATACGCAGCGAAAGATTTATATAATTCACAAAATCCTAGCCATGAATCCGTCTAATATGAAGAGATTAAAACTATGAATATAGATTTACTAACCTTGATTGTGAATTTGTCTTTCGTACACGATTCGTAATTCACCTTTGAGTCGTAGGCGAAACTTTGATCTTCTTCGTTGTTCTTCCTTGTGATGAATCAACAATGCTAGGTCTTCAAGCTTTCGGTGATAAATCAATCACCCTCTATCGGTAATCCACACGCGAACGAACCAAGATCGAATCTTGTTGGATTGCTAGATAATCCTCGATTGTTGAAACTCTTTTCAACAATCTATGGCTGATATGAAATTGAATCTAGGGTGATTTGATCTTTGATTCGTAATCAAAATCAAACAATTTGTAAATATCCCTAATAATTAGGGAGAAAAACCCTAATCCAAGCCAAAAACAGACTTTTCAGCAAAGGGCATGAGTCGTGCCTATGGGCACGACTCGTGATCACGAGTCATTCCAAAAGGCCACGAGTCGTATCTGCCATTTCCAAGTCGTGGCACGATTCGTGCCCAAGAATCCACTCGTGCTGATCAAGGGCACGAGTCGTGCTCCTGGTCACGAGTCGTGACAATTTCCAATTTTTTAGATTTAAGCCATTTCAATTTGTTCTTTGTGTGTCACCCTACATCAATTCTTACAAGACATAAGTAGTTTCTAGCAAGCCATTATGTCCACCCAATTAATATAACATCAAAGCTTGATTTCTTGATAGATCATTGCCACAATCTCTTTATCACACGATGTCATATTGAACATAAGTCATGGTCCACGTCAACTTATATTGTCCAATGCTTTCTCGACTCTGAATATGTTGATAAACCAAGTGCATTTGATCTTTATCAAATCTCTTGAGTGTGGCCACACATTTCATCAACACTATTCATTGAGGGGCCCAAGCAGACATCTCCCTTCACGAGGGACAAATCCCTTCTTGACTTATCATTCTTTCCTATAAGAATCCAGTCGTACCAACATAGCCCTTATTGCTATCCTATTAAAGATAGTGTTAGACTACATCAAACACAACGTTCATCATGTGGAAGACGATGATAATCTCAGGTACTAAGGATTCTAATGATACGACTATCATGAGATTTAATCATGACATATATGACAATAGACCATGTCATAAATCTCATATTTGGGTCAGTCCAGTACCTTGTTCTCTAACAAGTACCCATAAGTGTAATGTGCATCCCCATGCATATAATCATCTCTATGATTATCCATTACCAACTTATACTAGTTATTCACAATAACTAGAGACACATAATATTACAATAAACATGTAAAACATATAATACTCAAGATAAACATTCTTTATTATAAACGGTAAAGACGATTACATATCGGTATTAGTTATGAGTCAAAATAACTATAAGCCTAGGGCATAACACCAACATTTACCCCTAAAACTTATGTATTTGTATATTTTGACCCCCCTTAATTTTGAGAAAATTTAACACTAAATTAATATTTTGACCCCCTTATATATTAAATTCAAATATTTTAATCATAATGTTATGCTATAAAAAACTTGATCCCCTTCCAAAAAAATCATTCCTTTGCCACTGTGTGTGATGCGGGAAAGAACCACCTTGATATCATTATGATTCATTATTGATGGAGTTGGTTTCGGTTCAAGAAACTATGAAAAGACCAGTTTGCTTTTGGAGTCTAAAATAATAAATATCAGAAGTTTGGGTCCACTTCAAGGACAATCTGGTAATTATAAATAACTTTCCAGTAGCTGAATTACATATCCCCGGAAAGATCTTCGAGTCTAGTTTGCACGCACTTTTCGGATCGTCTTTTGGATTTTTCTAGAGGGAGTTATGAACATTTTGGTGACAGGTAGCCTGAAAATCAGATACATCCGAAAATGGGATAAGTTTTGATGTTTATCAAGTCTTTTGAGTTTTCTATGTTTTCTTATCACTAAATATTAATTGTTAGGTTTATTCTTAAATATTTTGATGATTCCTAAGCTTGGAGGGATGTTCCAAGCTAGCTATAAATACCCTACAAATTGTAATAGTAAGGGAGTTGAATTTTGAGTTGATAAAATTATAAAGTTGAGCTTTGTGCCATCTTTTATTGTTCTGTATATATTCGGTGGATTCCGTTTAGTGGTCAACATCCTTAACTCTGTATCCTTTTGATGGATTCCAAAGGTATAGTTGTTTTATGCCCAATATCTTCAAGGTGAATTTCTTAGAATGGTGAACATTCTATCCGCTTTTATATACTCCCTCCGTTTCACGTGAATGTAAATCAACTTTTTGGGTGTGGGAATTAAGGAAAAGTGATGTAAGAAAGAGAAAAAGTTAAATGCTGTGAATATGAAAAATTAAATAGGAGAGAGAATGAGTGAGAGGAATAGTGAGAAGAGAGAATGTTATGAGTGTAAAAATGAAATATTTATTTCCATTTTGAGAAGTTTATATTTACGTGGGACAAATCAAAATAGAAATAAGTTTGCAATCACATGGAACGGAGGGAGTACTTTTTTTTTTTTCGTTGCATCTTTTCGACATCAGTGTGAATGAGTGAAAGAGTTAAATGTTTAAAGGTTTAATGGGGTTGGGTGGGTGGATGAGAAATAAGTGATAATGAGATAAGGGTTATAAAGGGAAATGGGAGATTTGTTTTAAATTTTCAGTGAATTTAATGTTATAGATTTACTCAACAATTTTACGAGCCTATTATAACAATTCTCTATTACAAAGTTGTTTTTTAAAAATTTTGTTTACCTAAAAGCAAGATAGGCAACCAGAGGCCAAGAAAATACACACATCGAGAAAATGGCGGCAGCTCAACTTTCGTCTTCTCTCTCCGTTTCCATCGCCGGTAAACTTCCCCTCCCCTTTTCTTTTTCCTTACTCTTACAACTTATATTCTCTGCCGGCCCTAATCTCATTTGTATGTTCGCAGCTAGAGTTCCATCCATTAATGCCGGAATTCCTCCCCTTTCTAATCCTAATTATACCCTTCGTCTTCGCTCTTCTTTCGTCTCCGGTTCGTCTCTCCGGCTGCATTCCAGTTCTCATGGTAAGTTTCCTCCTATTCTATGCTTTAATTGTAAAACCATGATTTTTTTGGAATGGTAAAAAATTTACTTCCTCACTCTCAAAATACTTATTGTTTTAGATTTTGTACACATATAATTATATTAAGAAATGCGTTTATTACACACTCCCTCCATCCCGGTTTAAAATTCTTACTCTCACAAAAACAAAAACTCTCTACCCATTTTTTCTGTCATATTTTACTTTTCATACTCATAACATTTATTTTTTCTTAATCCCCGTATCAAGTCAAACTAAAAATCTTAAATAGGGACGAAATGAGTATACAATAAACTAAATTATTCTTAGAATAATTCAATTATCTGGATAGTTAAATGCTTGTACAATGTACCTTTCTAGACATAATATACTTGGTAAACAATGGTAAAAAGGTAAAAATGATATATCTGAAAATCGAGAGGGTCGAATGACCCCATTCACCACTGCGATTACCAGTTGCTTAAGATTTGCTTCAAGAGAAGTTTCTAATTTGAAATGCTAATTCAGTTATGCCTTGCTATATATCTGATGTCCTAGGGCTGCGTTCTAGTGGTAAAACTAGAATTCTTGCATTTAAATGCAAGGTAAGACCGTCTACAGTAAGCTTAAGCTTATGTGAGCCCGATCAAGTTGCCGTTTTTGGAAATCCATAGCTTTGACTTATTATGATTTCTATTTCTGGTGCTTCACTATAACCTTGGCATCCAAACCCCCGCCATCTTAGAATTAGAATTGGGCAAGAAGTAGAGAGAAGCCCAAGTGTGAGTACCAATTGGTAATAAGTAGTTCTTTAGAAAATGTGCACCAATTACGACTTCATAATGAAGTTTCAAGGGTAGCTTTGGTCTGATATATAATGCCCACACATTGGCCCACTAAGTACAAATACATGGGTCCACTGGCTTCCCACAGGCCCACTCAAAAGTCCATGAAGGTTATTGGTGCTCAATGGTAGTTAGTTGGACGCTTATGTATAACAATCGAAGCTCATATATTTTCGATATGAGATTGGGGATTTCAGAGGGATGGAGGGGGTAATTGATTAAGCATATGAAGGATAAAGTGTGAAATCGCTTTGAACATGAAAAGTAAAAATAAAAATTATAGCTTTATTATGTGAAATGCCTTATTCTCTCTTCTTTGATGCTTCTCATAACCAAAATGAGAATATTTTCAGCTTTTGAGGTATCTGCACGAGACATGATTCTTTCTTTGATCTCCAGTGATACATGGAACTCCATATCTAAAGAAAACTCGTAAAGCACTTTCCATAAGATCCGAGCAGAGTAGCAAGGGAGGAGGAAGTAGCTTGGATGTATGGCTCGGACGTATAGCAATGATTGGCTTTACAACAGCTATCACTATTGAAGTATCAACCGGCAAAGGAATTCTTGAGGTATGCCATCACTATCCACTTGATAATAGTACTTCAACTGCTGTCATTTGAGCTAGTATCCGACATTACACTTTCTTACAATGCGCACACACACAGGCTCTTTCTCATCCATGCATTCATTTCTATTACTGCCTCCGTCCCAAAATGAATGTCCAAAAAAAAAAAATTTTTTTTTTTGCTGCAAAATTGAAATTTAGAGCATCTGTTATATTGGCATTTCCAGATATAATTCATTCTTTATTTTCTTATGTCAGTTATTCGTGCAAATATTAAGCACAAACTATTGGTGTAGACTCATGAGTCCTGTTTTTGTTTGGCATTGCAGAACTTTGGGCTCACCTCCCCCTTGCCAACAGTGGCGTTAGCAGTATCAGCACTTGTGGTGGCTTTGACAGCTTACTTCATCTTCCAGTCTGGCTCTGATAATTGACCATCAGCAATTCTAGTTGGTATTTGTAATATTCTGATATTAGCACTACATTCTTTATTGTGTATTTGCCAGTTCTTGTAATTGAGACTTGGTGATACAAAATGCCTCAACATGACAATCACATTTAAAGAAGTCATTGTTTATTAATATTTATTCCCCCATAAACAAATTGCTTCTTCAAACAAATGAAAAGAACATGTCAAACAGTTTGTAAAGTACTAGGCAAAAACTTCCTGAAGCATTTCGCTTGTTTTTTTTTTTTTTTTTTTTGACAATGTCCCAAGCGAGGGAAGCAGTTTACCTCACTTCTTCCGTCATCACATCTTTCACTTACTTCAATTTTCCCTCAATTGCATCAATATAGTAATAAATCAAACTGAGATTTCCATGGATTGTGCTCGACTTGGACCTTTAGACTTTTTCCCCTTTGACGTCTTTCCACTTTTGCCCTTTCTTGCTGGTTTTTCGTCCATAACAGGCTCAGTGCTCTGTAAGTGTTGATGTAAGGCAGCCCAGGGATCCGCTTGGAAAACAGGATGATGAAGAACTGTTCTCATCTGATTTGTCTCCTTCACCCTAATGAAAAGGTAGTCTTTTAGTTTGTTGTTGTGAATATACACATAACCAGGTGATAGAAAAATAAGAAGAAAATGACATGAAGCAACTCACAAAAGATTTTGCCGGGATTTACTATTCAGCTTAAAAGGGGCAGCAGTTGGTTGCTGTTTAGTTTTCACTTCAGGAAGGAACTCTGAGAGAACAGAAAGGTCATAAGCTTTCAATTTCTTTTGTCGGTTTCTAAGCTTTTTCTTCTGGTAAACAAAAAGGATATAGTTCAGAAAACCACATTCTATCATCTATGACAAATCATATACGAGTGGCAACAGCATTTTAAATACAAACACACATCCATAAATGTTTATGTAAAAGGGATAAATGTGGTTAAGAAGCTGATGCTCTATCTTCGCCTAAATTGTTGCTCTTTGTGTGATAATTTGGGGGCATTGTTGGTGGGGTGATTATCTCTCCTCGGGCTCCAAGTGTTCATGATAGAAGAGAATGGTTTGATCTAGAGGAAAGCAAGTATTATGACCTTGAAGATGGTTACACTCTTTTTCGTCGAAAGCATAAAGCTTTCAAAATTCGACCCAAGAAGAAGGGGGGGGGGTAAAAGGGTTAATATCTTTGCTGTTTCTTTCTTTTCTTTTATTTCTTGTGGTAAGACATTATGTCACCCTCTTTGTACTGATCCTTTTATTGCTTTTGATACTGATAAAGTTTAGAGGGATTTGCCCTTTTCGATTAAAAAAAAAACATTTCGGTCACAAAATGATGAGATAAAGAAGTTTCTAATGGCTTTTATGAATCTCAAGCCGAGCATGATTCAACTATACTAAGCACTGACTCACACAACCGCTAATGGGCAAAAAAAGGGCAAACCCCGGTGCGCCAAGCGCTCCCCGCCAAGCGGGGGTTGGGAGAGAGAACCATTTGCTATAGCCTTCCCCTGACAATTGCCAAGAGGCTGTTCGCCAAGGTTCGAACCCATGACCTTATGGTCACCAAAGGAGCAACTTAACCGTTGCGCCAAGCGCTCTCCGCCAAGCGGGGGTTGGGAAAAGGAACCATTTGTTAGAGCATTCCCCTGACAATTGCCAAGAGGCTAATATCAAAAAGAATTCATGCCAATCCTGATTTATTTTATTGAATATTCAAAGACAAGAATCAAGCAAAATTATATGCGTAAACATGGTAGGATTACAAAGATCTGAGATTTTGAACTATTGTAAGAAACCAGCAAACCTCGAACGAGTGAAGTTCTTGGATAAATGTTATATTGAGTTTTGAGGGTCTCAAACGGATTAAAAACTGTCAAATTCTACGAAAACAAACAAAAGCATAGAATCTATTCTGATATTCAAATGAGATGAACAAGTGACAAGGAATAAGAAAACAAACTTACCTTGTCAATAACCTTTTGGGTACCTAATGAAGCAACCTTATCTCTAACCTCTGAAAGAAGAAAACAAAAGAGAAGATAAATCATACAGAAGCATAAATATATTGAATACCACCTAAAACCCTAATACAGGAGTAGAAAACCCGTACAGCAATGTATGTCGATTTCAAGAAAAACAAAGCAGGCTGCTAAAGTTAAACCATATTTTTTCAGGTAAAGGGCAGAACAAATACTCCCTCCCTCCGGACCAGAAAAATAGTCTCATTTGACTTTTAATGGTCAATCACAATTATTGAACTTTGACCACGTATTAATATCATTAGTCGAAAAAATATACTCTCTCCGTCCCATTTGAAATTGCAAAAAAACATCGTACACGTAGATAAAGAATCCGTCCCATTTGAAATTGTAAAAAAAATCGTACACGCAGATTAAGAAGGAGTATATAATACTAAGGTGTTGTGACGGTGGATAATCAGATAGGAGAGAGAAAGTGGGATAGAGAATAATAATTGTAGTTGTTTTGAGTATGACACGTGAATCCCATTATTTAAAAATATTAAAAGCTTTTCACTTTAGGATTTTACAATTTTAAGTGGGACCCAAAATGGAAATTTTTGCAATTTTAAATGGGACGGAGGGAGTGAGTAATTGATAAATCATTAAGTAATTTATCATTATAAACAACATTTTTTAGATTGACTTTAATATTGGTTGTGACCATTGAAAGTCAAATGGGACTATGATTCCGAAGGGAGGGGGCATAAAACTATACTCCCTCTGTCCCAGACCATGGATATATGGGGTGAATTTCAAGCTTCTTAAGAAATTTTTTAAAAAATGAATAAAAGTTAAATGTGGAATAGAGAATAGTAGTTAAATGTGTGGTAGGGAATAGGAGAAAGAATATAAAAGTTAAATATGTGGTAGAGAATAGGAGAGAGAATGTAAAAGTTAAAAATATTTAATAGGAGAGAGAATGAGTGGGAGGAATAGTAGTTAAATGTGTGGTAGGGAATAGGAGAGAGAATATATAAGGGTATAATGAATGATTTTTTTGTAAATATATGAAAATGATAAGGGTATAAATATATTCAAAAACTTGTCATTTATGGAAATGAACCCTTGGTCTGGGACGGACCAAAAGGGAAAGATGAACCCTTGGTCTGAGACGGAGGGAGTAATAATTAAAAATGATATGAGCAATTGTGATACCAAACCGTGCATTAGAATCAACAGAGCAGATTACTCGGGACAAGGGGAGATGAAATATTAACTTACTCGCATAAAATTCGAGTTTCTTCTCAAATTTGCGGTCAGATTTAGATGATTCTGAACTGTAACAGAGATTTTTCAAAATATAAAATAAAAAATTGAATGAATTGACAATAACGGAATGGCTCAATTTCATATAAGGTAGAAATCAAATTAAGAATTAGTAGAATTCTTACCGTGAGCTCTTCTTTCCCATCTGATCGACAGAGAAGGGTATCTACCTCTGCCGTCTTCGGTGGATTTCAAAAGGAGAAGCAAAAGGCTTAGGTTTTGTATACAAATGGCTAGTTCCCTAATTATCAATCGCCTCTTCAGCTACACTCGCCGTCTCCGTCGCCGTCGTTGATTCGAACACTGCTTCTGCTGTCGCCGAGAAGGAGAAGCGAAAGAATTAGGGTTTGTGTTCAAACGCTCCTCCAGCCTGCTGCCGGTTAAACGGGTTTGTGGGTTTAACCTACCCGGTTAATCGGTTACCGGTTTTAATTGATCAGTACTTCCTCTTCCCTACAAAATTGACTTTTTGTCGTACATTTTACAATTATTAAGAAAGAGCTTTACTTTTTTGTACCTTAGTATATTTGCATTAATATTTATGTCTAAATTTAAAAATGAAACATATTTTTGAAACAAGTCAAAATAGCAAATGGACAATCTTTCAGAAACGGAGGGATTACTTCAATATACTCCCTCCGTCCCGGTTCACTTGGCACCAACTTTTTGGGTGTAGGAATTAAGAAAAAGTGATGTAAGAAAGAGAAAAAGTTAAATGTTGTGAGTATGAAGAATTAAATAGGAGAGAGAATGAGTGGGAGGAATAGTTAGGAGAGAGAATGTTGTGAGTATAATAGTGAAGTAGGAGAGAGAATGAGTGGAGGGAATAGTGAATATTTTTTTCCATTTTGGACAGTGCCAAGTGAAGTGGGACGACCCAAAATGAAAATTAGTGCCAAGTGAAGTGAAGTGGGTCGGAGGGAGTATTGGATTGGGCTGGGTTGAATAAATAATGGGCTGGATGTACTTTTGAGTAATGGGTTGAGATTTACAGGCCCCATACAAGTCTATAATCCCCGTTGTTACGAATTAAAGTTGAGCAATAATTTTACTTTAATTTAATTATTTTAATAAAATCATTATGTCAATTTTTTTAATAAAAAAATCAGTTTTTTTTTTTCTAAAGTTTAGGAAAAATGGATTTTTTAAAGCAGGAGAATAACGCGCGAAAATAACACGGTTTGCATTGGATCCACAAGTATCTATTCTTTTGACGCGGACGACTAATGCTGTATTCCTTGTGAGAGGACAAATTATGCTTTCATTAAACATTATCATCACACCGGTAAATTAACTGACCCGAACAAATTTAATTTCAAGAGATCTCCCATTTAAAAGAAAAGCAATTGGTGGGTGTAACCTATTCCCAAAAGTAGTTTTTGAATTTACGTAAGAGTTTGCAAGTCGTGGATTGGTGGGTGTAACCTCCCTTCCCTATTTTTTTTAGAAATTAAGTACCAGTTAACATGTAATTAAGTATTGGTTAGTATATAAAAGAGTGCAAATGAATCTATAATAAAGTGTTAGTGGGTGTGTAATTGAGTGTTAACTCATATGTCGAGTGCCATGTATTTATGAATGCCCACTACAAGAAAAAGGGCTTTTTGTGACAACATTTTTTGGAATGACTAAACTGCGGTCTCAAATACTTGTGTTTGGAAAGGCAGGAATACCCGTGCCAAATACTCTTGTATTTGGCACTCTTCTACCCTTGCCCTCTCAAATGCTTAGTAATTGGCACTCTTTTTCATTGCCCTCCCAAATATAAGTTTTTTTAGGACACTTTTACATCTACCCGTACCAATTGTTGTGATATTATTTTAAAAATTTTGCCACAAATTTTCCCGCAATTGATTCCCTCCCGGATTTTAGAAATAGGTTTTGAGAGTTTCACTCTCTCGCTTTCTGTCTGCTGCTAGGTCTTCGTTTCGTCTGCGATTGATTCCCTCCACAATTTTCTCTCGCTTTATGTCTGCTAGGTTCGACGGCTTTGAAGATTGATTGAAGGTAAGCATCTCTCTCGCTTTCTGTCTCTCTCACGCCCACTCCTTCTTATCGGCAACAGCGGTTAGTTAAATACCTGTTTTGAGGATATAGTGATGACCTAATTAAGGCTTTCTTCCAAACAGGTCCAGTTTGCCAGAGTTGGGTATTGATTTATTGATTTTCTTTTTGTTAATTTGTGGGGGGTGAGGAAGGGGGTGTTTTTGTTATGGGTGGTTCTTGCTATATGCATGTTTAATGACCAATATGTGAAGGTACTGTCATCTTAATGAATTTGAACTACTGGAAAGGAAGAGTTATCATCGATGTTGAGAAAGGAAGTATCAAAACTTATTCAAGTTACTTGTTGGTTGAATTTATAATGTCCAAAATTGAAACTAAATGATCCAATTTAGGTTCCAGTGGTTTTAGAGAGTTTAGAATTGTTGTTTTAAATTCCCATGCTTTTTGCTTGTTCGAAAGAAATTAGCATAAGCCCTCACAAATAGATTCAAAAGTAGTTATTTTTACCAAAAGGCGAGTACATATATTTTACACATGAACAACGGGCACTCTTTAACAATACCACTAACACTTTTTAATACAACTAACGACATTTTTTAACACCACGACTGATACTCAATAACAGATGTACTGGCATTCGACTACCCATACACTAGCACTCATTAAATGTGTACTGGTTCTAAATTACTAACGTGTGACACTCAATTATACACTGACATTCTTTAACACACATTCTTACTAAAAACTCATATTGGCACTCTTTAAAACATAAACTAGCACTCTTATAACACACACTGACAATTTTGAACACTCACACTGTTTAACACAACCACTGACACTTTATATCTAAATTAAAAGCTCACTCTGTTTATAATTATGGCAGAAAGAGTTGCTACATTTTTATATCGACACTGGCACATTTGAACAAACAAACCGGCATTTTAACATACATGCACTAGTGAGTCAAAACACATACACTACACTGGTTGTCCAAAACACATGTATTAACGGTATAAAATACCTGTATTGCATTCTAAAGTACACTAAAATACACGCACCGTATGAACGAAGCCCAATTTCCAACCTTACAGTTGCGTTTGATGGCCAAATACAGCCTAACTACTCATGATGGCCAATCACCCGGAAATTGAATGCCAATTTATCCCCTAAGCCTCAGTCATTTAGTTACGCCATCCATTATTCTCTAATTCCCGTATCAAATTATATGCGTAATCAGTGAGTAGTTAATAGCAATTCGTTCAGAGTTCCATCGCCGTTCGAATAGGATGAGAAGCACGTCGACGATGCCCATTCCCGGTTTAAACTTAATTGTGCGTTATAAGAAAACCCGTTTTTTCTATTGTTTAGAAAAAAACAGCTTTTTCTAGAGACCAACTCACTTATTATTGATAATATTTATAATAATTTTTAGATTTTTATTAAAATAATTAATTTAATCTAAAATTTCTTCGTAATAACAAAACAAATGAAAACATCATTTCGGGACTGAGAAAGTACTAATTAAAGAAAAAAACAGAAAAACCCAAGTGGTTTATCCATTGGGGAAATAATCATCCTCTACTTCTATATAAAGTGGTTTCTTGATGCTCTATGCCTCTATCTTTTCACCAAGTCATATTTCGTTTAATTTTTATAGTCAAATTGATGAAATAGAATTTAATGTCATAACTTTTGGCAAAAATGCAAAAAATAAAATAAAAAACACCCAAATTATAGGGAAAATTTGATTTTCATACTTAAACTAATTTTCGTTGTAAATAAGGTGATCCAACTATTTCTTTTTTGCATTCATGATACCTACCACTAACGACATCCATTTTTTTCAGTTAAATAAATATGTGACCAACATATGACTCAATTTTGAAGGGGTAACATAGGAACTTTTTTAAAATATGTTCACCCACCTTCATCTTCTTCCTTCTTCCCCAAACCTTCATCTTCTTCCTTCCTCCCCAAACCTTACCCTCATTCGTCTTCTTCCTTCTAATTAATTAAATTTGTATTTTCTATTTATTAAAAATATTTATCACTGCTTTTTCTGCACCAGTCCAACGTCGTCAACGCTCATTGTCACTAC
This sequence comes from Adenophora triphylla var. japonica, assembly GCA_022495995.1. Classification (NCBI taxonomy): domain Eukaryota; kingdom Viridiplantae; phylum Streptophyta; class Magnoliopsida; order Asterales; family Campanulaceae; genus Adenophora; species Adenophora triphylla. The sequence continues at coordinate 85,385 of JAFEMH010005015.1, read as the reverse complement.
TCACCACCATCATCGACACCAACAAGAACCTAATCAAAGCCTAAAGTATTCAAAACCCAAAAACAAAATCAATTCTTCCATACACTTAACAAAGCTAATCTTCTGCAGTAAAAAAAGGCATTTATAATTGAATTCTAAACAATGATATGATGTTAATCTAACAAATAATCGGAGAAATCAAAAGAGAGAGAGAGAGAGAGAGAGAGAGAGAGAGAGAAAGAACGCTAAAGCAGAGGGTTTCAATGGAGAATATCAATTGTGGTGTCAAATTGGACGTAGGTGTTGATGCTACCAAGAGAAATTGGTATGCAACGGTGGTTCGTTTCAAGGATGAATGTGGGAGAATATCAATTGTGGTGTCAAATTGGACGTAGGTGTTGATGCTACCAAGAGAAATTGGTATGCAACGGTGGTTCATTTCAAGGATGAATGTGGTCGGATATCTGGCTTGGTTCAATCCTTCTATACCTGAGAATAAGAGAATGAACTTAGCTCACGATCAGGGGAGTGTCCCCGACGATGAGGCTCTGGCATGATGATAAGAACACAAATCTAGGAGAGAAATCTATGGAATATGGAAATGACTTGAGTATGAATGACTTACCTTCTGCCTTGAGGGAGAAGTTATATTTATATTGGAAGGGGAATAGGCTCAACCAATACTAAGGACACACGTGTTCCTACCTCATTGGTGAAGGATCTGTTAGGTTGATAGAGTGGGGAGCAAATCTCTGTTTGGACATAGGCGATGGGAGCATGATCCCTGCCATGTAGAGGGAGTGGACTCATTGGTGGAGATCCTTGTTAGAGGGGCCACTTGGGCATTTGTCATGTTTATAGGTGGACCATCATAGGATACTTGGGGTTGTTACACATGATGGGCTCCAAATATTTGAATACATATACGAAGAAACAATTATGTGAGTCAAATATAGGAGGATCGTGAGATGGTTGAATAGCTTAAAGGAAACCACTAGGGGCTGATTTCCCTAGGGATACGGTATGCCCTTTATTTGGGCAAGCTTCATTTATCTTGAGTTGGGACCTTGGGTTGGTTTGATCCTCTTAGGTGCTTGAGAGGATGGAAAGAGATTGATAAAACTTTATGGGGAAACTGCATAGGGGGTATGCTCTGAGAGGTGGCATTGAGGTATTGAACTTGGTATGCTATATCATGTTGTGGGAGCAAACCGAGAGATATGGTAGGGAAATGGGCTCTTTATCCGGTATAAGGTGGGCTTTTGATTACTTTTCACTCATCGTAGAATTGTGGGACTTAATGGGGGGAAACCGCATGGAGCGGTTTGGAGGTTGACGATCTCGACATGGAGGAAACCGGACATAGCCGATTTGGGGTATCGTTGAGCTACTTTGGTTTAATTCGTTGCTATTTCATGTTGGTGTTGTTTCCTTGGTATATTATCTGGTTTGAGTTTGAGCTATGAGCTTGGGCATATCAGGTCTTGATATTAACGCTCGTATTTGGACTCAAATTTGTACGGAGACATTTAGGGAGTCAAATTGGAGGTAGGTTGAAATTGTCAATGGCTTCACTGGAAAGAGATGTTACCGTAGATGTTACCCAACACCTTGGTTAACACACTGACGGACAGCACACACACACCAAAATAAATAGTTTATAAAAACTTTGTGCAGCGGAAATAAATAACACAAGATATAATTTTCTCAAGTTATATAAATATATAACTTGAGTGTGCCTAGATGGCGAAGACTTTATAATCAATATAGCAAAATTACAAAGCCGAAAGTTCCCTATTGCTAATACAATGATAATGCTCTATGGAACTAAATGAGACAAAGAACGAATCCTATCCTTAGCCAACACTCTCTTAAACACTCAGTGTTTAAGCTAGAATCACAAGGGAGGAAGGATATGCGAACCAAAGAACTTTGTCTCTCTTGTGCTATGGTGTGTGTGTGTTTGATATTTGGCCTACTTCAAATGAAACACACCTAGCCTATTTATAGCCTTCCAATGCCTTGGAGGCTACTCCAAAATAACAGCCTTGGACCTTCAGATCGTGTGAGAGGAGTGGAGAGATTTCTTGGCTTGAATTCCTCTTCATACGCCAACTTCCCTAGAATGTAGCAACCGATTTCTTGAAGCCCAAGTCCATGCTTTATCCCTTGTACTCTCTTGCTTTCTTGGTATTGTACTCTTCAATTAATCAGCAACAACTCCATGACTTGGTCTTCCCACGTTTTTATTCCTTCATCAAATAATATGGACCAAGTAAACATTATTCGTAAATCTTCGTTTACGAATAATTCCTCAAACAACTTCTTCCTTGATTTTAGCATTTAATCCAGCCATATATTTAACCTGAAATATGGACCAAAAAACACATATATCTTGCAAATAATATTAGACATTAGGATATAAAATAATATGGAAAGAATTATTAAATTACAACTCATTACGGTTCGGGTAACACCCAGTGCCAGTGATAGCACCTGGTAACACCCACAGTCTGCATTAACAATCTCCCCATAATTTATAATTTCTTTCCAAACTCTAAAGTCTTGATCCCTGCAAGATATTGTTAGCCATCGAGCAACTTCATAGTTATCAACTCCCCATAATCAAGGCATTAACAACTACAATGATTTATCACAAAAATACTAGTTATCAAAACATATTTTTCAAAATAAGTTTTCCAACTAACTAGTAACCTAAAGTACCAAAGATAAATCAAAGTTACTAAGCTACTCCATGTTCAAAACAACCCTAAAAGTTTAAGCACCATAAGCAAATAAAACAAACCACCAAAATATTTAAAACATGTTCCAAATAAAAACATAAAAGTAAATTGTTTTTCAACCACCAAAAAATATCATCACCATAAGAGCGGCAACATCAACCTTCAGGCGATGTATTGTACTCACTCTTCTCGTTCATCATCGCCTTCATCTTCCTCCCGATCATCCCCTTCTTCATCTCCAGCATCTAAGTCGGCACCATCGGTAACATCTGCGGCACCACCGGCATCTCCAACACCACCACCACTTGGACCAGCTCCATCGGCACTATCAACTCCCGGTTTGGGAAGAAACCTGCTTGGATGAATTCATCAATCTCCTTGAGCTTTGTCCAACCTTGCACAATCTCGGAAATGGTAGAAGTTTGTTTGTGGAGAAACGCCAAAGCTGTGGTCTTTGGTATTGTTGGTGAAGCATTCCCCAACAAATTGTATACATTAGCAAGAACATGAGGCTGCATCTGTACCGAAAAACTTGGAGATTTCGGAGTAACATTTGGGATAACAGTTGAGTAACACCCTTAGCGAAACCGCATCACTTGACCCAAATTCATTTATCTTTGACCAAGGAAGATCACCCGTGTATCTCACACTCTTGGTATTCTTCTTAGTCTGGGAATCTATAGCATAGAGATCAAGGCGGGTGTATACTCATCCGACTCTTCAATGGGCAATTTTTGAGATTTCAAAATTTGGAAGATTAAAGAAGGGTAAGGAAACATAGTAATGTCTTTTCTTCTACCCCACGAAGCCAAATGTTTGAAGATCAATCTACCCAAGTTCACTCTTCGATTCTTTCCTAACTTATACAAGATTTCAGCTTGTTGCAATGTCACATATTGCTCGTTCGAAGTAGGAACCCAATTAAATATGCAAAGCTTGTGAAGCACGGTAAAGAGTGAAGTGAGACGGGAAGCAAGAAAATAAACTTTGGTTTTGGGATTAGGATTGGAGGGCCATTCATGCACGACATCATGAGAGATAAACCTAGCAATTTCATCCTTATGAACAATAGGACCATCATCATCCAAATTTGGGAGTCCTAAAGTCTTGTTGATCAAAGAAGGAGTAATAGAAAAAATTTTGTTCCTTAAAAACACCTTTCCAAATTGATCGGACTTTTCATTATCTAGGTTGGCATGAAGGTTGGCATAGAAATTTTTGACTATAGCTTCAACAAATTTCGAAGGATGCAAGTTAGCTTTCAAAAAATTTCTATCCTCCAAGAACTGAAATATACCATGCTTTTTGAAATCAACCTCGTCAATGTGCTTTTCTTTGAGAATTTTCGTGTCACTATGCCTTAACCAAAACTCCATATTTTCTTTTCGATAAAACTCCAATGAGAAGTAAGGTTTTGGAAAAGCAGTATTCACGTCATCAAACTCTTTCTCAAGGAAATCAGAGGACTCAGAATAAGCAAACTCACTAATTGAAGACTTTGAAGCTTTAGAAACAGAGGATGTTACCTTGGGTGTTGCAGCTTTACGGGTAACATCTTTGACACAGTCCACTTGCTTTTGCCTTTAATGTTTCTTTTCTTAACTTCATACAAGGGTTCTTCTTCCTCAATCTCCCAATCTTCAAATGTCTCAACAGAATGGCTCTTTTCGGCATCGGCATGGAAGTCTTCATCCGAAACATGAGCCGAGGAGAGACCAAGTGAAGACTCCTCGAAACTTCAACAGGATCGGAGGATGTGTTGGATTTAGAGGTCCCTTTGTGCCTCATTGCAGTGAGCCTACTTGAGCTCCTCTTTTTGACGGGTTGTGCCGAGGATTTGTGAGCAATGGCTTTTCTTTTTGGCTTTTTGGTTGATGGAACGGGTGGAAGAGGTGGTAAGGTCACAATGGGCAAGGGTTGCGCCATTGTTGTCACCAAAGGAGGATCATCAACCGAGCATTGTCATTGCCGGAGACACATTGAGAGGGTGGTCGAAGTGTCCATGAGACTAGGACCACTTGAAACCAACGCCCTTGGAGATACCTCCAAAGGGCGGATTGCTTTTGGTAGGGGTTGCCATGGTTAGGGTTTTAGGAAGGGTTTGGAATTTAGGAAGGTTGTTGATTTTGGAAGGTTTGAGAGTGAGGGATTGACGGTGACGAGGAAGGGGTATTTACCGTGTAGAGAAAGAAGGGGATTAGGGCGGTTAGAGAGAGAGGAGAAAAATAGGAATTAGATTAGGAATTAATTTTTCAAGACTTATCCTACTTCCTCTAATTATCTCCTATTTTAATTAATCTCCCCTATTTTTTAGCCACTAAAAATAATTACATTAAATATTTACCTAACCTCCCTTATTACTAGCCACACAAAAATAACTACAATATTTACTCCCCCTATTTTCTAGGCCACAAGAAAAACAAGTACAAAACTCCTCACAAAAATAAAGACATCCGGCCATTATTTTGAAAAAATATAAATTTTTTTTTTTTTTTTAAATTTTTTTTTAATTTTTTGAATTTTTAAATATATAAAAAAAATAATAAACAAATACAAATATACCAAGTCCATATGGTTTTTGAAAATCAAATCCCTAGATTTTAGGACTTAGATATTTGAGTTGTTTATCAAGAATAAATTGGTTAGTTAAAGACCTTTTCAAACTTTTAAAACTCTTAAACAATAAAAAGACTTTCAAAGTTTAAAAATTAATTAAGCGAACCGAAAATAAAGAAATAAAAAACATAATATAGCACATACAAATATGTTAATGGCAATGATGGTAACATCTAGGATAACACATAAGATAAAAATCCCTTGATAAATATATTCAGTTTCAAACACTTGAGGCATAATAAGCTGAGCATTTTAAACACTTTAGGCATAACAAGCTTGTTAGACCACGAGGTATAGCAATTTATAAAATTCTTTTACACTTCTTTAAACAAGAAAGCATCGTAGTAACGAGCTCCGTGCTTCGAGTTTTATTTCAAGTGTAAAGACCAAGTGATTTATGTCTTTCAAGTAGGGTACACTGTAGTAGCGAACTCCATGTCCCTAATACTTAGCATAAATCACCTCATACATTCTCATTGGCAAGAGTACATCGTTGCAGCGAACACCGTGCCCCGAGCTCGAGAGAATAGTATGGATAAATGCCTTTGCCTTTTATTTATCAAAAATTAGTGACTTTGTCACTTTAAGCATATGAAGGGAGTTTTATCAAGTGTGTTATTCGGGGTGCTATCCTACCACAACAAAAAGGTCGGCATGTGTGCAGCCGTGAGAACTCTCATAGCTCACGAGAACTATGAGAACCCTTACGGAGAGAGAATAAAACCAAACTAGCAAAAATATGCACTAGTATACATGTGTTACCCCAGTGTTATCGGCACCCATGGTAACACCTTACTACGAAGGACAATTTTTAGAGAATGCAAAGACCAAGAGATCTCTTTAGACTAGAGAATCTATCATGGTCTAAGGGTTTTGTGAAAATATCAGCAAGTTGATACTTTGTATCAATATGCTCTATATTTATTATCTTTTTATCTACCATATCTCTTAAAAAATGATGACGGATGTCAATATGTTTAGTACGGGAGTGTTGTACAGGATTTTTGGAAATATTAATAGCACTCAAATTATCACGGTATAAGGTCAAAATATTGCTATCAAGACCATAATCATCAAGCATGTGTTTTAACCAAATTAGTTGTGAACAACAACTACCATTGCTACATATTGCGATTAATTTGTGGATAATGAAACACAATTTTGTTTTCTACTATACCATGATACTAAATTATTTCCCAAGTAAAAGCATCCCCCACTTGTACTTTTCCTATCATCCATATCCCCTGCCCAATCCGAGTCACTAAAGCCTACTAAATTAGTATTAGTATCTTTACTATACCAAATCCCTAAATCACTAGTTCCGAAACATATTTCATGATCTTTTTCACGAGAATTTAGGTGAGACACTTTAGGATTGGATTGATATCTAGCACATACACACCACCTGTTTGTACATCAAATCGGGCGACTAGAAGTAAGGTAAAGGAGACTACCAATCATGGAACGATATAGGGTTGGATCAACATCTTCTCCCACTTGATCTTTTCCAATCTTGAGAGAAGTGCCCATAGGAATTTTTGAGCTCTTCGAACCTTCCAACCCAAACTTCTTCACCAGGTTCCTTGCATATTTGCTTTGGGAGATGAAAATCCCTTCACTTGATTGCTTAACTGCATGCCTAGAAAGAAGTTAAGTTCCCCCATCATGCTCATTTCAAATGTTGATGTCATAGCCTCTACAAAATCATTTAAACAAGTTTTTGATGTAGAGCCATATACTATGTCATCAACATAGATTTGAACCACGACAAGTTCTTTTCCATGTTTAAGAATGAATAAAGTCCTATCTGCTTCTCCTCTAGTAAAACCATATTCTAGTAAAAAACTAGTTAACCTACCATACCATGCACGTGGAGCTTGCTTCAACCCATAAAGAGCTTTATCAAGTCTATACACATGGTGCGGTTGAAATGGATCTTCAAAGCCTTTTGGTTGTTCAACAAAAACTTCCTCATCTAAGTATTCATTTAAAAAGGCTGCTTTGACGTCCATTTGAAACAATGTGATTTTAAGAAAACAAGCAATGGCCAATAAAAGTCTTATTGACTCAATTCTAGCCACAGGTGCAAAGGTCTCGTCATAGTCAATACCTTCCACTTGTGTATAGCCTTGAGCCACAAGACGAGCCTTGTTCCTAACAATGTTTCCATACTCATCGGTCTTATTTTTGAAAATCCATTTTGTCCCAATAACATTAGTGTTTGAGGGACGGGGTACTAAAGACCAAACATTGTTACGAGCAAATTGATCAAGTTCATCTTGCATTGCTTGAATCCAAAAATTATCTTTTAAAGCTTCAATCACATTTTTAGGTTCTACAGATGAAGTAAAACAAGAGTATGTTACCTTTGAGTATGTGGTGGACATGCACACATACCTTACCATGTCACGGTCACTAATGGAATTCATACGTCTTGTTTGTACACCCTCATTCACGTCCCCAATTACTTGGGTTGTAGGATGATTCCCTACCGATTCTAGGTGGAGGATCTCTTCTCACATTCTCGTGAACCCTGTTTCAACTCCTTCTTGATCTTCATTTGCCGGATGGAATCGATGCTATACGAGGTGTTATCTCATCAATGGTAACACCCTGCTCGGTTTACGTGTTACTATCGGTGTTAGCACTCGTGGTAACACTGTGGTAACACCTTCCCTGGACCGACTTCTTCCAACGGCTCCAAGGGTGTCTCTTGAACATTTTCTCCTGCAATACTTGAGTGATCATCAAAAACAATATTCATGGATTCTTGGATGGTTTTTAGCCTTAGATTAAATACCCTATATGCACGACTATTTGAAGCATAACCAAGAAAAATGGCCTTATCACTCTTAGAGTCCAATTTTGCTAAGTAGTCCCGATCATTGAGAATGTAACACACACAACCAAAGACATGAAAATAATGAACCTTTGGTTTTCTACCATTCAAAATTTCGTATGGAGTCATGGTTGTGCCGGGTCTTAGAAAAACTCTATTGGCCCGTGTGACAAGCCGTATTTAGTGCCTCTGCCCAAAATCTTTTCGAAATTCTTTTTGAAAATAACATCACACGAGTCATTTCAAGTAAAGTCCTATTCTTCCTTTCGGCTACCCCATTTTGTTGAGGTGTTTTGGGCTGAAAATTCATGGTGAATACCTTTTCTTTCACAAAAATTTGAAAAAGAAACATTCTCAAATTCCCTCCCATGATCGGACCTAATTCGAAAAATTGAAGCACAAAACATGTTTTTGATCTTAGAGTGCAAGATTTTGAACTTTTCAAAAGTCTCGAGATTTTTCCCTTAAAAAATAAACCCATGTAAATCGTGAAAAATCATCAACAATGACATAAGTATATTTCTTGCCCCCAAAACTTTCTATCTCAAGTGGACCCATTAGATCCATATGCAAGAGTTGAAAACAATGTGTAGTACCGAGTGTGTTGCTCATTGTGTTGGGCGGCACCATGGGTAACACGAGTTTGTTTCCCTTTGAGACAATCCTCACAAACAATTTTTTGTTTAAGATCAAGACTAGGAATGCCTTGGACAGCATCTAGATTAACAATCTTTTCTATGTTACGAAAGTGAACATATCCCAACTTTTGATGCCACAATGTAGTGTTATCAAGTTTTGCCGAATGGCATACTTGCTTGTCTTCAACAAGATAACAATTATCACTAGATCTTGTACCTGTCATTACACAATTGTTAATCTTGTCATAAACTTCACAAGTATCTTTATTAAATTTCACCTCTAAGTTGTCATCACAAAGTTGATTAATACTAATTAAATTAGTTACAAGTCCATCAACATGTAAGACATTCTTTAAGGTTGGAAATCCAGACACATTTAGTGTCCCTCTCCCAATGATATTACTCTTGCTCCCACCACCATAAGTTACACTACCCCATGAATTGTTTCATAGTCTTTTAAAAACAATTTTGTTCTGTCATATGACGTGAACACCCACTATCAAAGTACCAAGAACCTTCAATATTTGTTTTTAAAGCGTGTACACAACATCACATTTCGGATTAGCTTTTGGTTTCCACACCTTTTTTGAATTTTTACCATTACATTTGGGTGTGTTATCTGTGTCTTTGGGCAACACCTCGGGTAACACCAAGGGTCGGACAGTTTTTCGAAACAATATGGCATTTATTTTTAAAATGTCCAGGTGTGTGATATTGACACACCTTCCCTTTGTCACATGGTTCTTTTGAAGAAGAATCTTTGTCAAAAAACCGCTCCTTAACAAAACAATTCTCATTATCATTCATAGACAAAGTAGAAAGAATACTATTCAAAGATTCTTGAAAACCAATACCTGCTCTGAGAGGTGTACTCAAGTTCAAGATCTCATCCAATTTGGTAGATTCGGTGTTGAGCTTCTTCAAGGTGGTTTCGGCTAGAGTCAAGTTGCCTTTGACTCTTTCAAGCTCGATTTCTCTCTTTGTTGCTTGAACCTCCATATGAGTCACATAGGCACGGAGTCCTTCATTCTTCTTGGTTAAGGACTTAACCAAATTGTTCTCTTTCTTTCCATTCCACGAGCAATGCCTCGTAAAGGTCTTTTAATCCGGAAATGAGGTCATCTTTGCTCTGCTCATCCTCTTGTGTACTTCTGTATCGGGGTTAGAAGAGCTAACAAAACAAACAGCATTATTATCACATAATTCATCATACCCGTCGGGTGTGATCACAAATGTTATCTCGTGACCGGATAACACCTTGGGTAACTTGTCCTTTTCCGTGTTACTTATTGTGACAAACATGGTTGTTTGATCGATTCTACCTCCACGAGATGGTCCTTCATCCTCATCATCCGAGAGAAACCCATAGGTTCTTTCCTCTCTTCCTTAGAGTATTTGCACACTCATTGGAATAGTGACCCCAACCCGAGCAAGCATGACATTGAATGGATTCAATGTGCTTTGGATCAGAACCTTAGCGATCGATGATGCTCTTCTTGGGTTCAACTTTGGGTTAGATGGGAAAGTCCTTTTTGGCATCGAATCATAGACCTTGGTTTGCTTCTCCTTTGCTTTCACCTGCATTTTTTCATTGTTATACTTTCTAACCATAGAATTGTATTTTCTAGCAAGTAAAGCAACACTAGCATTCTCATCAATTTCTTCAAAAACCTCATCTTCGTTTTCATCCAAAGAACTCGAGGCTTGAGTTTTCAAAACAACATTTTTCCCTTTAGATGCTTCACTTTGATCTAAGAGATTTAACTCAAAGTTTTTCAAAATACTCATTAAAGAATTGATATCCATAGTTGCAAGATTGTGAGCCTCTTCAATAGATGAAACTTTCATATTAAAACGCTCGGGAAGGGTTCTAATTGCTTTTGAGAAAAAGTTGTTTGTTGGTAAAAGGTTCACCCAACAATTGACACTCATTAGCAATATCAAATAATTTTTCAAAATAAGAAGGAATAGTTTCATTTTCACCCATCCTTAATCTTTCAAATGCGCTAGTAAGACCCTAAGCTTAGTTTCACGCACACTTGCCATCACCTTCACAAAAACGTTGTAAAATATCCCATGCTTCTTTTGCGGTGGGAACTGTTTTGAATAAGTTTGAAAATATGCATATCAACCCACTCAAAAATGGCATTAAGTGCCTTTTCATTGAAACTAGCTTGGTTGATCTCTTCCATGTTCTATTCGATTCGGAGTTTGACTTGTACGTCACCATCTTCATCAAGCAGGTAACATTGGTAAGGAGTAACCATTTGTTATAGATCGCCATGCTCGAAGATCAATTGATTTGATATGCGAGCGTAGACGGATCTTCCAATAACAATAATTCGAGCCATCTAACACGGGAAGACGCTTATTATTAGGATTAGCCGGATCATAAGCCATGACACCTAGACCAAGCACTTAGTATCGTCAATGACACCTTTCGATACCAATTGAAATTGTCAATGGCTTCACTAGAAAGAGATGTTACCGTAGATGTTACCCAACACCTTGGTTAACACTCTGACGGACAGCACACACACACCAAAGTAAATAGTTTGTAAAAACTTTGTGCATCTGAAATAAATAACACAAGATATAATTTTCTCAAGTTATATAAATATATAACTTGAGTGTGCCTAGATGGCGAAGACTTTATAATCAATATAGCAAAATTACAAAGCCGAAAGTTCCCTATTGCTAATACAATGATAATGCTCTATGGAACTAAATGAGACAAAGAACGAATCCTATCCTTATTAACACTCTCTTAAACACTCGGTGTTTAAGCTAGAATCACAAGGGAGGAAGGATATGCGAACCAAATAACTTTGTCTCTCTTGTGCTATGGTGTGTGTGTTTGATATTTGGCCTACTTCAAATGAAACACACCTAGCCTATTTATAGCCTTCCAATGCCTTGGAGGCTACTCCAAAATAACAGACCTTGGACCTTCAGATCGTGTGAGAGGAGTGGAGAGATTTCTTGGCTTGAATTCCTCTTCATACGCCAACTTCCCTAGAATGTAGCAACCGATTTCTTGAAGCCCAAGTCCATGCTTTATCCCTTGTACTCTCTTGCTTTCTTGGTATTGTACTCTTCAATTAATCAGCAACAACTCCATGACTTGGTCTTCCCACATTTTTATTCCTTCATCAAATAATATGGACCAAGTAAACATTATTCGTAAATCTTCGTTTACGAATAATTCCTCCAACAACTTCTTCCTTGATTTTAGCATTTAATCCAGCCATATATTTAACCTGAAATATGGACCAAAAAACACATATATCTTGCAAATAATATTAGACATTAGGATATAAAATAATATGGAAAGAATTATTAAATTACAACTCATTACAGTTCGGGTAACACCCAACTGCCAGTGATAGCACCTGTGGTAACACCCACAGTCTGCATTAACATAGGTCTTTGGATAAGGGCTCGAATTTGGAGGGAGAAATTTAGGGGTTCATGGAAAATGGGGTGGATGGGAGAAAGGAAGAGTGCGACAGCGGCGGACAGGTGGTGATAATGGTGAGAGAGTGGGGGTTTAGTGATGGTTACGAAAGGATAAGATGGAGGAGAGAGGCTTCTCCTCTTATTCCATATTCGTTGTCTTGGATCTGGATTGGGATAGATGACCAAAGTAGTTAAGTGACGGCCGACCAAGAAGAAGATGGAGGCGGAGATGAGGTGTGATAGAAATGGTGGGGTTGTGAAAGGGGATTGGGAATGTGGAAGGAGGAAGATGAGGGAGGTACTGAGATTGAGGGGAGGGGTGGAAATGTTTTTTTTTTCATTCAATTCCTTGTAGTTCTTTATTTAGTTCACCTTACATTTTTAAATTTCAAAATTTACCCCTAAAGTTTGTAAAAATTTAGAAAGCATGATTTTCCTATTTTACCTTTTAAAACATAGGTCACATGCATGTCACATGCGCACATAGCTGAAAAAATGGATGTTGTTAGTGGTAGGTAACATGTACTATGAAATAAAAAAAGTTGAGATACCTTAAATGCAATGAAAATTAGTTTGAGTAAGAAAAACAAAGTTGTCCTATAATTTGGGTACTATTTTTCATTGTTCTAAAAGACCTCACCCAAGGGCGCCTAGGCCCTGCCTAGGCGCTTCACCTCTCTCCAACGCCTAGTTCTAAGTCCCGCCTACGTCCAGACTATTCCCCGCCTAGGCGCTAGGCCCGACTTTGCCGCCTAGCATCCTCCTAGCGATTTTTATAACCTTGCTATTTTTTGCCTTTTTGCCTAACTTTTTTTTTACAAAATAATATCGAGTTTTTTTAAAAAACTTAATAAATCCTTCCCTTTTAATTTCAATGCTCTAATTTAAACTTTTAGTAACTCCTTGTATCGAAAAAATCACACGTTTCGCAAATTAAGAATTGAGAAAAATACGCCCTAGTCCCTCAATAATTCTTAATCTACATCATAAGACAGCCTATTTCCTAATTTACTTCCTAATCCTAAAAAATATTTTGTCATACCATTTAATCCCTCACCTAATTTAAAATAATTTAAAAGATATAATTATACCCCACCCCACCCACCTTGTCATAATAAACACACACTCTCTCTCTCTCTCACACACACACACACTTTCTCTCTCTACTCCTTCTCTCCAGTCACCACCCCTCCCCTCCCCTCCCAAACGTCCGGCAACCATCCCCAACTCCGGCGACCGTCCCCCTCCCTCTCCGGCGACCGTCTCACTCCCAAACTCCGGCGAACGTCTCCCTCAACTCCGGCGTTCGTCTACCCCACCTCAGTTCACCTTCTTCCTTCGCACCTCCGGCCACACACAACACTCCGGTCGCCTCTCCACCAACTATCTCTCCGCCGCTCCACCGCCGCTACACCTTCATCTTCTCGCTCGTCTCCCCCTCCTCCGACAGGTACAACGCCTTCTCATCAAATTTGTACAGATCTAGTCCAGATCTGGAAATCTCTCCCCTGTCACCCCTCATTACTTCCGGTGGACTTCCGGTGAATTCCGGCGAACTCCGGCGACCTCAAATCTATATATGGCAAATACTATGTGTGTGTGTGTGTTTTTTTGCTTACAGGAAGTATATATTTGATGTGGAGAGTAAACAGTAGAAGAAACTTGAGAATTTCCCTTTTGAAAGCTTCATTTGCGGAAAAACAAGTATCTAGTGGGATAGAATGTTTTGTGGTTTCAACTTTCAACTTGAATAAGCTTGATGAATAAATCCAATATGTTTATACCTTGCTTGGAAGACCACTGACCACCTGTGTTTTCGAGGATATCAATAGGAACGGTATCCAAACATGCTCCATTAATAACTTGATAAACCTTACATCACCACCGGTTATGATTTCATCATCAACATAAATAAGAAAGTAAGCAACAAATCCATGGTTCCAATGAAGCATCAACAAAAGAATTAAAAGTACATAATTATTTTTTATATTTATTATGGGACGGAGGTAGTATTACTTGTATTTATTTTGATATTTTTGATATTTATTTTGAGGTGGAGGTAGTATTACTTGTATTTATTTTGATATTTTTGATATTTATTTTGAGGTGGAGGTAGTACTACTTTCGTTACTTTAGTTGTTGATAAGTATTTCAATATAAAATAAAAAGTCAAAAAATTTCTTAGTTGTTTGGTCGTCGTAGTAGGTGATCGCTGAGTTGATCGAGTTCTTAGTAGTAGTTTAGTTGACAACCGAGAACATGCGATAAGTTAAGTTCTCGGTTGTTTGATCGGAGTAGGTGGTCTTCGGAGTTGATGGTATTCTTAGTAGTAGTTTAGTTGACAACTGAGAACTTACTGATAAGTTCTCAGTTGTTTAGTCGTCGGAGTTGGATCGTCGGAGTTGATTATGTTCTTAGTAGTTAAGTTGACAATTGTGAACTTACAAATAAGTTCTCAGTTATTTGATTGCCGAAGTTGGTGGACACTAGAGTTGATCGTGTTCTTATAAATTTAGTTGATAACTGAGAACTTACTGATAAGTTCTCAGTTGTTTGGTCACCGGAGAGGTCAACAAAACAAAAAAATAAGGTTCTTAGTAGTTTAGTTGACAACTGAGAATTTAATAATAAGTTCTCAGTTGTTCGATCGTCGGAGAGGTCATCGGAGTAAAAAAAATAGGTTCTTAGTAGTTTAGTTGACAACTGAGAACTTACTGATAAGTTCTCAGTTGTTTAGTCGCCGGAGTTGGTGGTCACCGGAGTTGATCGTGTTCTTAGTAGTTTAGTTGACAACTGAGAACTTACTGATAAGTTTAGTTCTCAGTTGTTTCATTGCCGAAGAGATCGCCGGAGTTGGTAATCGCCGAGGAGGTCGCCGGAGTTGATCGTGTTCTTAGTATAGTAGCTAAGTTGACAACTGAGAACTTACTGATAAGTTAAGTTCTCAATTGTTTGGTCGCCGGAGAGATCGCCGGAGTTGATCGTGTTCATAGTAGTTTAGTTGACAACTGAGAACTTACTGATAAGTTAAGTTCTCAGTTGTTTGTTCGCCGGAGAGGTCGCCGGAGTTGGTGGTCGCCGGAGTTGGTAGTCGCCGGAGTTAATTGTGTTCTTAGTAGTTTAGTTGACAACTGAGAACTTACTAATAAGTTAAGTTCTCAGTTGTTTGGTCGCCGGAGAGGTCGCCAGAGTTGGTGGTCGCCCTGAGTTGGTAGTCGCCGGAGTTAATTGTGTTCTTAGTAGTTTAGTTGACAACTGAGAACTTATTGATAAGTTAAGTTCTCAGTTGTTTGGTCGCCGGAGAGGTCGCCGGAGTTGGTGGCCGCCGGAGTTGGTAGTCGCCGGAGTTAAAAGTGTTCTTAGTAGTTTAGTTGACAGCCGAGAACTTACCGATAAGTTAAGTTCTCAGGTTGTTTGGTCGCTGGAGAGGTCGCCAGGCGTTAAAAAAAAAAAAGTCGCGGAAAAAGTCGCCGGAGTTGGTCGCCGGAGTTGATGGTTGCCGGAAGTGTTGACCGGAGAAGATGGGGAGGGGGTGACCTAAGGTGAGGGTGGTTGGAGAGAAATTAAATTGTTAAAGAGATTGGACTTAGTGAAATGATAGGAGGGTGAACTTAATAAAATGTTGGGAGGGTGTAGTTATTAAGCTAGGGACTAAATGGTTAATCAAATTATAAATTGTCTTAGGAAGTAGTTTTGTTTCTATAGAGGGATTATTTGGTAAATGCCTCTTAAGAATTTAAAATAACATCAATGGATACATTTTTTTTTATAATCAAGGTGTCGGTGATTGCACCCTTATAATAATAGAGTTCATAAACCCACCCACAAGATCCATAAATCCATCAATGGATACTTTTTTGACACATGAACATGCTCAACTTCAAAAACTCCCTACTTCCCATCTCAAACTATACTAGTTTTTTTGGCAGTGATTATAGAAAAGTGATGTGGGAGAGATGTGTTGCTAATATAAAAATTAAAGTAGGAGAGAGAATGAGGAGCAGGTCTCCGGAGAAACACGTTTTTTCATAAGTTATGAAGAAACGTGTTTTTTCAAAACTTCTGGATATCAGTCTCAAAACTTCTGGATATCAGTCTCAAAAGGTTCTGTGTGTTGCTAATATAAAAATTAAAGTAGGAGAGAAAATGAGGAGCAGGTCTCCGGAGAAACGCGTTTCTCCATAAGTTATGGAGAAACGTGTTTTTTCAAAACTTCTGGATATCAGCTCAAAACTTCTGGATATCCTTTCAAAAGGTTCTGGATATCAATCTCAAAACTTCTGGATATCAGTCTCAAAGGTTCTGGATATCCTTTCAAAAGGTTCTGGATATACTTTTCACTGGTTTCTGGATATAGATTTGGCCAAGGTCATGACCAATACAAAATTTCTGGATATCCTTTTAAAAGGTTCTGGATATCCAGAAACCCGTTTCTCCATAAATTATGGAGAAACACGTTTCTCTCTAGATTTTGGCGAGAATGAGTGGGTGAAATAATAATTTGATTGGTGACATGAGTATAAAAGTAAAATAGGAAAGATAATGAGTGAGAAGAATATTAAAGATTCTTTTCCATTTTAGGCTGTCCAGTTTGAATAGAAACGGAGCAAAAGAGAAATAAGTTCGGTTTAAAGTGAGACGGTGGAAGTATAATTTAAGCTCTTTGAGTAGCACAAAAGTATTGATATGCAATTGGAACATTTTCATCTCTAATCCATAGACTATAATCTGGACTGATATCATAATGATATCATTAAAATATGTAAATTATTATATGGTATAAGTTTATAAACTGCTAGTATTTCTCCTATTTAACAGACAAACCTCCCTAGGTTACCAATAATTTTAAAGAAAAAAAAGAAGAAGAGTTATTGAATAAATATATAATCTTATTATTGAGAATATAAGATAAGATGCTATATCTTGCTGGAGATGGAAAATATTTAGCTGTGCCTGCAATATCTATATAGAGTAAGTTTTAGGAAAAATCTGTTTCTTCATAAGTTATAAAAAGTCCACTTTCATCCTTAAAAATATCAAGTTTAGACCTTAAAACATTGAGTTTAGGCCTTAAAATACCTAGAAAATAAAATAGTGACTTTAGGCGTTAAAACAGTGAGTTTAAGCTAGAAAATAAAATATCGAGTTTAGGCCTTAAAACAGTGAGTTTAGAATTTAAAACACCAAGTCGATATATTTAAAAACAGGATTTTTTATAACTTATGAAGAAACAGGTTTTCCCAAAAATTTTATGATCTATATATCTATATATATATGTATATATATATATATATATATGTATATATATGTATATATATATGTATATATATATGTATATATATGTATATATATATATATGTATATATATGTATATATATATGTATATATATATATATGTATGTATATATATATATATATATGTATATATATATATATGTATATGTGAGGACCCCGACCCGGAACCTACACGTGTCCCGAGTTGGAGCGTCCTCAAACTAACCCAAATACACAAAAACTTTTAAAACTTTGCTTTGACTTTCAAACATAAACATTAATAACATAACATTTCAAAAGAACTCCACTCAACTCCACATCGGAGGAGGAGATAACTAACTTTGAAAACGGTCAACGGTTTAGTTACAAAAGATTAAGGTTATGACGTAGAGTTTAAAGTTTATAATTACAACTTCAAGAAAGGAATTACCAAAATACAATTTTATACGTCACCCTAAACATACCCCGACAACACCCAAAATATTTCTCCAAACTCCTCTCCGTCCTTACTTGGCCGGTCCGCCTGTCTCGGGATCTAAAACAGTAAAGGGAGAGGGGTGAGAATAAATCTCAGCAAGCTATTATGGATGCAACAATATGCCAAATAGATGCAACACATAACACGTTGGAAAAACTGTAAACACCTTACATTACCTTTGGTTTACCTTTTTCCCGTCTGAACAATAGTCGTACAACATTGGGTATAATAATACTCCAATCTTAAGTGAGCTGCTTAAGCAATACTCACATCTTATAAGACCCATTTTTCAGTGGAACCAAATAAGATAGTAGCAACTCGTAAGGCTTTTGGCTCAATACAGATGCTATAACCCCAACCCGTGGCCACGTGAGGGGACGGTCACAGGTATAACATAATCCGATCACATTAGGTCACACTTCCATAATTGATCGTATTACGTTATACCCCCAATATCAGCTGATTAACAAATTATCAAGCACATAGTAGTTACTTGAAATAAAATCCACAAAAAGGGATAAACAATAGCCACATGGTAATATATACTCATGCCCAACAATATCAAAGTGTAACAATTTATGAATACACTAAACAATATCAACAACAATATATATAACATCAAGTAAGGAAATGAGGGATCATAAACCTACCCTACAAATTCCATATACAAGGATACAAGACCTAAATGAAGGTTCAAGTTCAATTACCAAGTGGGAGTCACCATTTATAAGTGGCCAAACAACTTACTAAACAATTCTTATTTAAATTGAAAAAGTTTAGTTCAGGGGCATGGGCGATCCCTAACCACTCGGGCGACCGCCCAAGTGGACTTCAAAGGAATTTATGGTTTACGCCATGACGGGCGACCGCCTCATCACTGGGCGACCGCCCAAGTGGACTTCAAAGCCATTGTGACTTCCTCGCCATGATGGGCGGCCGCCCAAGCCCCCACGGGCGACCGCCCAAGCCTCCTCCACCCATTTTCCGATTTTAACCCCTTTTTAACCCTAGTTCTTCTTTCCCTCTACCATTGCTTGATCAAGAACACCAAAGGATACCTTCATCTTACCAAGTCCCATTCAAAACATGTAAACTCACAACCAAGTAATCCTAGATCATTTATCTCTACCCATTCCACCCATTTCAAACCCTTCTAATGATCTTCCTTGAACCCTAACTTCAACAATGTCATTTTCTAATCATTCAACTCCCATTTAGGTTTCCAAGCAAGAAATCAACATCACCAAGCCAAGAACAATAATCAAAGAACTCATGAACATATAGAAGAAGGGAATCATAACAACTCACCTTTGGATTTTATAAGGAAAGATTGATCTTTTTAACTTGATGAATTCCTCTAGGTGATCCAACTTAAATGGTGCTCTTAGACTTGGATTTGGTGAAGAAGTGTCTTGGATTCAAAGCTTGGGAGAAGGAGTTCCCATGGAGTCTCAAAGGTTTCTCTAGGAAGGAAGAAGTATGAGAAATGAGGGAGAAGGGGGGGGGGGAGGAAGTAAGAGGAGGTGATGGGAGTGACACATGGCATGGCTAGGGAGAAGCAAGACAATTGGCCCCCCTCAAAAATCTAAAAAACCAAGGCTTTCAATTTAACTAAAAAAAATAAAATAAATCCTTATCCCATTAATTCATCCTACTCATTTAACCTCCCTACACTATTTAGCATATTCCCATTTTTATTATTTCTCCAAGTTTCTTTATTTAATGTCTAATAAATTCTTATAAGATCCTAAATTTACTTTTCACCCAATTTATCTTAATTTAAGAATTTAAAGACATAATTGAACACATAAAGATAACATAAATATTAAAAGCATATAATTTAATATTTAAAATGAGTGCCTAGGGTTGGGGTCGTCACACTCACTCCCCCTTAAAGAAAATTCGACCCGAATTTTAGAAGACTTACTTGAATTCTCAAACAACCAAGGGTATTTCGCCCTCATCTCCGACTCTAGCTCCCACGTTGCTTCCTCGACGGTATGATTCTTCCAAAGGACTTTTACTATCGGGATACTCTTAGTTCTCAACTCCTTAACTTGGAATTCTAAGACTCTTAATGGCTCTTCAACATAAGACATGTCCGCTTGGACATCATCGGGAGGAGAGCTCAAAACATGGGAGGGGTCATGACAATACTTCCTTAACATAGAAACGTGAAACACATCATGAAGCAAAGAGAAAAACGGAGGCAACGCCAACCGGTAAGCCAATTCCCCTATCTTCTCTAGAATCTCAAACGGTCCTACAAACCTCGGAGCCAACTTACCCTTATTACCAAACCTTTTAATCCCCGTCCTCGGAGAGACCTTCAAGAACACAAAGTCACCAACCCGAAAAGATAAGTCCCGTCTTCTATTGTCGGCGTAGCTTTTCTGTCTACTCTGAGCCGTCTTCAATCTATCCCGAATCACTTTGATCTTCTCTGTAGAATCTCTAACCAAATCCGGGCCCAAAGTCTCGCTTCACCTACCTCATCCCAACATATAGGAGATCGACACTTCCTTCCATACAACGCCTCATACGGAGCCATCTCGATACTAGACTGATAACTATTATTGTAAGCAAACTCAACTAACGGTAGATGATCCTCCCAAGATAATTGGAAATCCATCACACAAGCCCGTAACATATCCTCAAGTATAGAATAGTTCTCTCGGACCGACCGTCGGTTTGAGGATGAAATGCCGTCTTGAAACACAATTTAGAACCCAAGGCTTCTGCAATGCTCTCCAAAATCTAGATGTAAACCTCGGATCTCTGTCCGGAAACAATACTAACCGGAACCCCATGAAGTCGAACGATCTCTTTCAAATACAACCGGGCTAACTTCTCTAACGAAAACTTAGTTGACACCGGAAGAAAATGAGCCGACTTCGTCAATCTATCCACAATAACCCAAATAGCATCCATCTTCTTCGCGGTAAGAGGTAAACCCGAAACAAAATCCATCGAGATCCCTTCCCATTTCCATTCCGGAATATCCAATGGTTGAAGTAGTCCCGCCGGTCTCGATGCTCGGCCTTGATTTGTTGACAAGTCAAACACTTAGAAACATAATCCGCTAGTTCTCTTTTCATTCCATTCCACCAATATCCACGCTTCAAGTCTTGATACATTTTGGTACTACCCGGATGAATCACAAACTTGGACTTATGGCCATCCTCTAGAACACGCTTCTTGATTTCCGGCGATGAAGGAACGCAAATTCTCCCTTGAAAGGTTAATATCCCATCTCTATTCAAAGCAAAATCCCGGCTTTCCCATCTTGCACTTGATCAAAAATTTTCTTCAACTCCGGATCACCTTGTTGAGCTTCCTTCAAATCTCCATACAAAGTCGGAACGGCGCGAACATTCGCAACGATTACTTCACTCTTCAACTCTCGAGAACTCAAAGCCGCATCACATACGCCTTTCGGCTAATCGCATCCGCTACAACATTTGCCTTCCCGGATGATAAGAAATTATACAATCAAAATCCTTCAAAAACTCTAACCATCTCCTTTGCGGTTATTCAACTCCTTTTGGGTAAACAAATACTTCAAACTTTTATGGTCGGTAAAAATCTCAAATTTCGCTCCATAAAGATAATGCTTCCACTTATGCAACGCAAATACAATCGCCGCCAACTCCATATCATGAGTAGGGTAATTGCTCCGCCGGTGATAACTTCCTAGAGGCATACGCAATCACTTTCCCATTTTGCATCAACACACATCCCAAACCCGCCTTCGAGGCATCACTATAAATAACAAAATTCTCGCAACCATCCGGAAGGGTAAGAATAGGAGCCGTTGTCAACCTCTTCTTCAATTCATCAAAGCTTGCTTCACACTTGGAATCCCATACAAACGATACATCTTTCCGAGTCAACCTAGTCAACGGAGTCGCAATCCGAGAAAACCCTTCAACGAACCTCCGATAATACCCCGCCAAACCAAGAAAACTACGGACCTCGGTCACGCCGAAGGTTGCTTCCAATTAACCACGGCTTCAATCTTTGAAGGATCCACGGAAATTCCCGAACTCGACACAACATGCCCCAAGAAAGAAATCTGCTCAAGCCAAAACTCGCACTTACTGAACTTAGCGTACAATTGCTTCTCCCGAAGAACGGACAAGACAATCCTCAAATGATTCTCATGCTCTTCCCGAGACTTAGAGTAAACAAGGATATCATCTATGAACACTACCACAAAGCTATCAAGATAAGGCTTGAAGACACGGTTCATCATATCCATAAACATGACTGGAGCATTAGTCAACCCGAAAGGCATCACAACAAACTCATAATGACCATATCTAGTCCGGAAAGCTGTCTTAGCAATATCATCCGGTCTAATCTTCAACTGATGGTATCCGCTTCTCAAATCAAGCTTTGAGTAGATAACGGAACCTTGGAGTTGGTCAAACAAATCATCTATATGCGGAAGGGGATATTTATTCTTAATGGTGGCTTGGTTCAACAAACGATAGTCAATACACAATCGTAAGGTACCATCCTTCTTCCTAACAAACAAGATCGGTGCTCCCCACGGAGACACACTAGGACGAATAAAACCTCGGTCTAACAATTCTTGCAATTGGACCTTCAACTCTTTTAACTCGGCCGGAGTCATTCTATAGGGTGCTTTAGAGATAGGTGCGGTACCGGGCACTAAGTCAATACAAAACTCTATCTCACGATCCGGAGGCATAGAGTACTCACTAGAAAACACATCACTAAATTCATTGACAACCGGAACATGAGCTAACTCGGAGACTTCTTATTGGAATCTACCACATAAGCCAAGTAACCCGTACACCCCTTAGATAGCATCTTCCTAGCCTTTAAAGCGAAATAACATGTAAACCGAACATAGATCTATCCGCATCAAATACAAAAGTAGGCATATCGTGCATAGCAAATGAGACTCGCTTTCTACGACGGTCTACACCATGCGTAATCTTGGCTTCGAACCAATCCATCCCAAGGATCACATCAAAATCACGGATTGGTAACTCGACCAAATCCACCCCTAAGCAATACATGCCCACATATAGTCACATCACAACCAGGATATATCAAAGAAGATGTGAGGCACTCTCCCATAGGAGTAGAGATCTCCAACACATAAGGCATAGATTCAGCAAAGTATGCAATGAGAATGCAAAATGCGATGCCACAAATGAATGGGAAGACCGGGATCTATAAGAATGCGGGCCTTAACTCCCGAGACAGAACTATACCTCTAATGACAAGATTGGGATCGACCTCTCCTTGACCCAAGGCAAACACTCGACCTTGCACCCTATCTTTGGGTTTCCCATCTAGACCTCTCTTCACACCATTGCCTTGTCCCCCAAATCCGGCACCCGTCGCTTGCTTATTCTCGCCACCTAGGACAATTCTTCCGGAAATGGCCCGTCGCCCCACACTCCAAACATTTTCCTTGCTTGCTCCAACACTTATCCTCCGAATGCCCTAGCTTCTTGCAATAACCACACCGTCCCAAACCGACTCGGAGTCGCACGATTTGCTTAGGAGTCGCCACATTTCCCCCTCGATTTGCTCCCTGAGTAAATGTCCTCGCCGCACCCTATTCTCGTCCCGAACCTTGACCTTGGAATCTATTTCGTTTCCGCCTTCATTCTTACCACGATGCTCCTCTATGTCATTCTCAATCCGATACGCCATATTCACCGCCGCTTGGAAGTTGGCGAAGTTATGCGTCGATAGCTGCTTTCGAACTCAACCCTTAAACCCTTCACAAACCGGTAGACTCGCCTCTCCTCATCCGGCACCAAATGAGGACAATATCGGGCCAATTCCCGTGAACTTTGCCGAATACCGCGCTATCGTCATGGTCCCTTGCTCCAGCTTGTAAACTCGCCTTCCTTCTTGTCTCTAGTAACCATAGGCACGAAGTGATCCCGGAACTTGCGTGTGAAGTTCTCCCAAGTCTGTGGTGTCAAATCTCGGTCCCAACCATCCTTCACTACCTGCCACCAGTGCTCAGCGGGTCCTTCCAACTTGAAAATGGCACATCTCACCTTCTCCGCATCCGAACTCTCCATAGCTGTGAAAATCTTATTCATAGCCTCAAGCCACCTCTCAGCCTTCGCCGGATCCGGATCTCCGTTGAAGCTAGGAGGAGACATCTTCACGAACTTCTCCAAACCATGTTGCCCTTGCCTGCCTTGATTCTGATTCTGGTTCTGATTCTGAGTTGCCATATGCTGAAGAAACCCTAGGAACATATCCATCATCTCGGCATTCGGATTACCAACACCACCCAAATCCAGATTCTGATCACCATCATTTCCCGCCATAACAACAAACTCCTGCATTAAACACTCGACGTCAGTTATCACACACTCTCACTCAGCTAGACTCTACCCGAGAATTCTAACCGAGCTCTGATACCAACTGTGAGGATCCCGACCCGGAACCTACACGTGTCCCGAGTTGGAGCGTCCTTAAACTAACCCAAATACACAAAAACTTTTAAAACTTTGCTTTGACTTTCAAACATAAACATTAATAACATAACATTTCAAAAGAACTCCACTCAACTCCACATCGGAGGAGGAGATAACTAACTTTGAAAACGGTCAACGGTTTAGTTACAAAAGATTAAGGTTATGACGTAGAGTTTAAAGTTTATAATTACAACTCCAAGAAAGGAATTACCAAAATACAATTTTATACGTCACCCTAAACATACCCCGACAACACCCAAAATATTTCTCCAAACTCCTCTCCGTCCTTACTTGGCCGGTCCGCCTGTCTCGGGATCTAAAACAAGAAGGGAGAGGGGTGAGAATAAATCTCAAAGCAAGCTATTATGGATGCAACAATATGCCAAATAGATGCAACACATAACACGTTGGAAAACCGTAAACACCTTTACATTACCTTTGGTTTACCTTTTTCCCGTCTCGAACAATAGTCGTACAACATTGGGTATAATAATACTCCAATCTTAAGTGAGCCGTTTAAGCAAGCGATACTCGCATCTTATAAGACCCATTTTTCAGGGAACCAAATAAGATAGTAGCAACTCGTAAGGCTTTTGGCTCAATACGGATGCTATAACCCCAACCCGTGGCCACGGAGGGGACGGTCACGTGTATAACATAATTCGATCACATTAGGTCACACTTCCATAATTGATCGTATTACGTTATACCCCCAATATCACTCGATTAACAAATTATCAAGCACATAGTAGTTACTTGAAATAAAATCCACAAAAAGGGATAAACAATAGCCACATGGTAATATATACTCATGCCCAACAATATCAAAGTGTAACAATTTATGAATACACTAAACAATATCAACAACAATATATATAACATCAAGTAAGGAAATGAGGGATCATAAACCTACCCTACAAATTCCATATACAAGGATACAAGACCTAAATGAAGGTTCAAGTTCAATTACCAAGTGGGAGTCACCATTTATAAGTGGCCAAACAACTTACTAAACAATTCTTATTTAAATTGAAAAAGTTTGGTTCAGGGGCATGGGCGACCGCCCTAACCACTTGGGCGACCGCCCAAGTGGACTTCAAAGGAATTTATGGTTTCTGCCATGATGGGCGACCGCCCTCATCACTTGGGCGACCGCCCAAGTGGACTTCAAAGCCATTGTGACTTCCTGCCATGATGGGCGACCGCCCAAGCCCCCATGGGCGACCGCCCAAGCCTCCTCCAGCCCATTTTCCAGATTTTAACCCCTTTTTAACCCTAGTTCTTCTTTCCCTCTACCATTGCTTGATCAAGAACACCAAAGGATACCTTCATCTTACCAAGTCCCATTCAAAACATGTAAACTCACAACCAAGTAATCCTAGATCATTTATCTCTACCCATTCCACCCATTTCAAACCCTTCTAATGATCTTCCTTGAACCCTAACTTCAACAATGTCATTTTCTAATCATTCAACTCCCATTTAGGTTTCCAAGCAAGAAATCAACATCACCAAGCCAAGAACAATAATCAAAGAACTCATGAACACATAGAAGAAGGGAATCATAACAACTCACCTTTGGATTTTATAAGGAAAGATTGATCTTTTTAACTTGATGAATTCCTCTAGGTGATCCAACTTCAATGGTGCTCTTAGACTTGGATTTGGTGAAGAAGTGTCTTGGATTCAAAGCTTGGGAGAAGGAGTTCCCATGGAGTCTCAAAGGTTTCTCTAGGAAGGAAGAAGTATGAGAAATGAGGGAGAAGGGGGGGGAGGAAGTAAGAGGAGGTGATGGGAGTGACACATGGCATGGCTAGGGAGAAGCAAGACAATTGGCCCCCCTCAAAAATCTAAAAAACCAAGGCTTTCAATTTAACTAAAAAAAATAAAATAAATCCTTATCCCATTAATTCATCCTACTCATTAAACCTCCCTACACTATTTAGCATATTCCCATTTTTATTATTTCTCCAAGTTTCTTTATTTAATATCTAATAAATTCTTATAAGATCCTAAATTTACTTTTCACCCAATTTATCTTAATTTAAGAATTTAAAGACATAATTGAACACATAAAGATAACATAAATATTAAAAGCATATAATTTAATATTTAAAATGAGTGCCTAGGGTTGGGGTCGTCACAAAGATATGTATATGTATATATGTATATGTATATATATATGTATATATATATATATATATATATATATATATATATATATATATATATATATATATATATATATATACGTATATGTATATACTCCCTGCATTCTTGTTTACACGTTTATTAAGGAGAGAGTATTATATTGAAAGTGTTGTGAGTGTGAAAGTAAAATAGAAGAGAGAATGAGTGGAGGGAATAGTAAATTATAATGGTGTTGTGAGTATTAAAATAATGTAGGAGAGAGAATGAGTGGAGAGAATAGTAAATTATAGTGGGGTATGGTTAATATTTTAATAATATAAAATTTCCATTTTAGGAAAGAAACAAAGTATGAACCATGTAAATGGACGCCCAAAATAGAAAGTATGAACCATGTAAATGGACGGAGGGAATATATATATATATATATATAAAGACTCAATGTTTGGAGCAAATTCCCTTCAAAGCTTCCTTTACGTAATTGACTAAAACACCCTTTTATTAATTGATTCATTAATGTCACTATAACCACCGAATAAATCATTATTTCATTCATTTAAAGTTTTACTACCAATTATTTCTCTTTTACCCATTAGTGTTATGTAAATGTTATGCATGATGCTTTCAAACACTTAATTTTATCAACAATTTCATTTCATGAAATAAAGCAAAAAAAAAAAAAAGAGAGGAACAAATCACATATATGCATATTCACTAAATTCAATTCGCAACAAATTTAACACTTCAATGAAAAATGAAAAAAAATATATAACATACTTTCTTTTAGCTTCTTTTTTTATATTATTGTGCATAAAAATAATTTAATTTTTTAATCATGACCCATCCTATTAAATTTTCATAATTTATAAAAATAAACTTTAAAAATAGTTATTGACAATCACTTTATGAATAATTATTTGTTTTTATGAAATTCTGAAAATAGTTATTGATTATATTTAACTTATAGATTTATAACAATTTTAAAATAATAAAAATATTTTTTTAATAATCTTTTGGTTAAAGTTCAATCAAATAATTGCATCTCTTTTGGTGTATAAATGTTAAATTATTTGCAATAGCAAAGAAAATATACTTTTAAACAAACATATATGTGTAACTATTTTTTTAGAGTGTCCTTTAAATAAACATATTTATTGATTATGTTTAAAAATCTTTAATACTATTAGACTAATTTGATGATATTTTTTTATTGAAATAAGTGTTTCAAAATTATATTTTCTTAAATTATTAATTCTTTTTATAATTTTTTTTCCTTGTCTTTATTATTTTTTCTTCAAACTAAGTGAGATTTTTTAGCTAATAGTCATAATTTAGATTTTTTTTTTTTAAAAAAAGTCTTAAAATCTTATTTATCCCACTTTTTTAATTTTTTTTTGAGTTTATTATTGATAATTTATTCGTTAATTAAAACTCAAAGAAAAAAAATAAAATAAGAACAGGGATTTTATTATCTTATTGAACCATCTTCTTAAAGAGTAATGTAAGTATAAGTTACAATGAGTATTATTTTGGTGAACTTTCACAAATAAAAAAAATTTGGTGAACGATAAGTATGGGAAAGAAGTTTCAAAAACCGATAATTAATTGCATTGAATATTTATGTTGATTTTTTGTGTGATGATTTGTTTATTTATTACTAAAACGTTAAATAAATGGTTTATTTAAACCTTTAAAATATTATTCTATAAAATTAATTTTATATGGGTGTTTTTTGAAAAAAAACTTTAAGAGAATATTTTTAAATATAATCTTAGTTCGATAATACAGAGCATGACTTTATAAGATTATACAAAAAATACTATTTTAAAAGATATGAATTAATAAAAAAAATTATTGATAATATTAATTACTCAAGAATGAGATAATTTTTAGTTAATAATATTATGCAAATAAAATGAGATAGTTATAACAAATCTTTTAATTTAGTTCTTGTTTTTTGTTATTAGTTTTTTGATCGTACGTTTAATATACTGGTGTTATATTAGTTGTTGATAATGCAACTAACCAAACTTAAAATGTTTTATTTGAGGAATGTTAGGCATTTTAATTTGCCAACTGTTTTCTTTTCTTTTTTTTTTTTTTTTTTTTTTCACTTTTTCTATTCTACAAAAAACATAGGCAGAAAGTATTTGTTCTTAATATATGCTCTTGAAATTACAAAAGCTATTGAAATTAGTTCCCGGATGCTTTTGGCATCTTAATTAACATCCTTTTTTCTGTATTATTAGACGCAAGTCTTACATTTCAAATGTACAATTTGGTTCCTTTATCTTTAAAAGTTACATGTTGTATATTTTATAACTTTTAAAAATGTATTTATTATTTAAATAAATATAATATTCTTTATTGGGATTTTTTTTTGGGACAAATCAAACTAAAAAAAGTAAGACTGATATTAAAATACATATAACACAAATTAAAATACGTATAACATAAACTAAATACATATAATATTAATTAAAATACACATAAGAAATTTATTTAAAATTTTATCATCTCATACAAATGAGAGGGCTAAATATAGAAAAAGACAAAACTTGTGTGTATGTTTGTGAAATTGAGTGAGTAGTGAAAAGATGAGGCATAAATTTTGAAGTAAAAAATGATGGTGTAAGTTGGAGAAGAAGCAAAATTTGAAGCAAAATTGAAGAAACTCTTACTAGAGTAATAAATTATGACAAGTTGTTGAGTGTATAATTTTTATTGAATTATTGAAAATTGTAATTTACTGGATGGATTAGCAAAATTGAAGAAAATTGTAATTAAAATACACATAACAAATTTATTTAAAATTTTATCATCTCATACCCTCCTTTCTTCTTGAAAAGTAGCTCCATTTGATTTTTATAATTGATTTGGTTCGAATTTCTTTTGTCTCATTTGACTTTATGATAAATTCAATAAATTGCATCTTTCCTAGTGATTGAAAAAAAAAAAGAAGGAATTTTTAAATGTATGATTACATCTTTGTAAATAATTGAAATTTCTTTTAAAAAAATGCTCCTGACATATTTTTTAATAATCGAAACTTCTTAAAACCTTTTGTACTTTTCAACACACGAACTGGTCATCTTAAACACCACATCTGGTTATCTCAAACATTATCAGAAGGTTAGTTGGTAATGATGTTAATTATTCAAATGTGCTTGTTAATTCAATCCAAAAGCCTTTGTTATTAATATTCAGAAACCATTAAAATTAATAATAAGAAGGTTTGTTGGTTATAACCTTTTTCAAATGTGTTTTTTAATTTATATCCAAAAAAATTTAATATTGATATACAGATACCTTTAATATTGATATAAAGAAACCTTTAATATTGATATTCAGAAGGTTTGTTAGTCGTGATCTTGTTCAAATATGTTATTTAATTTTTCGTAAGGATTTAATATTGTTATCTAGAACCCTTTTACATTGATATCTAGAAGATTTGTTGATCATGATATTATTCAAATATGATTGTAAATTCATATAAATAAGGCTTTTATATTGTTATTAAGGACCTTTTGAGCTTGCATCCAAATATTCAGTGGGTGCCAAAATAATTCATTTTACTTATATCTACAAAATTTACTTAAAAATGAAGAACAACTTTTTTTTTTTTAAAATAAGCTATGTTTAAACATCTGCTAATTTTTAACCCATTATTTTCTTTTTATTGTAGTAGTTTACTTAAAAATAGTAATGTTAAGTCATGGAAAAAACAAAAATTAACTAATATTTATATAATTGATGTTTTAATGATGAATTATTTTTTATTTTAAAAAAAATGTTGACATTATTTTAGTGAGCATTTTATAAAATTTATAAGATTTGAACTTATATTTTTCAAACAATAAATGATAAAACAAATATAATGAACAAAAGATTAAAGTCATTTATATCAGTTAAAGTAATGTAAAGAAATTCAATTATGAGATTTTTTTTGGTAAAAAAGTTTTTTTTAGAGGCTAAATTTTTTTTTTAGAGGCTAAAAATAATGAGAAAAATCTAGTGGATTGAACTCGTCATTCAATAAAGTTACTGTACGTTTTTACCAACCGAGCTACCTGAATACTCCTTTCGTCCAGTTACATACTTCACACTTTCTATTTTGGGCGTTCAATTACATACTTCACACTTTGTTTCTTTCCCAAAATGGAAAGAAATCTTTACTATTCCCTCCACTCATTCTCTCTCCTACATTATTTTAATACTCACAACCCCATTATAATTTACTATTCCCTCCACTCATTCTCTCTCCTATTTTAATTTCACATTCACAACACTTTCAATATAATACTCTCTTCTTAATTTACGTGAGCACAATAACTGTGAAGTAATTACTTGGACGGAGGGAGTATATTTCAACTTGATGCACAATTATATACTATGGATATAAACTAAAAGTTAAAAAAAAAATTATTTTTAAAATTCAGTGAATACCGTCGGATACATTTGTAACACGGTGAATTCGTTCCTGTTTATTGGCCATTAATCCGGTGCAAACAAAGTTTTACTTATTTAAAAAGTATCATTACGTATTTAAAAACACGTTATTCCTAATTACTGATGCTACCATGAAAAATGGTGTTGATCAGGAGCTGAATCTCCAGCTACTCCAATGGATACTCCGGCTGGTCTTTTTGGAATGGCTCACCTCAAGCCCTGTACACGCACAAGCAACAGTGAACTAAACCGGGGGTGACTCCGGTAAAACCCCTCCGACGTGAGAATCAGTCCAAGGTTTTTCTTGAAAAAGAGTTCTATAAATTTTATGGAGAAGAGAGAGTTAAGAAAGAGAATTGAACCTTTCTAATAATGTTGATTTTCGCATATTTATACCACAGTACAATCATAGGCCATGCTTATAGGGGACATGTGTCCTTCGCCCATGCTTTGTCAGTCAACCACTCTCGGAGTTAGTAAAAAGTACTACCAATTCCATCATGTTACACTGTTATGCGCTATGGGGGGGGGGGCGTGCCACGTGTCATTATCCTAACCAATTGTTACCTATCAGCTACGTTTGCCGCGAGGCGATAAACTCCCTAAAGCGACAAGGTACACTTGGCTACCTATTCTAAATTGCACCTTTACTACCCCAGAATCAAGAAAAGAAAGGGGGGGGGGTAGGTTGTCTTCTCGCCACATGTGCTTCCCGCCTACATTTTATTTCCGCCACGTATCGTATATATGCCACACGTTACGTTATTTCGCCACTTTTCAGGCGGGATATTACTTATCGTTATTATCATTTATCTTCCTTGATTTCTAAGGCCCAGCCTAAGTTATTTGGTCCACCAAGCCTATTGAACCCTTTGAACTGTTCAAGCCCAATCCATACGATAACCACCTCAATTACTAAACTACTAAACGTGTTTTTTCTATAAGTATAACGAGTCGTGTGGATACAAATACGTAAGAGGGACAATTTAGGTAGTTTGTTATTATTCGTATAATTAGAGTGCATGAACATAATAAGGTAATGTTAAAATTTGGAGAAGGGTCCTTGGAAGAATTGAAAGTTCAAATGGTTGGTTTTAGACTCTAGTGCAATGCAGCTGTAGGTATATTGGTGATTCCATAACACTTTTAAATTAAACCCTAATTATTTCTTCCTTTTTCTTCTAATTTTTATATTAATTTTTTATTTTCGTATTTTCAGTGATACACGGCTAAATGATTACAATTACATTTCTATTATCACTTTAAGTACGTTCAAATTATTGATGTGGAAGCTTGATCCATTTCCACGTACTCTCTCCCTTTTGTAACAATGTGTATATTTTTGGGATGCACAAAAATTAAGGAGGAAGTATATATATTCAAAAATATTAATAATAAATTAGATGTTATAAGTATAAAAAATAAAAGAAGAGGGAGAAAGATGGTTAAAGGATACACAATAGTACTTGATGATGCAAAAAACGTTCGGGTCAGCTCAAATTCAGCGGCAGGTTTTATCTTGAAAGATGAATAGCCTGAAAAAGATGAACAAACACGTAAACTTAGTCGAAGCTTTACCGGCGAAAGCCCTCCGGCGTGAGAGTAAGTATTGTTGGGAAAATTGTCTATTTGACAATAAATAAGGCTTTCTTAAATTTAACGAAACGACAAATAATATAATGAACCATAACATAATTAACGGGGCAGGAAATAAAGATAAACTAGAATGCGAAAATTAAAGCAAATCGAGTAATTAAAGAAGTCGAGTCTTGTGTTGAACACAATCTCCTCAAGAAGATATTGCCCCGCACTGGTGCTTACGGATTAACGACAATCTTCTCTTAAGATGAAACGACTTTACAGTCATTAATAGGAGCACTTCAAATTAATGACTTCGGCGAACAAAATTCGTATTTGACACTTCCAGACTTTGAAGAAGACTTATGCAACGAGATGCTTTATCTTCTAACAGATGATGTTAAGAATTTCGTTGAATTCTGTGACTGAATTTCAAATTCAGTTAGATATCTAACCGAGTTCATTAACTCAGTTAAATATGTGATTCTCTACTTCTAGTGAGAAGAGAGAGTGAATTTATGAAAGAGAGAAGTGATTTAATCAATGAGTGAATGAATTTGACCAACTAGTGGGGGTTATTTATAGTAGATGAAGAGTTAGGGTGCCTCTTGAAAATAGGCACAATTGGTGTCTGATGGAGTTTGGATCGTTGGATCAGATCTAGATGGAGGGAGGAGATCTGCTGGGTCGGTCCAACAATCTTGACCCGCCTATTTGAAAAGGCATGGGTCACACCCACCTTTTCAAGAACCATCACAACCCAAATGCTTCAATTGGATCTGCCGGCCCACCTTGCTGAACCCAACTGGGCCTCGGCCCAAACCAAGCCACCCCAAGCATCCGCCGGCCCACCTTGCTGAACCCATCTGGACCGAACCACCATTGCCAAGCCGAACCCGCCTTGGACCGAATCGAACCATGAACCGAGCCAACTTTTGTCAAAAGTTTAAGGCTCCTTAGCGAAGTGCAAAGTGCGCCTTAAACCGCCAATTCCGCCCTTCGCGCGCTTCGCGGTTTGTGGGTCCATTTTGAGCTAGAACAAAACTAGCTCAATAGCCCACTTGGATGCATGGTTGGCCCAATGGTCCAACTAGGTTGGCCCAAGGAGATCAACTTGATGTCTCCTTTCTTGGATGGATCCACTTATAAACTATCATTGCTTTACATCTTTAAGCAATGTGGGATAACTATTCCATATCCCATAAATTCTTCATATACCCATTTCTTTTTGCATACTTTGAACATTAATTTCTCATTCACCACTAATTGGTTTTGAGAAAGTAAATATATCAAATTAATCTACTCCAAATGTAGATTATTAATATGCAATCAATTTCCATTTTCCTAAAATGGAACCCAATGAAATTTTTGGTCAAAAGTCGGTCAAACCTCACTTTTACAAAACCAAAATTCCAACAATCCCCCACATGAATGACAAATTAATGCATGCATGAATGCAGACTCGTCTGGAAGTTTCGGCGAACTATTATTGCATCGAGATAGGTAGCTTATGGCCTTGAACCTTCCCTAGTGAAATACTATCGGATATACTAGCCATTTGGTAGCGAGACGCTTTGAACCAGTGACTGTATAGTGTATACCAAGACAATAGTACTCACACAATAACAACTCTAACACGTTTTGTTCTCACGTTTTGTCCATTTCGGCCCTGGACCGTTCTTGATTCATAAGTGCTTCAATTTAGAAGCGGTCTTATTACTTCTCACTTATATACGTGATCTCCCATAAAGAGTATCCTGCTATACTCCACCACTTAGGTATAGGAATCATTAAAAGCTTTAAGCTTACCCTCACCACACGTCATCAGATGTTTTAGCACTTAGATGGCTTCTGAGAATGAGTTATAATGATTTCTAAGCGCACATACTAGAATTTCCATAATTTAGTTGTCTCATTGAACCAAGGACATGGGATCTCCAATTCTCAAGGTTGAGTGTCCAATATGGATTTCTTTGTTTGTGTGGGTTTTTAACTTCATTCCCCTTATCAGACAATTTTATCTCCTATTCATACCCTTTGGTATACGGATCCATTTTTGACTTCACATGGCCAGTTGTGACAGTCTCATTTGAGACCAATTGTCTTATGATAATATGTCAATGACCATTGTGTCTTGACTTACCACGATGTTCTACACCTTTTCCTATTTTTCATTGTCGTCACAATGCCTTAGGTCATGTAGACACAAACTTATTTCACAAAGGAATATCTTCCAAGACCATTCAACTTTTATTGAATCGAGTTGTTCATGTTGTCTTGGAAGTTTGACACCGCTGCTCCATTTATTGTGAACACATTTTTCACCTTGGAGTTTATTTGTGTCTGATATCCAATCAGTATATCCTTTTCATACTATTGAACCTCTTATTTATTGTAATCTGTAATCACAATAATATCTTTAAGTACTCCAAGTACTTTGACTATTACAATTTTTAATTAGACTTTTAGTCTCTCTAGAATGGTCAATCTTTTCGAGTGATCAAATTCTTCTATCGGTCAGTTTCTTCGAGTGGTTATTATCTCTGTACCGTTCCGACTTCCCAAGTATTCAGTATCTCTTAGTGGTTTGACCTCCTTAGAGTCTACCTCTCAGGAATCTACCTTACAGATATTACCTCTCAAGATTCTACCTCATAGATTTCATCTCTCAAGAATTTATCTGTTACTTCTCAAGAATTT
This sequence comes from Adenophora triphylla var. japonica, assembly GCA_022495995.1. NCBI lineage: Eukaryota > Viridiplantae > Streptophyta > Magnoliopsida > Asterales > Campanulaceae > Adenophora > Adenophora triphylla. Next base: position 50,001 of record JAFEMH010005015.1, on the reverse strand, counting down.
AGCTTATTCGAGAGTCTATATTGGAGAATTTATCTAACTCTTATGATTCTACCATTAATGAGTCTATTACTTTAAGAATCTTTTCTCTTCAGATTCTATATCTCAAGAGTCTCACTTTCGAGATCAATAATCTGCCTTTTCAGATTAATAATCCGTCTCAATAGAGTTTATTTCTCAAGATTGTTTTCACTTTAGAAATCTATCTTTTGAAATTCTAACTCTCTTGACTACACTTCTTGAAAGTCTGCCTTAGGACTTTATCTTTCAAGAGTTTTCCGTTTATAGATTCATCTTTCAAATACTTCATTTTAAGAACCAATTTACAACCCAACGGTTCGCATTATGGAAGAAGATCAACCAACTTCCAAATGAATGATGAACTATTCATTTAAATGTTAACAACATTATTTAACAGTGTTCGTTTAATTTTCTACCATAGAAAATTAGGACCAAAAGACTAGCTTCTTTTGTCCACAAACTGTGTCTTAGTTCATCTTACTATGAAGATAAATCTTTTACAGTTTTATAAGTTCTCTTCTTAAACTTATATTATTTCCTTTTTACTTCAAGGAAATATGATTTCAAGGAATACAAAATTCCTTGTCGTTGGCTTAAGTACTTTTACTTTAGCTCGTACCCCCAGACATGAGGTGTACCCCCACACTTGAGGTGTATCCCTAAAATTGAGGTGTACCCCCACACTTAAAGTATTTATAAAACGTCTTACGATTATTCCATAATCTGTAATTAGTTTTATCAAATCCTTTCTTGGGTATGTCATTAAAAAATGACTGTACATCTTCCCCATAAATTCGGTTAAGCCAGAGCTTATTGCATTTATCATCTCTTAAGGGGTATGATTCTTGTGTTTAGCTCCTGCATTAGACTGAGTTGAATATGTTGCGATCGTTTGATGAATACTGCCGGAAACCTCACAAATATCCTCAAACGGTGCCGCATATTCCCTCCTTCTAGCGTTTCGAATTTTCTTTATATTAAGTTGACTCGTCAACTTCATTCTTATAAGTTTGGAAAGCCTCCAAGGCTTCATTCTTTCTTATCAAGAGAATGTCTTGTGCAACCATTTATAAAGTAATTAAATACTTTTTCCCATCTCGAGTTTGCACTAACTTTAGATCACAATTATTTGTGTGAGCTAACTCAAGAGGTGTCGTGTTTCTTATTACTGAAGAAAATGATGACTTATTCATTTTATCTTTCGAGCAAATTTCACACTTGTCAGTTGAATCGAATTTATTCATGAGAATTAATTCTTGATTCACTGACATCTTAATTATGTTGAAATTCACATGACCTAATTTATCATGCCATAAATTAGAACCTTCCAAAGGTAAACATAAGAAACACCAATGCTCTTTACCTCTAGGCAAGGTACCCTTTACCAAGAAACAAATTTTTCTTGGTCAATACAATTTTATCTGACTTAAAACACTTATCTAAATCCAGCCTTGCTCATCATTGAGCTGGAAACTAGGTTCTTGCAAATGTCTGGGACATGCAGCATATTCACGAGAGTCAGTTCTCTGTCTGAAGTCATCTTCAGCACAACCCTTCCAAGTCCCACGACATTGGAAGTAGTAGAGTTTCTCATTTACACCTTCCTTCCATTGAAATGAGTGTATGATGAGAAGCTCTCTTTATCAGCATATATATGGTGGGTAGTTTCAGCTCCAGTGTCTATCCACCATTCGCATGGGTTGACCTTCAACTTGCTAAGTTGGCTTCAAACCCTATTAATTCTCAATCAAGCCAATTCAACCTTTCGTTGACGTTAACTTTGATTCATGTTGTCCATTTCCCTTCTTGGAATACGATAAATTTTGCTACGTGATTGGTCTTACCACATCTTGTAACAAATCTTGGAGTTGGTTCCTTAAACCTTATAGTTCGTTCCAAAGTGTTCTACAACTCTTTGGTTGTCCCCATGAGACAGTGCTCTTTGAACGGGCATCATTTGGTCCACTCAGTATGTACGTCCTACATATGAGATTTTTCTTGATTCCGTTCTTCTGCGGCTACCTGTCTTTGCGGATTGGCTATCTGTCTTTTTGGATCTGGATCATCATCATTCTCCTTTTCGGTTATCTTTGGCAAATCTGGATCATCATCCTCTTCCTCTTCGGTTATATGCCTAGGCGAATATTGGTTATTCGATTATAAGTCCGCTCCATGTTGTCAACAATTCTTTGAATCACTTTCGGGATTATTGTTGACCTTCTCGTTATCTTCTAGTTAACTTCCAATGCTCTTCTAGTTATCCTTCATTGGAAACCGTCATTTTTCTTGTTAAGTCTCTAATGATAATGTCCTTTGTTTGTCCATCATCATTGGCTCATATTTGTCATAAAAACAAGAAAACGTAAATATCTTCTTGCGATTGTTGGGAAAATTGTTTATATAACAATAAATAAGGCTTTCTTAAATTTAACGAAATGACAAATAATATAATGAACCATAACATAATTAACGGGGAAGGAAATAAAGATAAACTAGAATGCGGAAATTAAAGTAAACCGAGTAATTAAAGAAGTCGAGTCTTGTGTTGAACACAATCTCCGTAAGAAGATATTGCCCCGCACTGGTGCTTACGGATTAGCGGCAATCTTCTCTCAAGATGAAATGACTTTACAGTCATTAATAGGAGCACTCCAAATTAATGACTTCGGCGAACAAAATTCGTGTTTGACACCTCCAGACTTTGAAGAAGACTTATGCAACGAGATGCTTTATCTTCTAACAGATGATGTTAAGAATTCCGTTGAATTCTGTGACTGAATTCCAAATTCAGTTAGATATCTAACCGAGTTCATTAACTCAGTTAAATATGTGATTCTCTACTTCTAGTGAGAAGAGAGAGTGAATTTATGAAAGAGAGAAGTGATTTAATCAATGAGTGAATGAATTTGACAAACTAGTGGGGGTTATTTATAGTAGATGAAGAGTTAGGGTGTCTCTTGGAAATAGGCACAATTGGTGTCTGGTGGATTCTGGATCGTTGGATCAGATCTAGATGGAGGGAGGAGATCTGCTGGGTCGGCCCAACAGGCTTGACCCGCCTATTTGAAAAGGCATGGGTCACACCCACCTTTTCAAGAACCATCACAACCCAAATGCTCCAATTGGATCTGCCGGCCCACCTTGCTGAACCCAACTGGGCCTCGGCCCAAACCAAGCCACCCAAGCATCCGCCGGCCCACCTTGCTGAACCCATCTGGACCGAACCACCATTGCCAAGCCGAACCCGCCTTGGACCGAATCGAACCATGAACCGAGCCAACTTTTGTCAAAAGTTTAAGGCTCCTTAGCGAAGTGCAAAGTGCGCCTTAAACCGCCCATTCCGCCCTTCGCGCGCTTCGCGGTTTGTGGGTCCATTTTGAGCTAGAACAAAACTAGCTCAATAGCCCACTTGGATGCATGGTTGGACCAATGGTCCAACTAGGTTGGCCCAAGGAGATCAACTTGATGTCTCCTTCCTTGGATGGATCCACTTATAAACTATCATTGCTTTACATCTTTAAGCAATGTGGGATAACTATTCCATATCCCATAAATTCTTCATATACCCATTTCTTTTTGCATACTTTGAACATTAATTTCTCATTCACCACTAATTGGTTTTGAGAATTAAATATATCAAATTAATCTACTCCAAATGTAGATTATTAATATGCAATCAATTTTCATTTTCCTAAAATGAAACCCAATGGAATTCTTGGTCAAAAGTCGGCCAAACCTCACTTTTACAAAATCAAAAGTCCAACAAGTATTTGTATTTAGAGAGAGAGAAATCAATTGACAAGAGTTATAGTCAAAAGACGTGTTACCAAAATAATGTGAATTATGTCTAGTATATATAGACATACCATTGTATAATCCTTGTTGGATAGGAATGCATGGAGATAAGATTTTACTCCAAGAAGGATTATAATTGTTCGGTCCTTGTTGAATGAGAATTCGTGTGAGATAAGGTTATAATCCTAAGAGGATTATATCTGTTCGGAGTCCTTTTTGAGTAGGATTAAAATATGTATTCTGTACGTGCGCCGGTAAGGAGTCTCCTCGACTTGTATTGCTTGGTCGGATTAAGTTGGGCCGAGGAGGAGAGTCATAAGTATGGGTAAGCCCATTTCTGCTTTATTGATAGTCGAGGAGGGGGTTTCTCGTCTTCAAGGGCAGCCTTGCTCGGCTTTGGAGGGATGCCTTCCTTAGCCTATAGTAGGGGTGGAAATGGTTTGGCTCAAACCGCGGTTTGGAGTCGAATCGAGCTAAACCGTGTGGTTTGGTTCGGTTTTTAGACATAAGCGGTTTAGCTCGATTTGAGAAATTAAAAAACCATGTGGTTCAGCTCAGCTTGGGGTTTGACACTCCTAAATCGAACCGAATCGAGCCGAACCGTTTAAGACCGAACCACGGTTTGAAACTGTGAAACCGAACCGTGAAACCGAGCTGTGAACCGAATCATTGAACCGCAATCCTGACTGTCCCTTCAAAATCTTAGTTAATCCCACCCTTTAATTTTTAAAAACCCTAAATAACACCTTAACAAAACCTCAAAAAACCTCAGCGCCATATTTCCAAATCGTTTCACTCTCTTCCCGTTTTCTCTCTGCCCTATCTGGTTTCTCTCATCAACGACGATCAATCGACGACGAGCACTGCTCTCTTCAATCGACGACGATCAGATTTAGGTTAGGGCGCTGTTAAGTTGCTTCTTGAGTGAGAGTGACAAGTCGAGTCGTCGCGTTCACTCCTTCGTCCTCCACAACGGCCTCCGACCGGCAACTGTCATCTTCCAGGTAATTCGAACTCTCACCCTTCGTCTAATTCGTATACTTTTATTTTTGTATCTCGCGATTTTATGACATTTTAGAAACAATTGGCTAATACCATGGTTTCAACAGATTAATTTCATCAAATAAATCCTTACTATTTGTGAGTTTATGAGATTTTAGTGAGTTTATTTGATTTTAGTATGATTCATGAGTTTTGCTAATACCGTGAGTTTATGAAATTTTAGAAGCAAATTGCTAATACAGTGTTCACTTCAGATATAGGGGGATGAACCTATGTTAGATTTGGAATGTGGTTTGGACCGTGGTCTAGAACGCGGTTTGGACCGTGGTCTGAACATCAAAATATTACCGCAAATCAAACGGCAGTTTAGACCGAACCATAGCGGTTTGGTTTAGCTCGGTCTGAATTTTTTTTATGGTTTAGCTCGGTTTGAAATTTTTCCAAACCGATGCTAGTGGTTTGACTTCTAAATTTGCCCAAACCGAGCTAAACCGAACCATTTCCACCCCTAGCCTATATGATGTTGTGTCGGCATAGGTTCCTAGTTGGGCTTTAGTCATTATGCGCCTGCTATGTCTAGGTCGACATAGGGGAATGACGAGGAGGCAATACGAGCAAAGGTAGGGAAGACCCACTCCCTTTGTCGTAATATAGACTTGTATGAATTATATTTTGGACCCAATCCATTGAATTTTGCTCGATCACGGATCCACGTTCGTACCTCAATTCATACAGTTCATTACTCTATCTATCTCAAAATACTTGTAGATCGAAAACTTTTCACACATATTACGAAAAACAATTAATAAATATCAAATATACTAAATTATCTTGTGAATATTTTAAGTATCTATTCAATTAAATATTTTTATAATGACAATTACATAATCATAAATATAAGTAGTTTAGGCAAAATATATCAAAATTTTATGAAATTTTTTCAAATCATCAAGTATTTTGAAATAAAAAATATTTAATAAAACTGCAATTATTTTGAAACTTAAGGAGTAAGTGATAAGTATTGCAAGTATGATAATAAGTGGTTCTATTGAATAAAAAAGTATTGTAATATAAAATTTTCATTCTAAAATATTATGCAACTTGTCAAATGAGACACTTAAAAAAAATGCACACAAAATCATAATCATAATCATAATCATCATGGGAAGGGGGAGGGAGTATTTGTTGTTAGAGATGCCTTTGAATTCATTTTCAATTAGGATTTATTTCCTTTCTAATTTATCTTCTTCTTCTTTTTTCAATTAAAATTTATTTTCTTCCTAATTTATCTTATTCTCATTTTTGTAATTGTAGTTGGAAAACTTCAATATACATATATATATATAGGAAGCTATTCAAATGAGAATCAAATTTATATGGTAACTAATGAACCACTAACAATGGCCATCGGATTAAAAATACATCAATGCCTTTCAGGATTAAAAAAGAGATGAGGGTGGCATTTTCGTAATTATTGTGAACTAAATCCCTCAAATTTCAAAATAAAATATCTCAATATCTATAAGTCAAAAAAAAAAAAAATTCGAAAACACCGATTTTTTTTGTCTTGACGAGAACGATTCAAACTAGATCCTGAAGATAGGATATTGAAAAAATAATATTGAACAACGTCTAATTTTTAAAACACTAGCTAATTAACTAGTGTACACTAGCTAGTTAAGTAATGTACAATAGTGCGTATATAGTGTACACTAGGCTAGTTAACTCGTGCACACTAGCCATATGACTTATCTTGACTTATCTTGGACAATACCTTGACTTGGTCTTGACGAAGTCCTTGTACTAGTTAATTAACTAGTGTACACTAGCTAGTTAAGTAATGTACACTAGCTAATTAACTAGTTTGAATCATGATATTGCTCCGTATTACTTTGTAATGAAAGAATAAAATAAATGGGGAGTGAACAAGCATAACCAAATCCACGTACACCAAGCAAGTAGAGTTGGTCAACACTAATGAACCTATAGACATGTTTGTTTAGAGCAATAACGGAGTGGAATTATAACAAAATTTTTGAAGAAAATACGGTAATCAATCACAAATTAAATATTTATTTAATGAACACAACGATCCAATCAATGATTATACGGGTGTTTCTCTTAGTGTGAGCTCCTTTCGAGGTTGCCACATTGTGAGCGACGTGCTCTTGTAAAAAAGACGAGAGGTATTTACTAGAGAGCGACGTGCTCTTGAGAAAAAAATGGAGGAGTTCCGTATAAGGTTCCTACAGGTGGTTTATTACTTAATTAACTATTGTGCACGAGTTAATTAATTAACTAGTGTACATTACTTAACTAGTGTGCACGAGTTAATTACTTAACTAGTGTGCACGAGTTAATTACTTAACTAGTGTACATTACTTAACTAGAGTACATTACTTAACTAGTTAATTAGTGTTCGCTAAGACAACATAGCTAGTGTTCACTAAGACAACATAACTAGTTAACTTACGGCTAGTGTTCACTTACGGCTAGTGTTCACTAATTAATTAGTGTTCACTAAGACAACATAGCTAGTGTTCACTTACAGCTAGAGTTCACTAATTAATTAGTGTTCAATAAGACAATACAACTAGTGTTCACTAAGACAACATAGCTAGTGTTCACTAAGACAACATAACTAGTTAACTTACGGCTAGTGTTCACTTACAGGCTAGTGTTCACTAATTAATTAGTGTTCACTAAGACAACATAGCTAGTGTTCACTTACGGCTAGTGTTCACTTACGCCTAGAGTTCACTAATTAATTAGTGTTCACTAAGACAATACAACTAGTGCTCACTAAGACAACATAGCTAGTGTTCACTAAGACAACATAACTAGTTAACTTACGGCTAGTGTTCACTTACGCCTAGTGTTTACTAATTAATTAGTGTTCACTAAGACAACATAGCTAGTGTTCACTTACGCCTAGTGTTCACTTACAGCCTAGAGTTCACTAATTAATTAGTGTTCACTAAGACAACACGCTAGTGTTCACTAAGACTACATAGCTAGTGTTCACTAAGACAACATAACTAGTTAACTTACGGCTAGTGTTCACTTACGCCTAGTGTTCACTTACAACTAGTGTTCACTTTCATTTAGTGTTCACTAATTAATTAGTGTTCACTAAGACAATACATAGCGTTCACTAATTAATTAGTGAACACTAGGCTTTAAGTGTTCACTAAGACAATACAACTAGTGTTCACTAATTAATTAATGAACAATACAAATAGTGTTCACTAATTAATTGGTGTTACCACTAAGACAATACAACTAGTGTTCACTAAGACATAACATAGCTAGTGTTCACTACTATGACAACACGGCTAGTGTTCACTAAGACAACATAACTAGTGTTCACTATGACAACATAACTAGTTAACTTACGGCTAGTGTTCACTTACGGCTAGTGTTCACTAATTAATTAGTGTTCACTAAGACAACATAGCTAGTGTTCACTTACGGCTAGTGTCACTTACGGCTAGTGTTCGCTACCACTAATTAGTGTTCACTAAGACAATACAACTAGTGTTTACTAAGACAACATAGCTAGTGTTAACATAGCTAGTGTTCACTAAGACAACATAGCTAGTGTTCACTTACATCTAGTGTTCACTAATTAATTAGTGTTCACTAAGACAATACAACTAGTGTTCACTAAGACAATACGTAGTGTCACTAATACAACACATCTAGTGTTCACTAATACAACACGGCTAGTGTTCACTTAAGACAACACTAGTGTTCACTAGCTATGTTTTAAAAATTAGACGTTGTTCAATATTATTTTTTCAAAATCCTATTTTCAGGGATCTAGTTTGAATCGTCTCGTCAAGACAAAAAAATCAGTGTTTTCAATTTTTTTTTTTTGACTTATAGATATTGAGATATTTTATTTTGAAATTTGAGGGGGATTTTAAATGAAATAATTACGAAAATGCCACCCTCTCTATTTTTTTTTTTAATCTGAAGCATTGATGTGTTTTTTAATCCAATGTCTGTTAGTGGTTCTTATGGTTCTCATATAAATGTGGTTCTCATTATAATAGGCCCCTATATATATATATGCCTTATAATTGAATAAGAAAATTTTAATTTTCTTACAAAATTTATTATTTCAACATGATATAAGAGTTATGATCCAAATATCCTAATTTTTATTCTTTTCTTCTTCTTCTTTTTCTTCCTTCTTTCTTACTTTTTTCTCCGTTCCGTGGTTTTCGCCGTCGAGTCTTCCCTAATTCTGCCTAACCCGCCATACCACTTATTGTGATCTTGCTTTCTCACGTCCTTAGACTAACCTTCACCAACCATATTGCATGAAAAATTCAAATTGAAGTCACCCTACTTGTTGGCCACTACTTATATAATTGATGGCACTATTTTGAGACTTAGGGAGTAATAAATGTTGCAAGTATGATAATTAGTTATATTGAATAAAGAAGTATTGTAATATATTTTTTGCATTTTAAAATATTATGCAACTTGTGAATGAGAATGAGACACTTAAAAAGAAAATATATACACGTAATTATGGTACAGAGGGAGGGAGTATTTGTCATCCACCGTCCTATGTTTTTTATTTTTTAATGAAGAAAAATGAGTTGTACTTGTCATTTTCATATTGTTTTCAATAAAGGTGTCGCATTTAAAAAAAAAAAAACTAAGGCAATTGTATAATTTAATGAAGATACTGTTGTGAATATGGCCCTCCACATCCAAACAAACCTACAAGAATAATAATCGCACACAAACCAAGCACAAGAAATCAAAGAAAACAGAAAAGAACACAAGAAATTGTTAAGAGTTCACCAATTTGATTGCTGCGTGCTACAGTCCAGGGATCTTCTTATGAATGTAAAATATGTGTTACAACAAGTCTAGAGGGCGGAATACCACTTATAATATATAGTAGGGAGTAAACCAGCCCTAGATGGACAAGGATTCCCTAAATTACGTCTAAAGACCCTACCAGACTTTCCTCCCCGTCAACACGCGCCGCGCACGCTATAAGCGCGGTCGCCCTCGTCCACCGAGAAATCATCACCGTCCTCGGCCAACCGGCGCGGCTCGCTCCTCCTTCGCGGTCGCGCAGGGAATAAGCAATCTCGAGCTTCACTTGCGGTCCCGGGTGCGCGGTCGCGCCACCATCGCGCGGCCGCCCTCACCTCCAGCAACTTTAGACGAAATTTCCAACCCTTTTTGCTCCGATGTCTAGTCAGGTTGGTCTTCTATCCCAACAATCTCCCACCTAGAGATCAACCATACATATAAGCCCCGTATCCGTCTTCAACTCATCCTTGGTGTCCTCCTAGTGCTCACCTCGATCATGGTAGTGCCATCCTCCTCTCTCATTCTTCAAGCTCAATTGAAGCTTTGCACAGCTTCAACTTCTCAAGGTTCACAACCTTTGTCAACATGTCAGTCGGATTCTCCGATCCCAATATCTTTTCTAGCCACAAAGTCTTCTTCTCCAAGAGATGCCTGATGTAGTGAAACCTCAGTTCAATGTGCTTCGTCCTCGAGTGAAATGCCGGATTCTTTGCCAAGTGAATTGCGCTCTGACTGTCACTGTAGAGAATATTACCACTTCGCGTCTTCCCAAGTTCACCCAAGAAGTTACGCGGCCAAACCATCTCTTTACTTGCTTCATCGTCTGCCACATATTCTCGCTGATCGGCGAGCCACGATCTTTTGCAACTTAGAAGCCCGGAGATTCTTTGTACCACCAAATGTAAACACATAACCCGTAGTACTTCTCCTTTTATCAAGATCACTTGATGCCAAGTCCGCATCAACATAACCCGCTAACACCACTTCCTTGCTCGAGAAACACAGAGCCTTACCAGCAATATCCTTTAAATAACGTAGGATCCACTTAACCGCTTCCCAATGTTGCTTTCCTGGATTGCCCATGAACCGGCTGACTACTCCCACCGCATGTGCAATGTCCGGCCTTGTACACACCATTGCATACATGAGACTCCCCACAGCTGAAGCATATGGAGTTCTCTCCATCTTGTCACGCTCTTCCTTGTTCCTAGGCGAGTCCCTCTCGGATAGCTTGAAATGCAAACCCAATGGCGTCCCTGTTGGCTTTGCCTCTTCCATACAAAACCTTGCTAAGACCTTCTCAACATATTCTGCTTGTGAAAGAACCAACTTGCCCGACTCCCTATTCCGATCAATCCGCATGCCCAAGATTTTCCTTGCCTCTCCCAAATCCTTCATCTCGAACCGTTCTGACAACTGAGTCTTCAACTTTGTTTACCTCTCTCTCTTGCTAGAGCCCGCTATCAACATGTCGTCCACATATAACGGCAAGATAATATACCCGTTGTCCGTGTTCTTGAAGTAGCAACAATGATCCGCCTCGCATCGATAAAATCAATGTCGTGCATGAATCCATCAAATTTCTGTACCGCTGCCTAGGAGCTTGTTTAAGGCCATACAAGCTCTTAGTCAATCTGCAAACTAGCTCCTCGCTACCCTTAGACAAGAAACCCTACATTTGTACCATGTAAATTTCCTCCTCCAAGTCCCCATGAAGAAAGGCTGTCTTCACATCCATACTGTTCTAGCAGCAAGCCATCCGCCACTACTATCCCCAGAACCATTCTAATAGTGGTCATCTTCACAACCGGAGTGAATACTTCGGTGTAGTCAATACCATACTTCTGCTGAAACCCTTTAACAACCAGTCTTGCCTTGTAACGCTTGCTACCGTCTGCTTCCTCCTTGATTCCGTAAACCCATTTGTTATGCAGTGCCTTCTTCCCCTTAGGTAGTTTAGTCAACTCCCAAGTTTTGTTTGCCTTGAATGAGACCATCTCATCTTCCATCGGCTTTCCACTTATTACAAAGCACACTACGAACCGCCTCCGCATAACATTCCGGTTCCCGTTATCATCAACAACAAATAATAATTCGAAGGAGTATACTGTCGGGTGATCCACGCTGTCTGCTGGATCTACGCAGCGGAATATCCGGTTACGGAGTACGTGGTTCATCTTCGTGACTTCCCGACCATGGTCAACATGAACTGTCCCGCTCCCACCCGAGTCCGGAATATCCACCTCTACAACCTCGGTTCCGAACTAGTGCCATCAGATGCCCCCTTTCTATCCTTGTACAAAACCTGTTCATTGAAAACCACATCTCGACTACGAATAACCTTATGGTTTTGATCATCCCAAAATTTATACCCGAAGTCATCCCCGTCATACCCAATAAATGTACACTTAACGGATTTAGCATCTAATTTAGTTCTCTCGGCAGAATCAACATGAACATAAGAGACGCAGACCAAATACGCGAAGAAAGGACAGTTACACCTTGCCACTCCAAGCTTCCTCTGGAATTCCGTTCCCAATGGAACCGATGGTCCCCGATTGATCAAGAAAGGCTGCGTGTCAGCTGCATATGCCCGTAACGTCTTCGGAAGTCCACACTTCAATCTCATACTTCTAGCCCGCTCGTTGAATGTTTTGTTCATCCTTTCGCTACCCCGTTGAGTTGTGGAGTCTTCTTTGGAGTCTTCTCCATACGAATACCATTCGCGGCACAATATTCCCTAAACTCCCGAGCTCATACTCCCCACCATTGTCGATCTCAAGCACTTAAGCTTAAGTCCCGTTTGATTCTCCACCAAGGCCCTCCACTTCTTGAACACCTCGAAAGCCTCATCTTTCCCCTTCAAGAAATAGACCCAAACCTTCCTTGTAGAATCATCAATGAAAGTCATGTAATATGACGCACCACCCAGAGATGTAACCGGAGATGGCCCCCACAAGTCCGTGTGAACCAATTCCAACTTTGCTTCCCTCAATCCTCTACCTGTCCTCGAGAAATTATTCCTCCTTTGTTTGCCAAACATACAATCTTCGCAGATCCCCACGTTGACTGTCTTCAAACCCGGTAGTAGTCCCTTGGAACAAAGTACCTTCATCCCTGTCTCACTCATGTGACCCAATCGACAGTGCCACAAATCAGTATCACCCTTGGCTGCTGCCACCGCAATACTATTCTTGGTGTTGTTCGCCAAATACAAAGTACCCTCCTTATTACCCCGAGCGATCTCACAATCCTCCTTGGTAATAATCCAGTTCCTGCAGCCGAAAGTCACCTTGTAACCCTCTTCGTCCAACTGCCCAACTGATAGTAGGTTCTTTTTCAAACCCGGAATATGTCTGACCCCGTTCAGATGTAGAACCTTCCCGTCCGATGCTCCTATCCTGACATCCCCCTTCCCCTTGATTTCCAAAGGCTCGCCATCAACTAGATAGACCTTCCCGAAATCACCGGAAGTGTAATTATCCATCTCATCCTTATGCCCGCAAGAGTGGAATGATGCCCCGAATCCGGCACCCATGATTCTAGTGCACTACTAACACTCGAGAACAGTACATCATCACCTTCGACTGCCACATTCGCCTGATTGCCCTTACGATTTGGACAATCCCTCTTGAAGTGTCCCAATTCCTTACAATAATAGCACTGAACAGATCCCTTCGCAACCTTCGATTTATCCTTGGTCTCATCAGCTTTGCCATTTCCACTCACTCCGTTCTCCCTAGATTCGGTTCTCCCTTGTTTGCTAGTACCCGGCTTCCCCCTACTAGTAGTAGCTAAAGCCGCTCCCGAAGTACTTGATGTCCCCAACTTCTTCATGCGATTTTCCTCACCTAAAAGAAAGTCTTTAACATCATCATATTTCAATTTTTTCTTACCTGCTGAAGCGTTGATTGCAGTCACCGTTCCGCTCCAACTTGCCGGTAAAGAAGCTAGCAACAAGCATGCATGAACCTCGTCATCGAACTTGATCTCCACCGCTGTCAATGAATATATGACATCCATAAATTCATCGATGTGCTTAGCCAAGGATCCTCCCTCTTGCATCTTGAGACTACCCATCATGCGTATCAAATCAACCTTATTTGCAGCAGACGGAGTTTCAAATCTCTCAGTAAGATAATCCAATAGCTCCTTGGTGGTTGTCGCCTTCCTGGTAGTCTTCGCAATCCACTTTGACAAAGTAGATCTAACCACCCCTAGGGCTTTCCGATCCATGAGTTCCCATTCCTCCTGACTTACATCTTCCGGTTTGACACCCTTCAGAGGCTTGTAGAGATCCTTGTTGTACAAGAGATCCTCAATCTGCATCCTCCAATATCCGTAGTCAGACCCATCGAATTTCTCAACCGCCTGTTTGTCCTTGCCCATTCTTGATTGCTTGAAACAACTCCCTTGATCCTAAACCAAGAGCTCTGATACCAGTTGTTGTGAATATGGCCCTCCACACCCAAGCAAACCTACAAGAATAATAATCGCACACAAACCAAGCACAAGAAATCAAAGAAAACAGAAAAGAACACAAGAAATTGTTAACCCAGTTCACCAATTTGATTGGCTACGTCTGGGGGCACTACCAAGCCAGGATCTTGCACTATGAATGTAAAATATGTGTTACAACAAGTCTAGGGGCGGAATACCACTTATAATATATAGTAGGGAGTAAACCAAGCCCTAGATGGACAAGGATTCCCTAAATTACGTCTAAAGACCCGGCCCAGGACTTTCCTCCCCCGTCAACAGCGCGGCCGCGCACGCTATAAGCGCGGTCGCCCTCGTCAATTGAGAAATCATCACCATCCTCGGCCAACCAGCGCGGCCGCTCACTCCCTTCAGCGCGGTCGCGCAGGAATAAGCAACTTCGAGCTTCACTTGCGGTCCAGGTGCGCGGTCGCGCCCACCATCTGCGCGGCCGCCCTCACCTCCAGCAACTTTAGACGAAATTTCCAACCCTTTTTGCTCCGATGTCTAGTCAGGTTGGTCTTCTATCGCAACAGATACAAGAATACTCTATATGTTAAGTTGCTTCATTAAGATACTTTATTTATTAGGAGTATAATATTAGCACAAAATTTGGGGAGAAACGCGTTTCTCCGTCGCGTATGGAGAAACGGGGCAACGTTTGTCGCGCGACATACTTAGCCACCACAACTGGATATCACTTTCATCAGTTTCTGGATATCCACAACATTGAATATGGATATCCAGAAGCTTTGGAAAGGATATCTAGAAAAAATATTTGGTTTCTGGATATCACTTTTATCAGTTTCTGGATATCCATATTCAATGTTCTGGATATCCAGAAGCTTTGGAAAGGATATCTAGAAAAAATATTTGGTTTCTGGATATCACTTTCATCAGTTTCTGGATATCCATATTCAATTTTCTGAATATCCAGAAACTGATGAAAGTGATATCCAGTTGTGGCTAAGTATGTCGCGCGACAAACATCACCATCCTATGTTTTTTATTTTTTAATGAAGAAAAATGAGTTGTACTTGTCATTTTCATATTGTTTTCAATAAAGGTGTCGCATTTAAAAAAAAAAAAAAACTAAGGCAATTGTATAATTTAATGAAGATACAAGAATACTCTATGTTAAGTTGCTTCATTAAGATACTTTATTTATTAGGAGTATAATATTAGCACAAAATCTGGGGAGAAATGCGTTTCTTCGTCGCGTATGGAGAAACGGGGCAACGTTTGTCGCGCGACATACTTAGCCACCACAACTGGATATCACTTTCATCAGTTTCTGGATATCCAGAACATTGAATATGGATATCCAGAAGCTTTGAAAAGGATATCCAGAAAAAATATTTGATTTCTGGATATCACTTTTATCGGTTTACGGATATCCATATTGATGTTCTGATATCGAGCTTTGGAAAGGATATCCAGAAAAAATATTTGGTTTCTGGATATCACTTTCATTAGTTTATGGATATCCATATTCAATGTTCTGGATATCCAGAAACTGATGAAAGTGATATCCAGTTGTTGCTAAGTATGTCGCGCGACAAACGTTGCCCCGTTTCTCCACAAGCAACGGAGAAACATTTCTCCGTAGACCGACTCTAATATTAGTATTAATTAATCAGTCATACACATCAACTACTGATTCAATGTTTTCTTTACAAAAATAATCCTACCCGTTGAAACTTTTGACATCATCCCCTTGCAATGCTATTATATTTAACGTTATCTAATGTCTAGTATCCTATTCGCACAATGACTCACTTAATGTAAGTATAAAAAATAATGATCCACTAATGATTAAATGGGAGCTGCTAATGATCCACTAATGATTAAGTGGGAGCTGCCAATGCTTGAGGATTTAGGCTAAAAATGGGTAGACAAAAGGCATTGCCTGAGGTAAGGGTTAACCGATTACATCCTAGTCTGTTCTGCCCTGTGACTTGGAGGCCTAGGGGAGGTTTACTCGTCGTTTACGGTCGAGCAGGGACCTATCGAGCCTGTGCTCGAATAACCCAGCTTCAACAAGGATTCTAGTTTTCCTCCTAGTTTAATCCCAGACAAGAATTACTTTTCTAATACAATACAACTACTAAATTCCGATTCTTGAAAATTACTCCACCGCCTACCTATAAATAAGAGGGCATTTCTCCAAAATCAGTTTTATTCTATTCTCTATTCTTTTTCCCTTATTCTTTTCTTATTTTCTCTCATAAAATATTGATTCTCACGCCGTAGGTTATTCGCCAGTTGAGACTCGACTTAGTTTTATTGTTTCTTCATCTGTTTCAGGCTTATTGAAAGCAATTAAGATATCTGATCTGTTGATTCCGGCTACATTGACCCTAATACAATTTTGGCTCAATAAGTCTGGTTTCATTGCCGGAAAATGACACATTTTCTCGTGAATAAGCTTAGAAAATTCCTGGTTTACTCGCCAAGATTCGTATTCTTGGCGGGATTTTTCCAGATTCCGTTAGCATCATGGTTTCTCAGGCGGGTTCCTGTGATGATGTGCCAATTTTTTCGAAAGGACTTTGAATTTTTCGTTTCTTTGAAAACCAATCGAAAAGACCGGAGTCGCCACGCCATTTTTATTTTAAGGGCCAAAACTTTGAAAAATGCCCGAGATTAGAGATTTGGGTTCGGAGGTCACGTTACACGCCGGGAAGGACGTTAGTGTGCACCCGGAATGCCTCGTAAAACGAGTCTTCCAAGCTAAAAACCATTTGTTTGTGTGTGTGTGTGTGTGTGTGTGTTACTTTGGCCAAAATAAGTTGAAACTGAGGAAAGTAAAAATTGGGAATTCTTTATTAGACTTTGGACAGATCCCATGATTTTTGGTGTGATTTTTGGGTTGAGTTTTGGTACTCAAAAGATTTTTGGAAGTTGGAAACCATTTCTGCCAGAATGAAAAAGGCAGTGGACACTTAATTTTGAAATGGATTTAAGGGCTTCAAAACTTCATAATCTGAGAAAACTCAGAGAATGAAAGTTGTTCCAGACACCTCAAATAAGATTTCTGTGAAAGAATTTTCCATTTTGGAGAAGATTTGAGGACCCAAAACCTTCTGGAAATCTCAGGTATGAGATCTGGACTTCCAGAGACTGGTGATCTGACCTTCAAAATAAAATTTGAAAAATGGAGTTTTACTCACGCAAAAAATAAAGTAAAAATATGTCTGGAAAGCTCTGGATGTTGGATACAAAAAGTGTTTTGTAGTAAACACCAAATTCCAAGTTTATCTGTGTCCAAAAAATTAGACCATGGACTGGGGTCTTAGAAAATTGCTACTGGACAGCAACTTCTCAAGAAGGAAAACATGATTTTAAAGGGGGTTTGGCATCCATGCTTGTCCCCATTTCCCTAGGTTTTGATTAGTGATCACTTGACATTTTAGTGGTGAATCAACTATATCAAACCATCCTTGGGGTACATTAGGACTAAGCACTTCATTTGCTTGGGAAGGGAAATTTTATCCTTTGAAAATGAGATTTGATGTATGAAAATGATTTTTATGGTTTTGAAAATGTGTTTTCTTTGCAAGTAAGTAAGAATACTTTGAAAATAATGTTGATCCTTGTAGAAGATCATCCATGGAGATGAACTTCCATGGTGATCTTCTTGGATCTAAGACAAGAAGATGAACAAACTACATTTTGGAGTTTGAAAATGTATGCATGAATGAAGGAGTTTAGGGTAAGGAGAAGGAGGGTTTACCAATCTTCTTTGTGTTTTGAGTTTTTGGCTTGAATGTAAGAGTGTTTGAGGCTTGAATATGAGAGTGTTTGAGTGAGTGTGATTTTGGGTGAATAGTTGAGAAAAAGGTGACAATTCTAGAGAATTCTCACTGTTTTCTCTCTATTTTCGCCAAGGTGCATTGCAAATTGTGTTTTTTCTCCCTTATTTTTGAGGCGAAGGCCTCAATTTATAGCCCTCTGGAAATGACAAAACCATCCG
Organism: Adenophora triphylla var. japonica; assembly: GCA_022495995.1. Taxonomy (NCBI): domain Eukaryota; kingdom Viridiplantae; phylum Streptophyta; class Magnoliopsida; order Asterales; family Campanulaceae; genus Adenophora; species Adenophora triphylla. Next base: position 31,889 of record JAFEMH010005015.1, on the reverse strand, counting down.
CGCGGATGGTTTCTGCGGCGTCTGCCTTGTTCATTAATTGCATTGCGGAGCTTTGGACACACAAAGAATATTTTCAAAAAATCAAACTGGTTATGTTTTTCAACTTACCAGATTCGGATTTTCTTAATTCTTTTGCTTTTTGAGATTCTTTTGTGGGTTTAACCTTAAATAACAATGCCCACTTTGCCCTTGCTTTGTTAGAAATGTTAGGAATGTTAGGAATTGTTAGAAATGTTATAACTTTCGTTAATTTTCTAACGAAAATACTAACAAGCTCAAATTGGAGCACTTACAGTAGCCCCTCGGCGACGGCGCTTTCGAAGGAAGCGGGGTCGTCGATAAGAGTAAGGCTCCATATTTGACAGGATGATCAAGTGATCGAGTGGATGAACCTATTTAATAGGCTACCTACGTATCCCTAGTGGGAATCAAGCCGTAGTAGTTCGGGTCTTTGACCACTGGAGATGATGGCGTTTTAGGTGCCTCGAACCCGATGAGCAAGTTACGCGGTCGGTTCTTTGGAAAGAAACTCTGCTGGGGATAAGAGATGACCATTTTCGGTCGGATGACTGAAATTGTATATCCGCTCTGCTGGGGATAGGAATGACCATTTTAGGTCTGATGGCTGAACCTAATGATAGGCTACCTACGTATCCTTAAGAGGAATCAAGCCAGTCGTAGTTCGGGTTATTTTTTTTTTTTTTAATTTTTTTTTTAACCCTGGAGATGATGGCGTTTTAGGTGCCTCGAACCTTGATGATGGCGTTTTAGGTGCCTCGAACCTTAATGATGGCGTTTTAGGTGCCTCGAACCTTGATGATGGCGTTTTAGGTGCCTCGAACCTTTGGAATGATGATGGCGTTTTAGGTGCCTCGAACCTTGATTTGAAATGGCCTTTCGGTGGACTTTGTCTGCTGCCGAAGGAGAGGGTGACCGTTTTGGTCGAGGGGCTGGACCTAATGATAGGCTACCTACGTATCCCTAGTGGGAATCAAGCCCTTTCGTAGTTCGAGATCTACTCGAGATTTCGTTGGCTTTTGGGATTCCGTTAACTTTGCTGGGGATTTTGTTAGCCTTTGCTGGAGAAAAATCAGACGTATTCGTCGGGGAAATCGGTCTTACGTTTCTTTAGCTTAGGGAATGATTTTGATGAAAGAAACGGGATTAGTTAACTTTCTCGGAGAGATCGGACTTACGTTTTTTGCCGTCGAATGATTTTGATGAAAGAAACGGGATCCGTTATCTTTCTCGGAGAAATCGGACTTACGTTCTTAGTCAAATAATTTTGATGAAAGAAACGGAATTCCGTTAACTTTCTCGGAGAGATCGGACTTACGTTTTACTGCCGTCAAATGATTTTGATGAAAGAGACGGGATTCCGTTATCTTTCTCGGGGAAATCGGACTTACGTTTGACTGCCGTTGATGATTTTGATGAAAGAGACGGGATTCCGTTATCTTTCTTGGGGAAATTGGACTTACGTTTGACTGCCGTTGATGATTTTGATGAAAGAGACGGGATTCCGTTATCTTTCTCGGGGAAATCGGACTTACGTTTGACTGCCGGGGGTGATTTTGATGAAAGATACGGGATCCCGTTATCTTTCTCGGGGAGATCGGACTTACGTTTTACTGCCGTGGGTGATTTTGATGAAAAATACGGGATCCCGTTATCTTTCTCGGGGAGATCGGACTTACGTTTTACTGCCGTGAAGCTCTTTTGAAGAGGGGGTTAACTTTGGTTAACTTTTGTTAACTCTGTTAAGTTGAGGATTAAACTGCAGAGTTCTGAAATTTTAAAGGGCAAAAGGGTCTTTTTGACCCTTCAAAACCATCCGCGCGGATAGGAGCGTGACCTAGATTGGTTTTAATGAGGGCCAACGCCCTTTTTCTTCCCCAGTCAGTTTTTTCAAAAAATTACGAGGGAGAGAGAGAAAAATCGCCCCAGCCGCCATTGAAGGCCAAAAAACTCGAAAATTCTTCCGATTTTTTCGATTTCTTAAGCAATGGAACACGGGGAAGTTGCTTTTCAAGGCCAAGGACGCGGCCCGATCGCGGAGAGACGATTGGAGCTTGTCCGAATGAGGAGGCATTATACTCTTTCGCACTCGATTGCGGAGGAGCACTACCCTGATGCGTGGCAACATTGGGCCACTGATCCGAGTCTCCGAACGGTATACTTCGAATCTCTTCACTTCCTTTGTTGATTTCTTGCTTGGAATTGATTTTTGGTGATTTTTTTTTTGAAAATTTCGAATAATTGATGTTCTTGGCCTTGGATTTTGATTTTGATGCTTTGCATGTTGTAATGAGTTTGTGGGTAACCCAAATGTGCATTTTGCTTAAAAAAAGAATGTGCATTTTGCCATTTTTTTTTAATGTCCGATAATTGTAGCTAAAATTCAAAAATTATGTTTTTTTTTTTTTTTTTTTTTTTTTTTTTGACACGAAATTGGATTTTGATGATTTGAATGTTGCAATGTGTTCGAAAAGAATGGGCATTTTGCCATTTTTTTTTGTTTTTTTTTTGAAATATGAAATGATAAGGAATTCGTCCGAATTTGGGACGGACTTCTTTTTTTTTGTTGCAATGTTGACATGAATGTGTGCATGCTTTTCTTTTTTTTTTTGTGATGGGATAATGAATGATATGAATGATATGAATGCATTTTTTTTTGAGAATGTGATTTTCTATGAAAAGTGGGACGGATTTTTCGCTCCCTTTGATTGAATGACTGATTTGAAAAAATTGTTTATGCATGTTATTTCATGAAAAATGGGACGGAGTTTTTACTTCCGTTGACTCCTTGTATGAATTTTTTCTTCATGTATGAATGAATGTTGATTGGGATTTCTTTGAAGCTTGCCTTCTTTTGTGCGAGAAAAATGGGGCTGGGTTCTTTGCATGTTGTTATGCTGCCGAATTTTCTTCAAAATTTTATGATGCATGTGTATGCTCTCTTTTTTTTTTTTGAATGCAAAATTTTGACACTTTTGACATTTTTGTTTCCTTCTCTTTTTTTTTATTGCAGGGTGGAAACAATTTCGTGACGGAGCGGTGAACAAGATGAAGACTCGAGGATCGGTGGAGTCATTATTGGTCTATGGGACCGGCTTCCGGATATGGGCGAGAGGAGCGATGATGAGTCCTAGACGGATCGTCATTGAGGCTGGCTTGCGAGTTCATCGAGTGCTTGAGGGGTTGGTCAAATTTTCCCGAGTAAGGGCACGATCTTCGCTTTGGCACGGCACTGGTGGGACGTGACCCACACATTCCACTTCTTCTGGGGCGAGGCGACGGTTACGCCTTCCGACTACGCTGCGATCACGGGTCTGTCCTTTAATGGACGCAGCATTGAGTGGAGAGACGGCTACAGCGATCTGGATCTGCAGACCCTTCTAGGATTTTCCCCTATTCCCAAAAGGGGATGGGTATGGAGTACTGTGGTCGAGGGAAAGATTGTGGAGATCATTGGGAGCTATGAAATTTGGGGATGAGAGGATAGGCGGCGAAGCGGTGCTAGGGCCTTTTTATGGTTTGCTTTTTCGAGCACTCTTTTTGGACATGCGAGGGACGGTTGTTTTTGCTTTCTTGAGGTCCTTGGAGGACGTGGGGATGGCTGGAGAGATCTCTTGGGGAGAGCGGGGGCGCGAGCTCTATTTCGCTCTAGATCGGTATAGTCGGAAGGCTGTCAGTTCCTTGACATGCTTCGAGTTCCCTCTGGAGGTATAAGCTTTCCTTTTGCTTTCCCTCTTTTCTTTAAGCACGTATCTTTTTTCGCACTTAATTGATGTGATCTTTACCTTTTGCAGGTATGGGCGTTGGAGTTCTTTCACGTCACGATGTGGCGGCGGCCCGGAGTACGTCGGGGCGTATCCGGCCATGCGTTCTTGGTCCAAGTATGCCGGGAGAAGAAAGGTTCCGGAGGGCGCACGACCCTCGGATACGAGGGCCCCGCTTGCCTTTGACGGGCCGAGACGGATGAGGGGATGATATTCTATCCACAGGATCGTTTCGATGTGGCGCGGGCGAGGGCGGCGAGGTATGGACCGTGCGGCGGAGGATTTTGAGGGCTTGACTTGCGACGTCTATTATGCGGGGAGAGGGTGACGCGCCGGCATGGCGTGGGTCGCCTTTGTTGACACCGATGGAGCCTCCTGCCGACATGATGCACCCTAGTGAGAGATGCGACACTGGGATGATTACGGGCGGCCGGCACTTCTCGGGATTCGTGGCGATTGAGCGGTATCCGGTATTTGTCTTGAGGAGGCCGAGGACGCCCCGGGTTCTTGATAGAGAGGGGTTAGGGGTCCGCGGTACCCTCGGACGGACTTTTCATATGTCCGGGATGGGGTCCGATTGAGGGTGCGGATCCCTCGGCTGAGCGGCTTCCACGAGCTTTCAGGCCTCGTCAGGGTATGAAGGTATGGCTTCTCCTTCCCACCTCTTTTTTTTGCTTGTCTTTTCTTTTCTTTCCTGTCATCATTTTTCGCCTCAAGCTATTTCGACGCTTTTGCTTTCGTGCGGTTTCCGGAGGTGGTCGTGGAGAAGGCGACGAAGCGGTGATCGGGGCTAAGAGATTCATCAGGAGGATGGTGGCTTGTGGAGCCCCTCAGGCTAGAGCGAGGCGACCACAGCTGGCGCCTGTCAGGCGAGAGGCTTCCCCTATTCCTTCAGAGACTTCCTCCGAGACTCCTCTTTCTCCTCTCCTTGATCCCCGCGTGGTACTACCTTCGAATCACGTCATCCTCGGAGATCCTTATGGACGGGGACATGTGCGGCATCATGGTGGATCTTCTTCGCACGTCCAGGAGTCCGACGCATTCACCTTCGGATATGATTTCTTTGCGGATCTTGGCTTGCCCTATCAGAGCGTGCCGGTTGGGCCTGACGAGCCTCCTTTTGGAGACGAGGACGATTCTGAGCCCGAGGTCTTCATGGCTGCGAGGAGCGGGCCCGAGCCGTAAGAGGGATCGGGGAAGGCGCCACCAGAGGATTCCGATTGAGCGATTTATGAGATTGATTATCTGCGATTGATTTTTGGGGCTGTGATTGTATTTATTTAGACGGATACAGATTTATTTTTATGCACATTTTTTTTGCTTTTTTTTTTTTTTTGCTTTTTTTTTTTTCTTTCTTTTTTTTTTTTTTGGAATGTAATAATTTAGGATTTTATCTTATTTTATCTATCATGAATGCAATGCGGTATGAATGCAATGTTGCATGAGCCTTGATTTTTTTGGCAAGGGTGTTAGTGTTTGGTATATGGGTGGTTTGGGCGGGTTTTGCACGGGTTTCGAGCAACGGGACGAAATATTCCTCTTTGGTGCGGCGGTTTGACTGTTGTAGATTTTTACGATGGGGGACAATCATGTCCGCGCGGATAGGACTGCATCGACATTGTCCTTTAATTTTGCTTGAGATCTGGTTTTCCTTTATTTCAAATTCAAACACCCTCTTCAACACGGTCCAAACAGTCATTTTCGGGGAGAAGAGAGAAAATCCATGGAAAACCTTAGAAAAACTCCATCAAAATTGTCCCAAGAATCCCAAATGTCATTCTTCAACAAATTCAAGGATTGGTCCCGGGAGGTTATGCATGAGAGGAGGTCATTCTTTGAAGAAAGGTACAAGATACGATGCTTGTGGTCTCTCGAGGAATTGATTCCGGATTATGATCTTTTGAGAGCTTCTTCCTCGTTTTGGGATACTAGAAGGCATGTCTTTTGCCTTTCTTATAATGAGATGGTCCCGATTGTCGAAGAATTTCGGGCTTTGCTTGGTGGTCCCGAGGTGGAGGAGATTGCAATTCCTTTGCCGGAGGAGCCTCTTTTGTTGACAAGTTGTGCAACCTTCTTCATCTTTCCTGGAGGAAGCACAAGGTATGATCTGTAGTCGATCACTTTGATATTTCCGGTCTCACGATAGATTTAGGGGCTTAGGCTTGCTTGACGATGCCTATTGGGATGCCTTTGCACTTTGCATGTTTGGTACCTTGTTCATGGTCTATTCTTTTGGGATCTGTCATCGGTCTCTTTGGATATTGTTGTTCATTGTCGCTTGGCGAGAGATGTTGTACCTTTGATCTGGGGAGACTTTTCATGCTCTCGATAGGGCGCTACGGGAGACGGTATATGCGCGGGGGCGGCCCGTTTCTCTTGACTTGTGGGCGATGGAACGCACAGGGGTTCTTCGGGAAACATCGGATATGATCGAAGCCTTGGACATTCGCCGGGAGAGGGGTTGCTTGTAGATTTTGATGATCGGGGCTCGTGGGAGCGTTGGATGGCTGGTCGTCGGGCGAAGATATCGAGATGGTCGGTGCCTTATTGGCGGGTGGAGACTCGGAGGGTGCTTCGGGACGGATCTCATGTGGTTATGGTTAGGGGCTTTCTCGGTCCGGCTTTTACATTCCGTCTTTGGTTACGAGACGGTTTGGCTTGGAGCGGAGTTCCTTTGGAGGACTTTGATGATATAGCCACCGGGGTGGTGGCTTACGCTTCTATGGATGATCCTTCGGTGTTTTCCTTTCTTTCCAGTATGGAGGTATGACGTCTTTCCTCCTCGGGTTATCCTCGGGCGTCAGAGGCGGTGTTCACGACCACTTGGTACTGGATTGGTACGAGAGGCATTTGGGGAGACTCGAGATGGCTATTTTGAGACGGCGTGAGGCCATTGTGGGTGCGGAGGACTGACGGTTTCGGAGAGGAGGAGGGCCGAGGCGAGGGCCAACCCTCGCGACGGGAGCGGGGATGTTGTGACCGACTATGAGGCTTACGTCAAGAGACAAGAGAGGAGGACTCCTACTTTACCAGCCCGGCTACAGGAGATGAGAGATGATGCTAGGGCTACGAGGCCACTGACGGAGGCTGGTTTGATAGATCTGTTCCTATACCAGAGCTTGGTAGGAGGAAGGCCGACATTTTCTGTTCGGAAGAAGAAGACTCGAAGGGGAAGAAGAGGGGAGAGGCCGATACGAGTGGCTTGGAGTGACCTTGAGGTTTCAGTATCCCTTTCTTGTCGTAGCGAGACACATTAGTTTGATTATGTATCTTAGTTTCTTTTAGCGAGGTTGCCGGTTGTAGGAATGAGCCAGGGCTTAGACTCATCAAAAAGCTTTTAACTTGTAATGAATATTTGAATTGCTTGAGTTTTCGAGACGCTTTCATGGTACGATCGGTGTATTGATGTCGAAGTATGACTTTTATTTGTGCTTTAGACCGAACCGTTTCCATTGCCTACGTTCCCTTCGGACAAAGGGCTCGGGTCTCAGTAGTTCGACACAGTTTTGTTTTGTTTTGTTTTTTGTTTTTTGTTTTTTTTTTTGTTTTGTTTTTTTGGTGCAACCTGTTTTTACCTAGGCCGCCCTTTTCGGGTTTTCAACCTAGTTGGGTATTACTCTTTTAGCACTCTTTTTTTTTTCTTTTTTTTTTGACTCGGTGTTTTACGCGTAGTATACGCGCGGCTTGTCACCATTATTTGGGTGTATAAAGGGATTTCCGTCGAGGTGCACCAAGTTGCATGGCTCCTCGGAGAAGATCTTTTGGACGATGTATGGCCCGACCCGGACGAGGCTCCCATTTGCCGAGGGGTTGATACGGGTGAGGGGCTTCTCTTTCAAAACGAGATCACCTTCTCGGATCTCCCGATGCTTTACTTTCTTGTCAAAGGCTCTGGCCATTCTCCCTTGGTAGGCTCGGATATGTTCCATTGCTTTCAATCGTCGCTCATCTAGTAGGGCCAATTCATCATGGCGACTTTGGAGCCATTCGACCTCGTTGATCTGGCTTTCCAACAACACACGGAGCGAGGGGATTTCTAGCTCGATTGGGAGTACGGCTTCCATTCCGTATGTGAGGGCAAACGGTGTTTCCCCGGTTGCCGTTCTGACGGATGTTACGTAGCCCCGAGTGCCAGGTGTAGCTTCTCGGGCCAATCTCGACCTCGGACGGCCATTTTCCGGATGATGTTTTCGAGTCTTGTTTCTTTGCCTCGACGGCTCCGTTGGTTTGGGGCCTGTAGGGAGATGACTTGTGACGGGTTATTCTGAATTCCGCCGGCGGCTGTCGCATTCCCCTTCGAAGTGGGATCCATTATACGAGATGATTGGTGGTGACCCGTATCTGCATATGATGTTCTCTTTGATGAAGAGGGCTACTTTCTTTGAATTGAGGATTTTGTAGGACTTGGCTTCAACCCATTTGGTGAAATAGTCCACGGCTACGGGGACGAATTCGTGGCCGTTCTTTGCTGGTGGTGTGATTTTGCCTATGACATCAATTCCCCCAAGTGACGAAAGACGAGGGGTTGTCATGCGGTATAACTCGTGAGGAGGCAAATGATTAAGATTTGAGTATCGGCGGCATTTGTCGCGGCTTTTGTGGGCTGGATGCGATCGGTTTCCATGGAGATCCAAAGTACCCCATTCTCGGTATGATTTGCATCGGGGCTCGAGCATTCATGTGGGGGCCGCGGGTACCACCATGTATTTCTCTCATGAGTTCGGTAGCCTCTTGTTTGCCGATACATCGCGGGAGGGGCCTTGATAACGCTTCTTGTATAGCATGTTTCCCAAGAGAACATAATGGGAGGCGAGTCGCTTCGGGTGAGAGGCTCTTTGCTTTGATTCCTTCTTTATATTCCCCATCTTCATTTTTGAAGGAAGCTTCGCCATTTTTCGGTGCGATAGATGCGAGTGTACCGGGGATCAGGCCGGTTCGGCCTCGCCGATTTCAAAGCAATAAGCGGGGTTTTCTCTTCTCCAGGCTACGAATGGTTTGACGGACTTTCCTTCGGGTATTTCAACGAGGGAGGCTAGTGTTGCGAGCATCTGCAAATCTGTTGCGATCTCGGGCAAGTAATGAAAGGCGATCTCCTTGAATTGAGTTACTAGCTCTTCCATGTAAGTGTGATATTTACGCGGACCGGGTCTACGGTCTTCCATTTGTTAGAGACGATTGATGATGAGGCGAGTCACCATACACCTCCAATTCCTTGATATTTCTTTCAAGGGCGGCTTCAAACCCGGCTATGCAAGCTTCATATTCGGCGGCGTTGTTGGTGACCTCGAAGTTCACCTTCTTGCTATGGGGGTGTGTTCGTCGGTAGGATCGACCGAAGCATTCCTATTCCGTTCCCCCTTTTGTTTGACGCCCGTCGAAGAAGAGTTGCAGCGATTTTCTCCTTCTAGAGCAAAGATTCCATCATCGGGAAATTGAGGTTCGGGTCCTCGGGACTCATCACTTGGGAAATCGGCCAAATGTTACGCCATTACACGTCCTTTTACGGATTTCCTTGAAATGTAAGTGATGTCATATTCGGCCAAAAGAACGACCATTTTGCCAACCTCATAGAGATGGAAGGCTTGTCGAACGAGATATTTGATGGGGTCTATCCTTGAGACGAGATGTATCGGGTGAGGCTGCATGTAGTGTTTCAACTTTCCCACTACCCGGACCAAACTGCGCAAGTCTTTTCACAAGCGAGTAATTGAGTTCGCTTCCACTGAAGCTTTACGCTCCACGAAATAGATGGCGTTTTCGACCTTGGAATCTTTCTTCTCTTGAGCTAGCATAGCCCCAATTGCTTTGTATCCGTGACGGTTAGATATAGCAATAGTGGCTTTGCGATGTGGTGGGCAAAGAATCGGGGATTCACGAGGTATGCCTTGATGCATTCAAAAGCGGTGGCATTACGGAGTCCATTTTGTGTAGGCATTTTTCTTCATCAACTTGAAGATCGGCTCGCAAATCGAGGTCGGATGATTTACAAAGTGACTTATGTATTGCGGTCTTCCCATGAAGGATTTCACTTGTCGGTGTCGGGGTGGCTTCATTTCGACTATGGCCTTGATTTTACGAGGGTCTACTTCAATTCCCCGTTCTGTCACCATATATCCTAGCACCTTGCCTCGTCTTACACCGAAGGTGCATTTAGGCTTGATTCGGTCTCATGCTTGTGGTCTCGGAGGCGGCGAAGAATTTTCTCAAATCAACAAAGTGTTGGCCATCGATCCTCTGGAGTGTATTATCATGTCGTCCACATAGACCTCAATTTCTTTGTGGATCATGTCATGGAGCGAGGCTGTAGCGCCCTGCAGTACGTAGCCCCGACATTCTTTAGTCGAACGGCATGGCCAGTGTAGCGGTATGTGCCCGAGGGGTCGTGAAGGCTGTCTTGGCTTGATCTTCTTACGCCATTTTGATTTGGTTGTAGCAGGCAAAAACCGTCGACGAAGGATTTAACTTCGTGGTTGGCCGTGGAATCTACCAAAATGTCGATGTTTGGCGGAAATCATCTTTTGGGTGGCTTTGTTCAAGTCTCCGAAGTCTACGCGGCAGGATCTTTCCGTTGGCCTTGGTCACCGATTATTATGTTGGAAAGCCATGTAGGATACTCAATGACCACGATGAACCATACGAGCATCTTTTCTATCTCCTCTTTTTACTTGTAGGGACCATTCGGGCTTAATTCTTCTTAGCTTACGCTTTGGCTTGACTTAGGGTCAAGCGGTATTCGGTGTTCAACTATGGAAGGGTCGAGGCACGGCATATCTTTATAGGACCATGCGAACACATCCACGAATTCTTTTAGCGGCTCAATTAGGGCATCCCTTTCGGTCCCTTCGAAGAAACTACCAATCTGCGTCTCTTTAGGCTCTTCCGCGGTTCCCAAATTCACACTCGTCAAAATCTCTTCGGCGGCTTGGGCTCGATTTTCCTCTTTAGGACAACATTGCTTAAAGATTTCTTTGATATATTGTTCATTTAATGTGTACGCTTCTTCATCTAGTGAATCGTTATTAAGCTTGTTTTTAGATTATTAGTTAATTCATCATTAGTTAAAGTGGCAATCAAGGGATACTCGAAAGGTTCGTCATTTCATTGAGAATAAAAGGGAATACGGTATTGGCTACAATTTCGTGGTCTTCGGGCGTGAAGCCATCGGACGACTCGGAAGACTCAAACTGAACAATGAGAGACTCGGAGGACTTTACAAAGGTTGACACAAAGGGACGGGGGACCAATCCAAGCTTGGTGATCATTTCTTCTTTGGTCGCGGACGGGCACGAGAGAGTTTCCCAATTCTTTAGCGGCATTCTTTGTCGGTGACCTCATGACTCGGGGCTATCTTGTTTTGTTCTCCTTCCTCGATCATTGCTATCATCTCTTTGTACGAACCGGGATCAATTGTGTCCGGCGCTGGCCGAGCATATGAATGTAGGGATCTTCTTGCGGATCTGCCGCATCCTCAATTCTGGGGAATTCCAACTTGTCAGAATCTGACCGCTCAATCCAGATGTAAGGACGTATTGCGTCTCGGTGTGCTGCTGGAAAAATCTCATGTCACATGCTTGAGCGGAAGGGCTTAGCGGGTAGTTCTTCGAGGAGGACGTCCCATACGATGTTCATACACTCGAGTTGAGTATGACGATGCTTGTCGATCTTTATCATGAAAACTTCCTGGCTTGGCGAGGCCGAGAGAGTGGGTTTGAAGAATGGTGACAAAGTTTGTGATTAGGGACCGGGGTTTGTGTGCTGTATCATGGCGGTGTTCGGTGTTTCTTTCCATTACGCCTCCAGATGTTGGAAATAGCAATTGAACTTGATAAATCGAAGCGCCGGGATGCGCCCGCTTGAGTTCGTTGACATAGTTGGCATCACCGGATTACGGGGATTCGATGAGACTTGTCTCGATAGTCCCTTGAGTCGATTCGGAGGGTAGCCCGGTGTACGGCGAGCATGCTTGGTGACGGTCTCGGCTTCGTTTCCTATGAGAAGCTGTCGCCTTATGACTTCAAGGTCCCCTTGCCGGTTAATGAACTTGACACATTGATGAAGAGTGGAGGCTATGGCTTTCATGTGGTGTAACCAAGGGCGCCCTAATAGGGCTGTGAACTCGGAGGGGATATCCATTACATTGAACTTTGCTGGCACCATTTGGGTTTCGTACCGAGTTCCCGAACCACCGTCCCCCAAGATGGGATGAGACGTGCCATCATATGCCTTGATTGACCAGGAGTAGATGGGATCATGTGCCTTTCATTGATGCGTAGGGCCCGCATCATTTGCGAGGAAGGACATTAACGGCTGATCCATTGTCCACCAATACCCCGGGAGTGATACGGTGTTGAGCCAAATAGTGATGTGAGGCTTCATTGTGCTTGGAGACATCTCTTGGCAAATCTTCGTCGCAGAAGGTAATCATGCTACCATATAGGTGGGGGATCATAGATTTGGTCCTTGTCTCGAGATAGAGAGTCATCAAGCCGGTCACTTCGTGCACCTTTTTCTTGCGAGGTAGTACCTTTCTTTGAAGCCCACAGGTTATATTGAGGCCGTTTGTGGCGGTTGCCATCCCCGTCAACATGTTGATTGAGTGCGAGCGCCAGGCGGCGTTGGTCTTTCTTTGTCGATGTACACTCGGGAGGCTGGATAAACCGAACCTCGGGCGATCCCGCGGGGATAGATTTCGATTGGCGGTAAAATTACCCGGATCTGATTACGGTGTTCGAGAGTCTCAATTCTATCTTTGTGAGGCTTTTCGGCTTTTCTACCCCTGTTTGCTTTGGGAAAGGCGGTGGAGTAGAGTACATAGTAATCAAATCCCAGATGGCTCCCCGAGCGTACCCACACCGTATCAACCGGCCTCGAACCTCTCTTTCAATTTCTTTGGGAGGAAATTTTCTTCTTTTTAGGAGGACGGTCCTTGTGTATCCAGTCTGATAGTCCCTTTCAAGGCGGTCGGGCGATCCACGAGATATCCCACCAAATGTGTTCTACGAGTGGTGGTGGATTTGGGACCTCGGGTTGAGCAGTCTTTGGAATGACTTTGAGTTGAGCGGTAGGGGGAGATCTGGCTGTTGGGCTCATCGGAAGCGAATGGTTGGACTCTGCCGAGTAATGAGAGGTATTGAGAGCCGGGGAACAGGCACATGTTTGTCCTTGTGGGAGCCTCGAGTCCGGTTGGGAGATTGCTAATGTCAGCAGTGGCGTGTGGCCTCTTCAATCCGGAGCTTCTTTATGTACGTTGCGGCGTTCCTCCCGGGGCTTTGATGGTGACCATATTTCTTCCTTGTTTCCCGATCTTCATTACCCATGCGTATTTGCGGGATCGACATCACTTTGAGAGGGGACAGCCGACGGTATGCCAAACTTTTCGTCCCTGGCCATTGCTTTGTTGGAATCGTGGCCCTTTGGATTCTTTGTTTGGGGCTAGTTGCCTGTAAGTCGACGGGCGGGAGTCCAGCGGTGGAGACATAGGAATCTTGTGGTGGCATCTTGATATACCCGGGATGATTAAGAATGGGAGGAGGACCTTCTTCCTTCTTTGCGGTAAAAAGTGCCATCGGAATTGGGGATGATAGTCGAGCCATGACTTGCGACAACCCCCGGAAGGTCGTCAATTTGAGCCTCATGTCGAAGTCTCATCTTGTTTCTACCAATTGGATCCAATCTTGATGCAGTGCGAGGGATCCGGGAGGCGAGTGACGTTGTCCCCATCATTACCGGGCTGATGCGGACATTACGAAACCCGGAGTCGAATAAACGAGCGAAGGCGACGATGCGCGACTCTTCCCAGGCGATCAAACGGTGACCGGTGTAGGAACCAACCTTTGTGAGGAGGCTGCGGGGAAAAGGCACGAAGAGTTCGAGAGATTTAGTGGATTGAAGGAGGGTAGGTGTTTGGGCTTTGGGCTCATGCGACATGCGATTATTTGTTCTTGTTTACTTAAAACATGTTTTATTAACCTAATCGGTTGGAAAAGATTGCTCTTCTTTTCGCAAACTACTACGCGGATCTGGATCGGTGGGCCCGATCACTACGTCTATAAGCCCCTCGTATTCCACATTTCGACCTCCCGGGGTGGACGGACCACAGGCGAGGGTCCTATAGGGCAAGCGGGTCCCACCGACCGAAAGAAAAACGATCCTAAAAGTACGGCGGGTAATCGAGTCTTAACGAGCATTCGATGTAAATTACTGACAAAAGTCGGCGTCAAAAAGTCAAGATCATGTCCGAGGGCTCGATGAAAAGTCGACATGATTTGGACCGATGAATGTCCACAATTGATCTTGACTTGCTGTCAATTAGGTCGTAATTAGGCATGGAATAATCATTAATCCTTGATGACTCAGTGTCATGCTGGTAGTCAGTGTATAATTTGTGCCAGTCAGAGCCGAAGTCAAGGCGCCGGTCAATATTTTGGTCAAAGTCTGCGGCGGAAAACCGGCATGACTTCGACTGATTAGGGTCCTGTAAGTGCTCCAATTTGAGTTGTTAGTATTCTCGTTAGAAAATTAACGAAAGTCCTAACATTACTAACAATTCTAACAATTCCTAACTTTTCTAACCAAGCAAGGGCAAAGTGGGCATTGCCATTTAAAGTTAAACCAAGAAAAGAATCTCAAAAAGCAAAAGAAATTGGAAAAATCCGAATTAGGCAAGTTGAAAAACAGAAGCTATGGAATTTTTGAATAATTTTCCTCCTGTCCAAAAAGCACACTTGTAGCGAGATGAACAAGTGCACGTTTCAAAACCCTCCTCGCGGATGGTTTGAAATTTTGAAGGCCTATAAATTGAACCCTCCTCTCTCAGTTTACATAACATAATTGGCTCATAGAAGGCGTATGTACATGGCGAAAGATAGGGAGAAAACAGTGGGAATTCACTAGAATTGCCACCATTTTCTCTTCAATCTTTCCCAAACCCCACTCACTCAAAATACTTTCAAAACACTCTCATACATACTCTCATACATACACCAATCCAAGCTCAAATCACCCCTTAGGAGGAGGATTAGAGAGAAAACATAGAGGACTTAAGTGTTATCTACTTGTTTTCTCTTTGACCAACTCTATCATCAAACCCTAAACACATTCAAGCCTTGAATCCACCCAAACACAAATCCAAACACCAAATCTTGATACTCCTCAAGTCAAACACCAAATCTTGATACTCCTCAAGTCAAATTCCAAGCCTAGGAAGATAGGGTGTCACCATTGGTAAAGCCCTCCTTCTCTAAATTCTAAAACTCCCTTTTAACTTCTTGTTCATCTTGTTCTTCTTATTTTGATTTACTTTATGTCTAGTTTAACTTAAGTCTTGACCTAAGATGGTCATTTTGAAGTTCATCTTCATGAATGACCATCTCAAATGGTCCACATTTTAAATCTCTAGTTGATTCTTCTCTTTAATTTCATCTCTACAAAATATCCCCTTTCCCTTTGCAAAGGACATGTTTAAACCCCATAAATTCCCCAAGGATGACTTGAATATGATAACCACTTAACAAAAAGTAGTGGAATCAAGTCTAGGGATGAAAATGGGGACAAGCATGGATGCAAAACGCCCTTTAAAATCACATTTTCCTTCTTGAGAAGTTGCTGTCCAGTAGCAATTTTCTAAGACCTCAGTCCATTGTATAAATTTTTGGACACAGATAAACTTGGAATTTGGTGTTGACTACAAAATACTTTTTGTAGCCAACATCCAGAGCTTTCCAGAAATATTTTTACTTTATTTTTTTTGTGAGCAAAAATCCCTTTTTCAAATTTTCTTTTAAAGGTCAGTTCATCAGTCTCTGGAAATCCAGATTTCATATCTGAGATTTCCAGAAGGTTTTAGGTCCTCAAAACATCTCCAAAATGAAAATTTCTTTTACAAAAACCTTATTTAAGGTGTTTTTAACATTTTTCATTCTCGGACTTTTCCCAGATTCTGGAGTTTTTAAGCCTTAAAGTCCATTTCAAAATCAAGTGTCCACTGCCTTCTTCATTCTGGCAGAAATGGTTGCCAACTTCCAAAAATATTTTGAGTACCAAAAATCAACCCAAAAATCACACCAAAAATCATGGGATCAGTTTAAAGTCTATAAAAGAGTTCCCAATTTTTACTTTCCTCCGTTTCAACTCATTTTGGCCAAAGTAACACACACGCACACACACAAACAAATGGTTTTTAGCTTGGAAGACTCGTTTTACGAGGCATTCCGGGTGCACACTAACGTCCTTCCCGGCGTGTAACATGACCTCCGAACCCAAATCTCTAATCTCGGGCATTTTTCAAAGTTTTGGCCCTTAAAACAAAAATGGCGTGGCGACTCCGGTCTTTTCGATTGGTTTTCAAAGAAACAAAAATTTCAAAGTTCCTTTCGAAAAAAAAAATTTGGCACATCATCACAGGTCCCCGAAAGATATTGAGTCGGTATGCTGACAAAGGCTTGAAAGGAAAGGTCTATACACAGACAGGGCATGACACAGACCAAACTAAAAACCAATCGGGTCTCGGACAAAAGTGTGTCACGGACAAGTGCATGGTCGACACGAGGCTCCATGGGATGTTTGGGTAGTCCTGTGCTTGCATCGAGAGGCGTAATAAGACCAAACGGGCCGCGACAAGGATTTCCCCGGGTTAGGGACGTAGTGTGCAGTGTAAGGTCACGTGCGCGTAGTGTGCAAGCAGTCTATCTTCTTTTTCTGAGTAAAATAGAAATTTTTCATGCGTCTTAAAAAGTATGATGCATGATTTTTTTAAAAAAAAAATTCTCTTTTTTTTTTTGAAACTCCCTTATTTTTTGAAATTCCTTTTTTTTTTTGAAACTCCTTTTTTTTTTGAAAGTAAATGCACACATAAGCACATAAACACAAAAATTCCGACAGTTAGGGACATGATTCCGATAGTCAAAATTTTGACTTTTTCCGAGGCGGCCAAAACAACACGAAAATGTGCAAAAATCAACACACACAAAAACAAACGGTTTCAAATGCCTGGACGGAAGCTTGACCCTCAAAAGCTTTTCCTTTTTTTTTTTTTGAAAACAATGATACAGGTACGTGGGATTGTTAAACCACAATTTATCCCCGACTCGTGTTAGGAGGCGATAACGGGAAGTTTAATGGTTTCCACCAATATACCAAATATCATTTTTTTAGAAAAAGCTTGCTTTTCCCAGTAGTGCGCCATCTTTTGTGATGAATGTGCCAATTTTTTCGAAAGGACTTTGAATTTTTCGTTTCTTTGAAAACCAATCGAAAAGACCGGAGTCACCACGCCATTTTTATTTTAAGGGCCAAAACTTTGAAAAATGCCCGAGATTAGAGATTTGGGTTCGGAGGTCACGTTACACAGCGGGAAGGACGTTAGTGTGCACCCGAAATGCCTCGTAAAACGAGTCTTCCAAGCTAAAAACCATTTGTTTGTGTGTGTGTGTGTGTTACTTTGGCCAAAATAAGTTGAAACTGAGGAAAGTAAAAATTGGGAATTCTCTATTAGACTTTGGACAGATCCCATGATTTTGGTGTGATTTTTGGGTTGAGTTTTGGTACTCAAAAGATTTTTGGAAGTTGGAAACCATTTCTGCCAGAATGAAAAAGGCAGTGGACACTTAATTTTGAAATGGATTTAAGGGCTTCAAAACTTCATAATCTGAGAAAATTCAGAGAATGAAAGTTGTTCCAGACACCTCAAATAAGATTTCTGTGAAAGAATTTTCCATTTTGGAGAAGATTTGAGGACCCAAAACCTTCTGTAAATCTCAGGTATGAGATCTGGACTTCAGAGACTGGTGATCTGACCTTCAAAAGAAAATTTCAAAAAATGGAGTTTTACTCACGCAAAAAATAAAGTAAAAATATTTCTGGAAAGATCTGGATGTTGGCTACAAAAAGTGTTTTGTAGTAAACACCAAATTCCAATTTTATCTGTGTCCAAAAAATTAGACCATGGACTGGGGTCTTAGAAAATTGCTACTGGACAACAACTTCTCAAGAAGGAAAACATGATTTTAAAGGGGTTTGGCATCCATGCTTGTCCTTTTTGTTAGAATATGGATTAATTAATATGTGTTATTTAATTCCATTTGTTATAATCATTTAATAATGTTAAAGTATAGACAAAATGTGTAGAATTCCATTAGGTGTAAGTACCATTAAATGATGGGCATAATGGTAACTTCACAACATCATCTTTATGAAAGGGTGTAGTCCCTAAATGAAGTGTCTCTTCTCTTATTATATAAATGCTATCCATCAGCCATTAGAGACACTAGTTACATATACAATTCGGTCATAAGAATTCTCTTCATTCATCAAGAAGATTATAGTGTGGGCACTATCATTTTAGAAGATCTACTCTTTCCTACTTTCTAATTTATTCAAGAACAAGATCAAGAACACAATCATGGAATCACAAGGTACACGCTTCAGTATTATTCTTCTTCTTCTTCTCCTTCTTCTCTTCTTAATCTAGTTGTGAGTCGGTTCATGGTTAATGGATCGTAAATATTCCAACAATTGGTATCGGAAAGCCTACTCATATACTAGATTGAGTTTGAAATTCTTATAAAGCATTATGCTTTAATTCTTGTATTATTTCATTTAGTTTTTGTTCTTGATCATGATACTCATCTTGTCTAAGAGTATTATATTCATAAAACTTCATTCTATTCTGTTTTTGGTTTACTCAAAGGCTTTCAATTCTTAATGTAAGATTATCCCATTTTGAACATAGCCACCATCTTTGGATGCGTTGTGAGTTTGTTCATATGCATAGCCACGCATTTAAAAATGTGATATGAGTATGCGGATCTACTTGCTTTGGTTGAATATTGATTCACCATTAAGTTAAGAATTGATAGTCTAATTGGGTGTTATGGCTCGTTGTCTGGCAAAGGGCGGGTGACGCTCTATTTGGGTTAGCTGTTTCATAAAAGGGTGTTAAAAATGGTGACTTTTCGTCAAATCGAATGCGCAGGCACGGGCACATGGGCGGTCGCCCACATCTTGACCTAGGCGGTCGCCCATGTGCATGGGGCCGGCGACTTCAAAATTTGTGGAATTGAAGCTTGGGCGGTCGCCCGCCTTGACTGCGCGGCCGCCCATCGCTATGCAATGCGAAGCTTGATGTTTATAAAGCACAATTTTTGTCATTCGTACCCTTTTTTTGGTCATTTGTGATAATTTGTTAGTAAATTATAGTATCTCGGACACCGGTCGCGCTTCGCGGTTTTTTAGAGTTATCGAACTTTAAGAATGGACGGGTAGAACAAAAGGATACTATCTTTTAATGATAAATTTCGGTTATTTATTTACCCTTTAAATTTTAAATAACCTTAAGGCTTTTTGTTTTCGATTAATTATATCCTTAACATTTTGGACATAATTAACATGCTTGTTTCCCAAAGGAGACCTTGTTGATTAAATTCAAACTTGTTAAAAGATGAATGTAAATATTGATATGTGATAACATGCTTGTTTCTCAAAGGAGACCTTGTTGTTGACCAAGTATTTACATTCATGGGGTAATAATTGAACTAAACTTTTGGTCATTTTAAATCTTGTGAACCATCCCAAAGGATACTATCTTTTAATGATAAATTTCGATTATTTATGGCCCGACCAGACAGGGCTCCCCATCATCATTTTCAAGAAGCTTCGCCATTTTCGCGTGCGATAGATCTAAGTGTACCGGGGATCACGAGCTCGGTTCGGCCTCCGCTCGATTTCAAAGCAATAAGCGGGGTTTTCTCTTCTCCCGACTCGAATGGTTTGTGAGACTTTCCTTCGGGTATTTCAACGAGGGGAGGCTAGTGGCCGCTTTGAGCATCTCGCAAATCATTGCGAACTTCCGGGCAAGTAATGAAAGCCGATCTCCTTGAATTGAGTTACTAGCTCTTCCATGTAAGTGTGATATTTCTCGCGGGGCCCAAGGTCTACGGTCTTCCATTTGTTGTGGCACGATTGATGAGAAGCGAGTCACCATACACCTCCAATTCCTTGATATTTCTTTCAAGGGCGACTTCCAACCCCGGCTATGCAAGCTTCATATTCGGCGGCGTTGTTGGTGACCTCGAAGTTCAACCTTCGCTATGGGGGTGTGTTCGTCGGTAGGATCGACCCGAAGCATTCCTATTCCGTTCCCCTTTTGTTTGACGCCCGTCGAAGAAGAGTTGCCGGCGGTTTTCTCCTTCTAGAGCAAAGATTCCATCATCGGAAATTGAGGTTCGAGTCCTCGGGACTCATCACTTGGGAAATCGGCCAAATGTTACGCCATTACACGCCACTTTTACGGATTTCCTTGAAATGTAAGTGATGTCATATTCGGCCAAAAAGAACGACCATTTTGCCAACCTCATAGAGATGGAAGGCTTGTCGAACAGATATTTGATGGGGTCTATCCTTGAGACGAGATGTATCGGTGAGGCTGCATGTAGTGTTTCAACTTTCCCACTACCTGAGACCAAACCTCGCGCAAGTCTTTCACAAGCGCGAGTAGTGAGTTCGCTTCCCGGAGCTTTACGCTTATGAAATAGATGGCGTTTTTGACCTTGGAATCTTTCTTCTCTTGAGCTAGCATAGCCCCAATTCTTATTATCAGTGTAGGTTAGATATAACAATAGTGGCTTTTCTTGATGTGGTGGGCAAAGAATCGGGGATTCACGAGGTATGCCTTGATCTCGTTCAAAAGCGAGGCATTCTGCAGAGTCCATTGCGTAGGCATTTTTCTTCATCAACTTGAAGATCGGCTCATGCAAATCGAGGTCGGATGATTTACAAAGTGACTTATGTATTGCGGTCTTCCCATTAAGGATTTCACATCGATTGTCGGGGTGGCTTCATTTCAACTATCGCCTTGATTTTACGAGGGTCTACTTCAATTCCCGTTCTTTGTCACCATATATCCTAGCACCTTGCCTCGTCTTACACCGAAGGTGCATTTGTTGCCGGATTCGGTCTCATCTTTGTCAGGTCTCGGAGGCGGCGAAGAATTTTCTCAAATCAACAAAGTGTTGGCCATCTCGATCCTGCGGAGTGTATTATCATGTCGTCCACATAGACCTCCAATTTCTTTGTGGATCATGTCATGGACAGTAGCTTCCCTGTACGTAGCCCCGGACATTCTTTAGTCCAAACGGCATGCTTAGTGTAGCAGTATGTGCCCCAGGGTCGTGAAGGCCGTCTTGGCTTGATCTTCTTCTCTCGCCATTTTGATTTGGTTATAGCGAAAAACCGTCGACGAAGGATTTAACTTCGTGGTTGGCCGTGGAATCTACCATAATGTCGATGTTTGGCGGAAATCATCTTTTGACCGGCTTTGTTCAAGTCTACGAAGTCTACGTGTGTAGGATCTTCTAGTTGGCCTTGGTCACCGTTATTATGTTGGAAAGCCATGTGGATGCTCAATGACCACGATGAACCACCCTTACGAGCATCTTTTCTATCTCCTCTTTTACTTGTAGGGACCATTCAGGCTTAATTCTTCTTAACTTCCGCGGCTTGACTTCTGTGTCAAGTGGTATCGTGTTCAACTATGGAAGGGTCGAGGCTGGCATATCTTTATAGGACCATGCGAACACATCCACAAATTCTTTTAGCGGCTCAATTAGGGCATCCCTTTCGGTCCCTTCGAAGAAACTACCAATCTGCGTCTCCTTAGGCTCTTAGCGGTTCCCAATTCACACTCGTCAAAATCTCTTCGGCAAGTATTGGGCTCGATTTTCCTCTTTCAGGACAACTTTGCTTAAAGATTTCTTTGATATATTGTTCATTTAATGTATTTCTTCTTCATCTAGTGAATCGTTATTAATCAAGCTTTTTAGATTATTAGTTAATTCATCATTAGTTAAAGTGGCAATCAAGGGATACTCGAAAGGTTCGTCATTTCATTGAGAATAAAAGCGGAATACAAGATTGGCTACAATTTCGTGGTCTTCGGGCGTGAAGCCATCTGGACGACTCTAAGACTCAAACTCAACAATGAGAGACTCGGAGGACTTTACAAAGGTTGACCTGAGGGACTGGGACCAATCCAAGCTTGGTAATCATTTCTTCTTTGGTCGCGGACGGGCCCGGGAGAGAGTTTCCCAATTCTTTAGCTGCATCGCCATGGTAGCCTCACGACTCCTGGGGCTATCTTGTTTTTGTTCTCCTTCCTCGGTCCTTGCTATCATCTCTTTGTCTCGAACCGGGATCAATTGTGTCCGCGCACGAGCATATGAATGTAGGGATCTTAACTTGCGGATCTAACGCATCCTCGGTAGTCCCAGGGAAATTCTAACTGCGTCACAGTAATGCAGTACCGCTCAATCCCGGATGTGGAAGGACGCCTTTGCGTCTCTGATGTCTGCTCTTTGGAAAAATCTCTGCTGTCCCATGCTTGGCAGGAAAATGAGCATGAGGCGGTTAGCTGCAAGCTTCGAGGAGGACGTCACGTCACTCGCATGTTCATACGCTCCGAGTCGGGTCTGCCTTGGGGTGCTTGTCGACTTTTATCATTAGCAAAATCTCTTCGCCAGCGGCGAGGCGGAGAACGGGTTTGAAGAATGCCGACAAATCTGATCGGCAGGCCAGGTTTGTGTGCTTGTATCATGGCGGCGTCGGTGTTTCTTTCCATTCTTGCGCTCCCGGATGTTGGAAATAGCGAATCTTTAAGGAACTTGATAATCGAGCTGCTTGAGGATGATCTCCGGGATGCCGTTTCGAGTTCGTTGACATAGATCGGCATCTGCCCGGATTAAGGGGATTACGATGAGACTCTGTCCTCGATAGTCCCTTAAGTCTGATTCGGAGGTAGTAGCCCGGTGTGCAGCCAGGAGCATAGCTTGGATTTGACTGGTCTCAGCTTCGTTTCCCTATGAGGAAGCTGTCGCCCCTGTGACTTGAAGGAATCCATTGCGCGGTTAATGAACTTGACACATTGATGAAGAGCCTGGAGGCTATGGCTTTACCATGTGAATTGTAACGAAGGGAAAAGCTGACCCCAGTGCCGGGGTGGTTGGATGGGATGTCCATTACATGGAATTTCTTGCAGAAGCACCATTTGGGTCTCAGTATTTGGAAGTTCCCGAGCAACCACGCGTCCCAGATGGGATAGGGCAGACGTGCCATCGTATGCCTTGATTGATGGGGTAGACGTGGGATCATGTGCCTTTCATTGATGCATAGGGCCCGCGCATGCTGTTGAGAGAGGAAGGACATTACTTGGCTGATCCATTTGTCGCTGACCCGTACCCCAGGAGTGATACGGTGTTGAAGCCCGAATAGCTGACTGTCTGAGGCTTCGTTGTGCTTGGAGACATCTCTTGGCAAATCTTCGTCGCAGAAGGTAATGCATGTATACCCATTATGGTGGGGATCATAGATTTTGGTCACTTGTCTCGAGATAGAGGAGTCGCAGTCAAGATCGGCCGTGCCTTTTGCTTGCGAGGGTAGTACACTTCTTTAGGCTCTTGAAGCCACCAGGTTATAATGCTAGGCGAGACTGTGGCGGACCTGCCATATCCCCGAATCAAACTTATGCACTTGCCCAGATTGAGTGCGGCGCTTGAGGCCAGCGTTAGTCTTTCTTTGTCGATGTATACTTCCGGGAGAGTTTGGATAAAGCTGAACCTTGGGCGATCCGCGGGGGGATAGATTTCGATTGTGATGAGTAAATTACCCGGATCTAGAGTATTTACGGTGTTGAGTGTTCGGGTGGGTCTCAGAGGGTCTGATTCTATACATTGTGAGCTTTTCGGCTTTTCTACCCCTTTGTTTGCTTTGGGGAAATGGTGAGTAGAGTACATGCGCGTAATCAAATCCACCAGATGGCTCCCAAGGCGAGCTACCCACACTCGACATCACCGGCCTCGAACCTCTCTCTTTCAATTTATAACTTTGCGGGAGGAAATTTTCTTCTTTTTAGGAGGACGGTCCTCGTGTATCCAGTCCTGATAGTCCCTTTCAAGGCAGTCGGGGCAGTCACAGATATCCCACCAAATGTGTTCTACGGCTGGTGGTGGATTTGGGACCTCAGGTTGAGCGGTGCTGGAATGACTTTGAGTTGAACTGGTCCGGGGAGATCTGCTGTTGGGCTCATCTGGAAGCGAATGGTTGGACTCTGCCGGGTAATGAGAGGTAATGGTGAGAGGCTGGGGAACGAGGCACATGTTTTGGTCCTTGAGGAGCCTCCGGTCGATTGGGAGATTGCTAATGTCCCGAAAGTGGCGTGTGGCCTCTTGAATCCGAGCTTGCTTTAGCCCGTTTCCGCGTTCCTCCCGGGGCACATTGATGGCGACCGTATTTCTTCCATTTTGTTTCCCGATCTTCATTACCCAGGCTGATATTTGCGGGAGTGGCATCACTTTGAGAGGGGACAACTGACGCAGTATGCCAAAGCTGTTTTCGTCCACATTGCTTCGATCGCCGTTGGAATCGTGGCCCTTTGGATTGCTTTGTTTGGGGGCAGGTTGCCTCAGTAGGAGTCGACGGGCGAGTCCGGCAAGGTGGAGACATGGAGGAATTGCTGTGGTGGCATGTCGATATACCTGTGGATGATTAAGAATGGGAGAGAGGACCTTCTTCCTTCTTTGCGGTAAAAGTGCCATCTGAAGGTTGGGACTGATAGTCAAAACCATGACTTGCGACAATGACCCTGAGAAGGTTCAGTCAATTTGAGCCTCATGGCGTTGAAATCTCATCTGATTCTACCACCAGCTTGGATCCAATCTTTACAGTGCATGCCGAGGGATCCGGGAGGCGGAGTGACGTTGTGCCCCCCATCATTACTCTACGATGCGATGAACGTGCAGAAACCGGAGTCGAATAAACGGTGACGGCCGACGATGCGCTTGACTCTTCCCTCTAGTGATCAAACCGGTGACCCGGTGTGGAACCAACCTTTCAAGTGAGGAGTCAAGTGCGGGAGAAAAGAGCACGAAGGTTCGTAGAGATTTAGGGATTGAGGAGAGAGGTAGGTGTTTCAAGCTGGCTTTGGGCTCATGCAACATGCAGTTATTTGTTCTTGTTTACTTAAAACATGTTTTATTAACCTAACTCCAAGTTGGAAAAGATTGCTCTTCTTTTTCGCAACCATGAGCTACTCGGATTCTGGATCGGTGGGCCCGCTCACTACGGTCACATAAGCCCTCGTATTCCACTCCGTATTTCGACCTCCCAAAGGATGGACGGCCACAGGCGAGGGGTCCACTATAGGGCAAGCGGGTCCCACCGACCGAAGAAAACGATCCTAAAAAGTGCGGCGGGTAATCGGAGTCTTAACCAGGCATTCTCCGATGTAAATTACGGACAAAGCTAACGTCAAAAGTCAAGATCATCAGAGGGCTCGATGAAAGCTCGACATGATTTGGGCCACCGATGAATGTCCACAATTCTGGATCTTGACTTCTGCTGTCAATTGCCACCAGTAGTAATTAGGCATGGAATAATCATTAATCCTTCGATGACTCGGCTGTCATGCTTTGGGAGTCAAGGTCTTATAATTGTGTTAGCCGGTCGGAGCCGAAGTCAAGGCGTAGGTCAATATCTTGGTCAAAGTACGCGGCGGAAAACCGGCATGACTTCGGCCCGATTAGGGTCTGTAAGTGCTCCAATTTGAGTTGTTAGTATTCTCGTTAGAAAATTAACGAAAGTCCTAACATTACTAACAATTCTAACAATTCCTAACTTTTCTAACCAAGCAAGGCAAAGTGGGCATTGCCATTTAAAGTTAAACCAAGAAAAGAATCTCAAAAAGCAAAAGAAACGGAAAAATCCGACCAGTGCTCGAAACGTTGAAAACCGCTTCTGGAATTTTGAATAATTTTCCTCCCGTCTAAAAAGCCTCGCATCAGAAAGTGTATGAACAGTGCACGTTTCCAAACGCTCCTCGGCGTGATGAAGTTCTTTGAAATTTTCAGAGGCCTGCACCAACCTCCTCTCGGGCCATAACATAATTGGCTCATGTAAGCCGTATTCTGGGCGTA
This sequence comes from Adenophora triphylla var. japonica, assembly GCA_022495995.1. Classification (NCBI taxonomy): domain Eukaryota; kingdom Viridiplantae; phylum Streptophyta; class Magnoliopsida; order Asterales; family Campanulaceae; genus Adenophora; species Adenophora triphylla. The sequence goes on along the minus strand of JAFEMH010005015.1, from coordinate 6,148 downwards.
AAAAATGTGTGGAGAAAACACGCCGGGAATTCACTAGAATTGCCACCATTTTCTCTTCAATCTTTCCTGCAAACCCCACTCACTCAAAATACTTTCAAAACACTCTCATACATGCTCTCATACATACACCAATCCAAGCTCAAATCACCCTCAGAGGAGGAGGATTAGAGAGAAAAACATAGAGGACTTAAGTGTTATCTACTTGTTTTCTCTTTGACCAACTCTATCATCAAACCCTAAACACATCTCAAGCCTCGAATCCACCCAAACACAAATCCAAACACTAAATCTTGATACTCCTCAAGTCAAACACCAAATCTTGATACTCCTCAAGTCAAATTCCAAGCCTAGGAAGATAGGGTGTCACCATTGGTAAAGCCCTCCTTCTATAAATTCTAAAACTCCCTTTTAACTTCTTGTTCATCTTGTTCTTCTTATTTTGATTTACTTTATGTCTAGTTTAACTTAAAGTCTTGACCTAAGATGGTCATTTTGAAGTTCATCTTCATGAATGACCATCTCAAATGGTCCACATTTTAAATCTCTAGTTGATTCTTCTCTTTAATTTCATCTCTACAAAATATCCCCTTTCCCTTTGCAAAGGACATGTTTAAACCCCATACTTCCCCAAGGATGGACTTGAATGAGGATAAACTACTTAACAAAAAGTAGTGGAATCAAGTCTAGAGATGAAAATGGGGGACAAGCATGGATGTGTAACGCCTTAAAAATTCACATTTTCCTTCTTGAGAAAAGCTGTTGTCCAGTAGCAATTTTCTAAGACCTCAGTCCATTGTGTTTTTTTTAGACACAGATAAACTTGGAATTTGGTGCTGACTACAGTTACTTTTTGCAGCCAACATCCAGAGCTTTCATGTCATTTTTACTTTATTTTTTGCGTGAGTAAAAATCTCTTTTCAAATTTTATTTTAAAGGTCAGTTCATCAGTCTCTGGAAATCCGCAGATTTCACATCTGAGATTTCCAGAAGGTTTAGGTCCTCACCATCTCCAAAATGAAAAAGTTCTTTTACAGAAACGTTATTTAAGTTGTTTTGAATTTTTCATTCTCGACATTTCCCAGATTCTGGAGTTTTCAAGCCTTAAAGTCCATTTCGTAATCAAGTGTCCACTGCCTTCTTCACCCTGGCAGAAATGAGTTTCTAACTTCCAAAAATCTTTTGAGTACCAAAACTCAACCCAAAAATCACACCAAAAATCATGGGATCAGTTTAAAGTCTTAAAAAGAGTTCCCAATTTTTACTTTCCTCAGTTTCAACTCATTTTGGCCAAAGCTTGCTCACACACACACACACAAACAAATGGTTTTTAGCTTGGAAGCACTGCTTTACGAGGCATTCCGGCGCACACTAACGTCCTTCCCACAGTGTAACATGACCTCCGAACCCAAATCTCTAATCTCGGGCATTTTTCAAAGTTTTGGCCCTTAAAACAAAAATGGCGTGGCGCCTCCGGTCTTTTCGATTGGTTTTTCAAAGAAACAAAAATTTAAAAGTTCCTTCAAAAAAATTTGGCACATCATCACAAAGTCCCCAAAAGATATTGAGTCGGTATGTCGACAAAGGCTTGAAAGGAAAGGTCTATACTACGTAATGTGGCATGACATGCACCAAACTAAAAACCACCGGGTCTCTGACAAAAGTGTGTCACTACAAGTGCATGGTCGACACGAGGCTCCATGTGGATGTCTGGGTAGTCCCGTGCTTGCACCGAGAGGCGTAACAAGACCAAACGGGCCGCGACAAGGATTTCCTGGTTAGGGACGTAGTGTGCACAAGGTCACGTGCGCGTAGTGTTGCAAGGGAAATTTATCTTCTTTTTCTTCCGAGTAAAATAGAAATTTTTCATGCGTCTTAAAAAGTATGATGCATGATTTTTTTTAAAAAACATTTCTCTTTTTTTTTTTTGAAACTCCCTTTTTTTTTTTGAAATTCCTTTTTTTTTTGAAACTCCTTTTTTTTTTGAAAGTAAATGCACACATAAGCACATAAACACAAAAATTCCGACCAGCTAGGGACATGATTCCGATAGTCAAAATTTTGACTTTTTCCGAGGCGGCCAAAACAACACGAAAATGTGCAAAAATCAACACACACAAAAAAATAAACGGTTTCAAATGCCCGGATCAAGCTTGACCCTCAAAAGCTTTTCCTTTTTTTTTTTTTTTTGAAAACAATGATACCGCACGTGGGATTGTTAAACCACAATTTATCCCCGACTCGTGAAAGCAGGGAGGCGATAACGAAGTTTAATGGTTTCCACTAATATACCAAACATCATTTTTTTTTAGAAAAATCTTGCTTTTCTCCCCACGGAGTCGCCACCGTGACGAATGTGCCAATTTTTTCAAAGGACTTTGAATTTTCGTTTCTTTGAAAACCAATCGAAAAGACCTGAGTCACCACGCCATTTTATTTTAAGGGCCAAAACTTTGAAAAATGCCCGAGATTAGAGATTTGGGTTCGGAGGTCACGTTACACAGCGGGAAGGACGTTAGTGTGCACCCGAAATGCCTCGTAAAACGAGTCTTCCAAGCTAAAAACCATTTGTTTGTGTGTGTGTGTGTGTTACTTTGGCCAAAATAAGTTGAAACTGAGGAAAAGTAAAAATTGGGAATTCTCTATTAGACTTTGGACAGATCCCATGATTTTTGGTGTGATTTTTGGGTTGAGTTTTGGTACTCAAAAGATTTCTTGGAAGTTGGAAACCATTTCTGCCAGAATGAAAAAGGCAGTGGACACTTAATTTTGAAATGGATTTATGTGGCTTCAAAACTTCATAATCTGAGAAAACTCAGAGAATGAAAGTTGTTCCAGACACCTCAAATAAGATTTCTGTGAAATAATTTTCCATTTTGGAGAAGATTTGAGGACACAAACCTTCTCTAAAATCTCAGGTATGAGATCTGGACTTCCAGGAGACTGGTGATCTGACCTTCAAAAGAAAATTTCAAAAAATGGAGTTTTACTCACGCAAAAAAATAAAGTAAAAATATTTCTGGAAAGCTCTAGATGTTGGCTACAAAAAGTGTTTTTGTAGTAAACACCAAATTCCTACCTTTATCTGTGTCCAAAAATTAGACTATGGACTGGGGTCTTAGAAAATTGCTACTGGACAGCAACTTCTCAAGAAGGAAATATGATTTTAAAAGGGGGTTTGGCATCCATGCTTAACCCTGTTAGAATATGGATTAATTAATATGTGTTATTTAATTCCATTTTGTTATAATCATTTAATAAATGTTAAAGTATAGACAAAATGTGTAGAATTCCATTAGGTGTAAGTACCATTAAATGATGGGCATAATGGTAACTTCACAACATCATCTTTATGAAAGGGTGTAGTCCCTAAATGAAGTGTCTCTTCTCTTATTATATAAATGCTATCCATCAGCCATTAGAGACACTAGTTACATATACAAATTCAGTCATAAGAATTCTTCTTCATTCATCAAGAAGATTATAGTGTGGGCACTATCATTTAGAAGATCTACTCTTCCTCTACTTTCTAATTTATTCAAGAACAAGATCAAGAACACAATCATGGAATCACAAGGCCACGCTTCCGTATTATTCTTTCTTCTTCTTCTCCTTCTCTTCTTAATCTAGTTGTGAGCTCGCTTCATGGTTAATGGATCGTAAATATTCCAACAATTGGTATCTGTGAGCCTACTCATATACTAGATTGAGTTTGAAATTCTTATAAAGCATTATGCTTTAATTCTTGTATGATTTCATTTAGTTTTTGTTCTTGATCATGATACTCATCTTTGCCTAAGAGTATTATATTCATAAAACTTCATTCTATTTCTCTCGTTTTTGGCTTACTCAAAGGCTTTCAATTCTCAATGTAAGATTATCCCATTTTCAACATAGCCACCATCCTTGGATGCGCGCAGTTTGTTCATATGCATAGCCACGCATTTAAAAATGTGATATGAGTATGCCATCTACTTGCTTCGCTTGAATATTGATTCACCATTAAGTTAAGAATTTGATAGTCTAATTGGGTGTTATGGCTCGCTATCCCCGCAAAGCGGCCCGACGCTCTCTATTTGGTTCAAACTGCTTCATAAAAGGGTGTTAAAAATGGTGACTTTTCACAAATCCGGGTGACCTTTGGGCACATGGGCGGCCGCCCATCTTGACTGGCGGCCGCCCATGTGTACAACGACTTCAAAATTTGTGGAATTGAAGCTTGGGCTGGCGCCCACCTCGACTGCGCTGCCGCCCATGTGCGTGCGAAGCTTCAATGCTGTTTATAAACTCCAATTTTTTGTCATTCGTACTCCTTTTGGTCATTTGTGATAATTTGTTAGTAAATTATAGTATCTTGATACCGATCGCCGCTTCCCCACATGTTCTTAGAGTGGCCTAACTCAAGAATGGACGGGTAGAACAAAAAGATACTATCTTTTAATGATAAATTTCAGCTTATTTATTTACCCTTTAAATTTTCGTAAATGAACCTTAAGGCTTTTTGTTTTCGACACTATATCCTTAACATTTTGGACATAATTAACATGCTTGTTTCCCAAAGGAGACCTTGTTGATTAAATTCAAACTTGTTAAAAGATGAATGTAAATATTGATATGTGATAACATGCTTCGCTTTCTTAAAGGAGACCTTGTTGTTGACTAAGTATTTACATTCATGGGGTAATAATTGAACTAAACTTTTGATCATTTTAAATGGTCAGAACCATCCCAAAGGAAGGCGGGTGTTTAAAGTGAATTGTTTATATTATTTATTGCTTCTGAACAAGGTCTTGAATCTTTAGTATACTTTTTGTACTTGATCCGCCCAAAGGAAGGCAAGTGTGGCTTAAAGTGTGTTGTTTAAGCTATTTGTTTACCTCAAGATAAACTCAAATTGTGAGTCAATTCGCAATCTAAAGATTAGTCTTGATGTCATGTTGATTATCTTTTATTTTGATGGAATTCATTTTATATAATTAATCATTATGTAGTTTCTTATATATTGTTTTGTTTCATTCTTGTTCTTCTCTCTTCGATTTGATTAATGCTTCATCCGTAACTACCGCTATAAATGATGCACCTTTCATACCTGGGACTAAACTTAAAACTCTGGAAAAATAATATAACAATGATCTTAGGCACATGGAAATTGACCACGCATTTGGGAACTGGAACTCACGCTCTCACTAAAGGAAATACCGTTATAGAACTAAAAATGTTAAGCAATGGGAACGGTCCAACCGCGTGAGTCTAATGATCATGGAAAATGTGAGCTTCGTAGACATTTTTGGACAATGTCTCCGAATTCTAAAATGCCGAGTTTTTTTTTTGAATTCTCAGGGAAACTTGAGCCTTCCATTCGGGAGTACATTATCTAATTATTTCATCTCTTTTCGATCAAAACTAAAAGCACTGCTTAGAGATTTCGGAAGATTTGCTCAGGCACTTAGTTTTGATCTATCTTCCTCCTCAATTTTACCTTTGTGCGAAATGACCTATAAATGTCAAAAGAAAAAGTGGAATATTAATGGATTACTTTCACATATGACATTGTGAGGAAGATAGGATGAAATATCTCAAATTAGAAAGTACTAATTAACATTTACTTCTTCTCGTGGAATTAAGAGAAGAGGGAAGAAAAATTGCGATTGCAAGTAAGAAGAATTATGGATCATTTAAAGATCATAAAGTCAAGAAATGCTTCTTTTTAAAAAGGACCTTACTCGCATGAAGAACGACTACCATAAGCATCGCAAATGCATAACTCGTGATGGTATGTCATTCTGGGTCTTGCTCAGATCTGGCAGCAAATTTGGTTTCCAATTCTTTAATATAGCATAGTGGTCAGATTTCCAAGTGCAGTCAACCTGCCATTGGCCCACGTATTGTGGTCGCTTCGAATTTCCACTTTCAAATGAAGATGAGAAATACATCTATATGGAAGTCAGAAATCCTGCTGAAGTTATAGGCATAGTGGGACTTTTAGATTATTGATAAGCAATCGCCATTATTTTATAATAAATAATACATTCATTATCACCATCCTTTTGATGGAATTCTAATATCTATCACAATTTTGACAAGGAAGGTTACTTCTTGTTCTTCAAAAATAAATGTGATCTTTATTTTAAATTCCAAGCGTCTACTAGTA